>CM035426.1:120359417-120486917 GCA_020310875.1 Ceratopteris richardii
AAGAGACGGGAAAGATCTACAAAATCCTCATACATCTCGAGACAGAAATAAGTAAAGAAAATTTTGACCTTCAATAAAGGCCCATTAAAAATAAAAGTAATGTCTCATAGGAAGAGTTCTTGAAACATCATCACCTCCAATTGCGCTTTATGGAGTGGTAGGGGACGAAATGAATATATTGAATAAAGATATGTGTAACTTTCATAAGAAAAGGAAAATCGAAAAGTACCAAAGGTGGTTAAAGATACGTGTAGAGCTGCAAGAGAGAATCAAAACTGCATTTTGAATCATTTGAATTTTTATTTTTTCGCAATTATGTTGAATGTCCTGATCGATTGATGGTCCGATCTCTAGTTGGAAATTCTTGAAGTCATTGGTTCTTTGTAGATGGGCTTACTTATGTATGATATTGTTCTTACGGATGCCCTCTTCAAAGAATGGTAATAATTATTGAGGTTTATACATAAAAGATATAATGAATAAATTATTGATAATTATAGTACTAGATTCGCTAAAGCATTTGACATTGGAATTACAAGATTTTTCAATTATACTTCCACGAAGACAAAAAGGGATCATCAAAAGGAGAGCTTTTAATGAAGCTATCTTTGATAATTAGGAAGGTAGGAAGGTATGAAGTATGTTAAGATTATGAAGAAGGCTTCATTGTTATCTCTCTCTCTCTCTCTCTATATATATATATATATATATATATATATATATATATATATATGTGTGTGTGTGTGTGTGTGTGTGTACTGTGTGTGTGTTCGTGTGTGTTTGTGTGTGTGTAAGCTAAGCTCTTGTTCGCTCTGTATGGAAACCTATCCACAAGGATCAACATTAATGGTAGCCCCTCCTCCTCTGTTATTATCAATCACTTTATCATGCATTCCACCTTGTGCCGATCCTTTTCACAAAAATTGATTGATCGAGGATCAAGTCCCTAAGGGGTTCATTAGAGAAATTTGTTTATTTAACAGATAGGATCACGTTATTTAGGAATGTTTTCTAACAACATTATCATGCTCCTTCAAAATGATCGAGTTTATAAGGGTCTTTTGGTAGTGCCTTGAAATGTTCTATAGTAAAACAAGATCAAACATCAACCATTAAAAGATAGTTTGGAACGCAGTCAACCACTTCCTCTAATCATTCTCAGTCATAAATTCAATAAAATCCCTATATGCTAGATCTTCAAATTGTTGGGTATTCCCATGGAATTCCAAATAACCATGAATGGATCATGGGATCAGACACTTAAAGTTCTTGGTAATACACTACAATACTTGAATGGGTTGCACTTCAACACCGGTGGAAGGACATGGTAATGAAAACCTTTCTTATCCTCTCCATCATCTGTTATCTTACATATGATTATCTTACATATAGGCGGCCACCTAACAAGGAGACTTCAAAGATTCAAACAAATTTGTAGAAATTTAATGTGGATTGGAGACCCTAATAAATTATATAAATGTAGTCCCAAAAAGATCCCGGATATTCCTTTCCTTCCGAGGGATAAGGTTGATAATTTGATGGCTTCAACCAACTAGAAATATTAAGGCTTCCTTATAGAAATCCCTCGTCCTATTACAGAAGTGCATCAATGACTAAAAACGTATCGCACCCCCCCCCCCCCCCCCCCCCCCCTCATTTTAACATTTCGTGATCTTAGTAATACGAGGATATAAGCTGCTGAACGATAACTGTATTAATTAGCTTTGTATTAACTCTTAATTTTCTCTACCTTAAATTTCACTTTAAATAAACTTGAGCCTTTCGTACGAAAAGTGAAAAGAAAAGAGTTCCACATTAATTTGGTATTCAAAAGATACATCGAATATATAGTGAGGTGTCCCAAGCCGCTTGGTTGGGTGGTTGTGCCTTTCATCTCTTGAGGTGCAGGCGAGGGTTCAACCCCCACTGGCAACATGTAAGGGACATATTATCATGGAAACTTGTATCTTGTGGCTGATGCGCTACCGTTTGTCCACTTCGTGGTAGTTGTGACCGCAGTCTAACCTAGCTATGTAAACCCCTGTTCTTGTGAGATTGGGGGGGTCCCATGGGTACTATGCCCTTCCTTGTACATTTGCAATTTCAAAGTTAAAGTTTGGAGGAGTAGTCCTTGGCTAAACCTCCATTTAAAAAAATATATATATTATGAGGTCACTCATGATCTCTCTAACATCTTTTTTGGCGGACCCTTTGAAACATTTTGATACAACAAAATCAAATCACTTGGAAGCATGCACTTTTGGGCAAAGCGATCAGCTTCGCAGTAGAATTGTGGAACACTATAAGAGGGGAAACCCTCTAGAATGTTTGGAGAGAGTAGTTTGCATACAATTTTGAACACCCTCATAAAAAGTGGTTGATCGAGAAGTCTTTGTTCCTCCTTGGCAAAAGAATCTCCAACTGCAAGAGGCCCCCACCCTTTACACATCATAAAGTGTTTTTCATCGAGAGGAACAAGCTTAAACCCAAGTGAGCCCCACATGAGGGGGATGAGACGATTATTAACTCTCTAAATCCATAAGTTTTGCCCCTTCTTTGTGAGATTCGAAAGGTCGCAAGGGCACTAGTCCCATTCATTTGTAACTTTTTCTTCCTTTTTAATCAAAATCTGGGAGAGTAGGCCAAGGCCAAACTTCCTTAAAAGAAAAAAGGAAAAGGAAAACATATGTTGAGGTATACATTTACACCCACATACATAGAGAGGTTTATGCTCTCATGCATGGATTTATAGAGTTTCATGCACATATGTACGTTCATAGATAAGGCATACACCCGAACATCCACTTACATATGCACATACACATATTTAATGACACGAAACAATACACCCGTATTTACTTCCATACATATATTCCCCAATATCCTTGTACAGTTTTTTTTTTTAATATAAAGGAAGTTCGGCATTAGCCTACTCTCTCGGACTTGAATTAAATAAAGAAAAGTACAAGAGAAAGGGACTAGTGCCCACGGGACCCCCCAAATCCCACATAGTAGGGGAAGCTTTTACAGAGCTTAGATTGCATTACAAAGAAGGTTAATCACCCTCACATCACTCTCATCTGGGGCCCACTTGGGTTTAAGCTTGTTATTGATCAAAAGGAGTACTTGATGATGCCTGAAGGGGGGGGGGATTTCTTACAGTTAACAATCCTTTTGCCAAGGAGGAACAACGATTTCTCAATAGACCATTCTTAAGTTGAAGGCACATCTTTCCCGCCAAATTTTCCATAGGACCTCCCCTCTGATGGCGTTCCAGAGAGTCGCGGAGCAGTCAATTGCTTTTGCCAGCAGGGCCTACTGCCAACTGAGATGTTTTTGACGTCAAGTTTTCTTTCCAACCGTCTGCTAGAGTCTGTTGGAGTTGGGGCAGGTAAAGAAGATGTGTGAAACATCTTCGATAGATCAATAGCAGCGTTTGCACTAGGGAGGGAACCCACAAAATTTGTTAGCCTTAAGGTTGGTCCAGATTCCATGATGAAGAATTTGCCATAGGAGGACGGACTTTTTGATTTCTATGAGGGGGTGCCAGATAGCCATGAACTTCATGTCCCACCGAAGCCGTATCCATGACAGGCACCACTTCTTGTTGAGGTTAACCTGATAGTCAATCGTTTCTTTGATGTTCGGGATTTTTGATAGGCTGTTCCCATTGTGCCATTTGAGACCAAGCAAGCTCAACGTGTCGTGTCCCATGAGAAGGAGAACTTTGTGTCGGTCCCAGGCGAGACATCTACTTTGCAAAGTGTTCCATTCTTTGTATGAAATGTTGACGCAAGGGTCAATATCCTCGAAGTTGATCTAGCGGTTGGTGTCTTGTTTCCAAAGATGTTGCACACACATGCATTGCGACAATAAAACACACATGCAAAAGTACACACGCCCTCAACTGAAAGGAGTCACATGCATTGCGACAATAAAACACACATGCAAAAGTACACACGCCCTCAACTGAAAGGAGTCACACACATTTGTGCATAAAGATCACAAGAATGTCTTTTTCCACGTTTCAACTTTGTCTCGCTCTTCGAAAATAATCTAATCATATCATTCCTTTTCGTTTTGTTTTTTTAGTTTGCAACCACTTGAAGTAAAGTCAAGTAAAATTAAATCATTCTCTCTCTCTCTCTCCTCTAAGTACGAAGATGGATTGTGAAGGAAACTTAAATTTGATAATGAAAGTTTTTTATAAGCAACACTATTTAATCTAGAAAGGATTTCAACACTATTTTGCTCTAGGAAGGATTTCAAAGCTTGAAGAAGAACTTAACGAAGCAAAGTTGCATTTTCAAAAAAGTATTATCAAAATGAGATGTAAGTTGAATTAGGAATAAGGGATAGAATGCAACAACCTCTTCGTATTCTTCAAAGAGTGGTGGAAAGGAAAAATGGGCTAACCAAACAAATGAATGTGTAGAATATTAAACAAAAATAAGGTCAAGAGATCCTTTCAAGTACGATAAAAAAGAATATTGTTGAATGTAACATGAAGAAAGAAAATCATGATCACATAGCGCGAGACTTTCGAGAAATCCTCAGCATGGCGTCCGCTCTTTGTGAATGGAAAAGAAAATGGTTGGCCAATATTTTGAGTGTTATATCAAGAAGATCCAAGTGAAAGCATCTCTAGAACTAACAAAGAAGATACTAGATTAGATGTGAAGACATTGACCTTGATAGGAGACTCCACTTTGAAGATTGGTTCCTTTTTAAAAATTTAGTTATAAGGAACACTCAAAGTCCTTCCTCCTGCTGACTCTAGAACCCCTCATTCAGATTCGCTTTGATGGCACAACAACAATAAGATGGAGAAGATTTTAAGAATCTATGAGAACTTAGATTGTCATACTTTCCTTAACAAGAAATAGTTTTAGGAATGGTCTTGTTTCATATGGATTTTTAAGTTTAAAGAGCTATCGAAGCCTCTTATTGAGAGTTAAAAAGTGATCTCCATAAGAATGAAAAAGTGTTTGTCATGTGGCAATGTGGCAGATTCTGTACACGAGGATATGGACCAATGTGAAAGCTAACAAGATTTGCACGGTGCCCCGTGGTGAAAATGATGCAACCATGGTATAGAAGGCTTAGTACACATTTTCTTTTCATGCTCCACGATTCAATTAGTGTGGCAAACCCTTTGTCCTAACTTTGCTCTTCACTCACAAACTAACTGCATTACACAAGCTTTGTTGGGAGAGGTGATAGGCTACTCCTCTACTTTATGGAATGTTTTCAGCGATGAAGATATTCAGAAGATATGAAAGGAAGGATGTGCGGCCAACTTCAATAATCCTTTTAGAGAATGATCGATAGAAAACTCCCTTGCCTCTCTAAGTAAAAGGATTTTTCATTCTAAGATACCCCCTCCCTTTAGACACCATACGGTGTTCGCCTTAGAAAAAAAACAGATGGGCTCCCAGGAAAGGGAAGAAAAGCTGATAATCGTTCCTTATGTCTCTCTCAAGTTATATTGTATATGTTTTTGTTTTTATAATTTAACAATCTTTTGCTGAAAGAAAAAGTTCTTGTTTGGAGATAACCATTAATATTATATTTTGGTACCGCCTAATAAATTGTAATCAAGGATTTATAAAATTCATCTATAAGGAGGACTAAAAGAACAGAATAGAAAATTGGAGGCTGATAACTACACCTCGAATTGGATACAATGTGATTGCAGAGTCCCTGGCTATTGGAATTATTGATCACCTTTATGATAAGGTAAGCAATGAGGAGAAAGGTTTCATCAAAGAAAGGTCCATTTTAGATGCAATTCTGGACATCTACGAATCTATTAAGTATGCTAAGGATTCTAACCAAAGTTTGTTGTTTCTTAAGATTCACTTTGAAAAGGCTTATGATAGGCTTGGGTGGGGCGTCTTTTGCAATCTCTCAAGGACTTGGGATTGGACACTACGTTTGTGAGAATGGTTTCCTTTTCTTTTTTGGGCAACGCTTCCACTTACATTAAGATCAGCAACAATGTTTCACACCTCAAAAGGTTGAACAGGAAGGGCTACCCTTTGCTCCTTTGCTATTTTCTATTCTTGTGTATGGCCTCAAGTGTCTTGTTGAAAGTGCAGATAAGCTTGAGAGCATCAAAGGCCTTTTGGTCCCTCTGAGAGAGGACCAAATGGTGCTTAAAATATTTGTTCATGATTGTTGGGGGTTTTCTTGGACGTGAAGGAGTTTGAGGGTTTGTAGGAGAAAAAGAAGAAGAACAAGAGACGAAATAACTCAGACAAGCTTCTACAGAAACACCTTTGAACCTTTGAACCTTGAGTTTTTGATTACAATAGAAGGATTATACTATTTCATTCAATCTAAGTTAATACTCGGGCGCAATTACAGAGAATGCTCAATCATAAAAGATCAATTATCTCAGAATCTCCCAGCAGCCGGCCTCTTCTGCACCAGTCCTTCACTTGCTTCCAGCTTCTCCTTGTGCACACCTTGCACTAAGCTTCCACGAGCTGAGGGACTAATCTCTTTCGGGCCTGATCGCGGAGAGAGACTTTTGGGATTGGCCTCCTGCTTCGCACTCTCTGCACCTCCCTTAGCCTCACTTCTTGCACTCTTCACTTTCCGCGGTCGACACACACCAGTGACTCTTCACTTCTCCTTTTCTTCTTACTTTCAGTGTCCAAGAATAGCCTTTTGTCTCTCTTTTGTTGAGTCCGCTGGTCGCGCACTCTAACTGTAATACAATCTTGGTGCCCTTTCAATGTCCCAAGATTGTCTTTTGAACTGGTCCTCAACGACTCACTACTTTGTCCTGTAGTGACTTTAGAACAAAAGTGACTTTAAAATAAAATTTTGATTGAGCGGCCCTATTTCCACCTTTGCGTACGCGGCCTTCCATACCTTCACCTTTCCTTTTAATTCTTTACTTTTGCACCTTAAGATTTTAAATTCATCCTTTGAACCTTAAGAGAAAAAATACTTTGCACCCTTAGTTTCAACCGGTTAGTGCTCGACAATGATAGTAATGCCTTTATTCCAAACAAGGTGGTATGTGTCTCCAAGGTTTTGTCATGCCATTATACTTTTTCATCAACCTCCATCTCAAAACTTAACCATTCCAACACAACCTGTAGAACCACTTCTCAACCGCATCCCAAGCTTCTCCTCGAGAAATTCCATGATCTCGCTTTGGGACAGGTTGTCAGGCTGGATATTCCTTTAAGGTTTCAGATTTCAATGAGGCAAAGTGGGAGTCAATGAGCCAAAGTAGGACTAGGTTCTTAATAATCCCGGCTCTAAACTTGAATACTAGAAAGGTATGTAGTAGAATATGGCAGGTAGAGCGATGGTGATCAAGACATTCTTAATTTCCTCTATCATAATTTTTTTTCCTATTAGAGGCCAATGAACTCTGAGTCGATGAAAATGAAAATAATTTGGGTGACCCTAACTAAAGAGGTAGGCCAAAATCAAGTCGGAAATTTGAACATGCCCTTAGGAGTTAGGTGGCCTTGGTAGTGTGGATGTGGAAGCTTTGTCTAACAAGTCCATGTTCAAATGGATCGTTAAAGCTGGAATAAAAAATACGATTGTGCATTGCTAGGTGGCAAGGTCATAATCTCCTCTCTCTTTCTTTTCCCCTAGTTGCAATTTCCCCTATATGATTTAATTTGGTCCTAGCCCTTTGGTTTGCATAGACCAAGGTGCATTATTGCACTGTTAGCAATGACTGGAAGTGCCCAATGGGAATTAGAAAAAATAAATCCATTTGGTTTCAAATTTATGGAATCAAGGGAACTAAGAAGGAGAGCCTCCAAAGATCTAAAAAGTCTTTGGTCCAAACACTTTTAGCAATGGAAGCACATCTGGTTCCAGTACAAAAGGAATTGGCTAAGATTTAAGGACATTAATCAGAGCTCCAGAATTCACTATGAGGATTGCTCCCTCTTAAGGCAAAGGATGAACGCTCGGTGAGATTTAGAGACTTGCCTTCTTATTGTTCAAGAAGTTTGTAATTGGAAAGGTATTAATTGGAAAAACTTTAAGACGATTGCTGACGTCCCAACAATTAAGCCACACTTGAATTCTTTCAAGTTCTTCAATAGGAAGTGGTGATTGAATTGATGCTATTTACAATGGGATCTGAAGTTCAAAGATCTTTGGGATGCTCTGGTGGAACGGCAAAAAAGTTACCCTCCCATGGCAAATCCTCCATAGGGGAATCTGGACCAACATGAAAGCTAGTAAATTTTATGGAGCTATGTTGTGGTGTAAAAGGTGCCATCAGGGGTGTGAATACAAATCACATTTATTTTGTTTCTGCCCAACAAATGCTCTCATCTTGAGGAGAGTTTGAGTGCCTTTTAAGCTAGATCGGCCTATCGAATGGAAACAAGCCCTAGTTGGGGAGGTGATTGGCTGTTCATATGCTCTTTGGAATGTGAACAAACGTGAGGTCCTTTGGAAAATTTGGATAGAGTGATGCTCTATAAACTTTGATAGCCCGCACCAAGCATGTTCTATTGAGTGTTCCTTTGACTTTCTAGTTGGAAGGATTAAACATAGCAATAACTCGCTCAACCCCCCGAACCCCCCCCCCCCCCCCCCCCCCCCCCCCCCCCCCCCCCCCCCTTCAAGCGACATTGAGTCTTTGTTATAGGAAAAAACAAGCAAGCGAATAGTTCCTTCATGAAAGAGATCAAGCCATCATAAAGCTCCTTAGTTTGCCCAACTAGTGTACCATGTTTTCTTTGGCTCCTTCCCCAAAGCAGAATGTTGAGCCTTCTAACCTTCTTTTGTATCTCGTTCTTCTCTCTTGTATTCGATCCGTTGTTTACTTTTCGTGTTGTCTCTTCATTGTTAATATCTTGAAGTTGGTCAACAAAAAAACACTATGTAATTGGAGATTAAGAGATGGTTATGGTTTCACACATGTCTACTTGTAACTATTGGATATATTAATTTTTGCACAGAGAACGAAGACATGACTCACGAGATAGTAGTAGCTGTAACTGTTCAGTGCAGAACTCGAAGAGGAGTGCATCTATGCTTTGTTACCGTGTAAACAGAATGGTGAAATACATATTCCCACCGTAAGAGTATTTTTCAATAAAATTCTCCGTATTCTGTAAGTGCGAAGTCAAGGGCTGCTTCTGTGGAATCTTTCGGCCTTGTTTTTTGAAGCACTTTCGTCCCCTTCCACCGTTTTTTTTTTATATAAAGGAAGTTCGGCCTTAGCCTACTCTCCCGGACTTTAATTATATTAAAGAGAAAAAGTTACAAGTGAACGGGACTAGTGCCCATGGGACCCCCCGAATCCCACAACGCAGGGGAGGAGTCTAGCAAGCTACAAGGCATTACAAATGAGGTGGATAACATTACCATCGCCCTCATGTGGGACCCATTTGGGTTTCAACTTGTTGTTTTCCAGGAGATAAATACAGTGATGTCTAAACGGTGGTGAACTCTTGACTCGGGAGATTCTTTTACCAAGGAGAAACAAGGATTTCTCGATCGACCATTCCTTAGGAGTTTGGTCGAAATTGACGGCACAGCGCTCTCTCCAAATCTTCCAGAGAGCCTCGCCTCTGATGGCATTCCATAGCCTCGAAGAGCATCCAATCGCCTCACCCAACATCACTTGTTGCCAGTTGATTTGACTCGTTATTCTCAAAATTCGGGACACGTGAAGCCAGACAACACGGGACTTGGGGCAGTCAAAGAACAGGTGGGCTAAATCTTCGATGCACCGATGACAACGCTTGCACCATGGCGGCACACCACAGATTTTGTTAGCCCTTGCATTGGTCCAGATACCTTTATGCAAGACCTGCCACATGAGAACGGACTTTTTGACCTCAATTAGTGGGTGCCAAAGAGACATGAATTTTAGCTCCCACCGAAGTTTGGTCCAAGCAAGGCACCATCGCTTGTTAAGGGTGAGGTGAACATCCACTTCCCCTTTGAAGTTCGGGATTCTGGACAGTTTCTTACCATTGCTCCATTTGAGGCCCTCCGAGCAAGGAGGATCCTGACCGCAGAGAAGGCGGGTAGTAGAGCGGTCCCAGGCTAAACACCTGCTTTGAAGAAGAGTCCATTCCTCAAAGGTAATGCTAAGTCTCGGATCCAAATCTTCGAACCTAATCCACTGGCGGGTCTCTTGTTTCCAGAGCTGTTTCCACTGTTTGAACCCCTTGTTCCATAACCGCCTTGCAGTTTGGAGGTTCCAAGAATCCACTCCCCGAATGCCACTGATCGGGAACCAGATAGAGTCATTTTGTCTTATGCCAGCTGCCCACTTCCAATCATCGCTGATTCTGATGAACTGTTTGGCCTTGTTCCAATTCTTCCATAAGGAACACACGAGGCTAGAGCCTTTAGGGCAGACTGGGTGGGGGGAGAACAAAAGAGTGAGAATCCCTATGTCCTTCCAACCAGGGAGGCCGACAAAGGTAAAGTCTTCCGTGTTTCTGAAGATCAATTTAGCCCAAGAGGACTCCCTATTGCTCCAGGCCTTGATAAGCCATTTAGCCGCCAGTTTGTCAGCTAAACCAGCAATATCCAAAATACCCAAGCCCCCTGAGTCTTTAGGGCTAATGCAAGTTTCCCATTTGATTTTGGGAACCCCCCTTCTGTTTGGGTCCCCAGTCCAAAGGAAGTTCCTGCAGATTCTTTCTACTTTGGCCAAGTCTTTCTCCTTAGGTCTCCAACACGAGATAAAGTAAATAATTGTAGATAACATAAAGGTGTTAATAACCATAGCACGTCCTGCCAGGTTGACTTGCATACCTTTCCATTGATTCAGCTTGCCATCCAACTTGGATAGCACCCAGTTCCATCGTTGTTCCATTGAGATATCGAAACCCATCGGAATGCCGAGGAGACGGAAGACTTGACCGCTAGGGATAACTTGACACCCCCGATCAACCAACAATTGAGGAGTAGGCCCGCTGATCGCTCTAAAAGCAGTTTTAGCATGGTTGATTTTTGAGCCTGATGCCATACAAAAGGTGTGGAGGCACCACCAAAACATCTCAATGCTATTTATATCGTTATGCACAAAGGCATTCATGTCATCAGCAAAAAGTCTCACAACCATTTGGCCGTGATTTCGAGGTAAGGAGAGACCCTTGAGATTGCCGGCGTCCATGTGATGCTTTAATAGGCAGCTGAGTCCATTTGAGGCGATAGCGAATAGTAAAGGAGCCAGAGGGCAGCCTTGCCTAATTGATCTTTTTAAACGAATGGGCTCAGAGAGCTTACCGTTGATGTTTATTCTGGTTGAAGCATTTCCAAGAAGCGTGGAAACCATCTTCGTAAACTTTTGGCTGCATCCAAGGTCTTTCAATGATTGAAGAATGAAGTCCCATTCCAATCTGTCATACGCTTTGTCGAAGTCGATCTTAATGAAAACTAGATCTTGAGCAGACTCCTCAGCAAAAGCAAGGCCTTCCCAAATATCAATAATTGCTTCAAGTATAGATCTACCTTTGATAAAACCTTTCTGGTCCTCGCACAGCCATGACTTTAAATGACAGGAGATTTTGTTGGCGATAACTTTTGCAATTATCTTGTATCCAGTTTGGAGCATGGTAATCGGACGCCATTTTTCAATTTTGTTCTTATCTCCCCGTTTGTGGATTAACTTGATGACGCCATTATTCAGGCACTCAGGGAGGGCACCGAAGGAGAGAGCCTCTTGCCACACGAGGCGCAGGGGGGTGGCCACCTGAAGTTTGAAGGACATATGCAACATTCGCTGATTTCCATTGCTTGCAAGACTCAAGTTTATCGATCAAATATCCATTCTTCAAAAGAGATGATGAAAAAAGTGGGATTTTTATCGCTGGCAAGACTTTGAGAACTCTTGATTCACTTGAATTTGACTTAGAAAACTTGAATTTTGATTGGCCCAAACATCTGACTTGGATGTTTGTATAATGGTTTTACTCCCATCCAACACTTACTTACTTGATTTTTACACCTGACCGAAGGACTACTTTACCCCATGGGGTTTGAAAATCCTATGTAAACCGTAGAAGAAAGTTTTCCATTTACTTTGGGTCACCCTTATTATATCTTGACCAAGTCAATTCAAAATAAAAATCATCCAACTTAGGACACTTTTCTGAAAGATCTTCGGCTAAACGTTCGTGGGAATTGTCAATCTTATGAGCGATTCCTAACTTCACTATTCTAGAGTGTACTGAACTCTAGAAATTCATGAGAGTTATGCTAGAAGCAAACCCAAATGAATACGTCAATTTTGGACTTTGCCATCTTTTGAAGATTGAATAAGTTCTTATACAGAACATCTATCTAGGATATTTAATTTAGTTATCTAGTTCCAATCGGCTAACCCTGGAGTTTTGAGAAATGAATCAGATACAATATCTGACACAATTCCAAAAGATTGTGGAAAGTGGAAGGAAACAATTAAAATTTTGTATGACTAATTCAAACTTCTAAGATATAAACTTTCTATGACTTAGTACTTGATGAGCCAAGACTTTAACTTCTTAACGATTTGTTTCAACAAGGTATTGAAGCATTTATTTTTTTCTATCTTTAAGAGAAATAAACTTGATTCTCAAAAAGATTCATATAGTAAATCTAAACATCATCCAAACCACAAGATACTAGTGTGGTATCCAACATCCATTTGTCGACCCAGTAAAGTTCTATTGAATGCATTTTTACTCAAACAATGCTTCACTTGAGACCAAGTTCATGCCTATATTCAATCTGTATGACTCCTTACTAGGAATGCAATTCTTGTGCATTGCTTCAAGTCAAAGGAATGAATCTACCAAGTTACACTAGGAACTTGTAGCTTGACTTAGTCAGTCTATTCCGTAGTTGAAAGGTTCAGTTCAAAGTCAAAGTCTTACTCTTTCAAAAATTTATCAAATATTTCAGAATCATCAACACTTTATCTTGAAGTGTTTCAACCAGATCTTGAAAGTTACTTACTTTGTATCTTCTTACGAACCTGATCTTGAAGTATCTTGAAATCATACTTTTATCCTTCTTGAATTAAAACTTATCCTTGGAAGTTTTAATTCCCTTGAAGATGAAATCTAACTTTGAGATTTATTCTAGAACTAAAAGATAATTATCATCCATGGTCCGATGTCCCATACCATCTTTCCTACATCAATCCGAGTATAAAATTTGGTGTCCCATACCACCCTATTTTATATTCACATTGATGGGTGAGTGATACTTATCCTAAAGTGTAAACACTTTTTGATAGAGTACATTCTTGCTTCAATTCTTTAAAAGAATTTTGAAGTTTCACGCATTACCTCCAACTTGATATTCTAGCTTTTGATCCCTTCACATGATCGTTTCACGATCTTGTGCTTTTCTTGGGGAACTTAAAAACCAATTTATAGAATATCGATTCTGCTTTGATCGGGTTTTCAAACAAAAAGCTCTTAGAATTCCAAGTACTCAATTACCTCAATTCAAGTAGGATTGATTATGCTGGACCAATTTGTTGCGACAAGAGTGGGTTACTACTTGTCTTTAGATTCCTTTTTAACAAAAGCTTTTAGATAGCTACCTCAGGGACTTCATATGAATCTCTCTACTACTTAAGTCTAAGCATCCGCTCATGCTTTTGGATTTGACTTTTAAGAAATTACTTTAAGGATAGGAAAACTTTTACATGTTACCTTCCAAAGACTTAATTACCATCATCATAGTTGCAGACTACATACTTGGAATATTTACTTTGTTCAGACTTGGAACAACTTACTATTTTGATTGCCAATACTTCCATAAAGTTCACGGTAGTTCCAATCACAATTATCTTGGACAAACCTTTCCAAGCTTGATCAAGTCTTGTTGATCTTATGACAAAAATAAAGACTTTGTCTTTATCTTGAAGATCTCTTGATATGTATCAAAAGCTTCTTTGCTTACCCATGGGCTTTTGGAGATCTTTCCCCTACTCAAGTCCAAGCATATACTAATGCCTTTTAGATTCGAAAGCTAAGAATCTTTGATACACATCTAGATGATATAAACCATTTGGACTTTAAGTACCAATTTTGGTGGTTTGGGACTTCTAGGGAACTACTTATTGTCTAAAGAGTATGAAGAATTTCATTCTTACTACTTGGGAGAATGTTATTCTTCAAGGTCTTGAGATCCATTCTAGGGAATCAAGTAAATTATGCAAATGATTCATCTAGGGATCTTTTGCAATGTCGAAAGGATTCTTTCAAACAATATCCACAGAATTTATTGATTCCATTTTGCTCATTTCCTAAAGATCGGTTGATAATGTTTCCTCCTGAAGTTCACTTTGATTTAATGAAACCAAAACTTAATTCTCTAAAAGATTTCTTTCAAGTTTCCATGTTTGCTTGGCAAGTTGCATCGTCCAGAGATGCAGTCATCATGGAAACTAACATCCTCCTATTCAATGTCAAAGTTCAATTGATGCTAAGGTTCAACCTTTGATTTCCATCACTCCTTGGGATAGAATTCAAAGTGAACACCTCAAAAACTCTATGGTTTTTACAAATTTGGAACATATCAACTATTCATTGAACTTGAAAGTTCAATTTATTTTAGTTCTATTTGATTTCATTTGATTCTTATCACGCCTTGGGATAGAATCAGATAAAACTTCCAAAGGAAACTTCATCAACCTACTTGAATGCATGATTTCTCAAATCTAAGATAATGACTATATCTAGGCTTGTCATTAGGATTCTCAAAGTGTTCTCCTAAACTTAGAGTCATTAAGGAAATTTGAAAGTAGCCTTATTTTCTTGTCATTCCAATGAGCAAGAAAATAGAACACTTGACTTTCAAAGGGTCTACTTTTCCTAATCAAGACTTCTAATTTTTGATACCCAAGTATCATGTTCAGGAAAAACAAATAAGCTACTTGAGTTGCATGGCAGCCAAGAGCCATGCAACTACCTAGTTTGCTATTTTCCCTAGCTATCTAAATCAAGTTAGAAAAAGGAGGTAACAAAGGTATAAATATTCAACTACTTAACAAACAATCATGCATATGCAAATGCGTGTTCTTGCATGCAAATGCATGTGAGTGCATGCACGTGTTGGCATTCTCCTTTCATGCACCAAACTTAAATCAAGCAATTCTTGAGCTTGAAAATGCATTTTCCCAATCATCCCTGCACAACCATTCTACTCACTAGCTTTTCAAAAAGATATAACCATTCATGTGCATAAACTTGAGCATTAACTATCTTTTTCAAGCAAGCAGAACTTAACATGTTTTGTGCGTGAAAACATTTCTTGAAAAGGAGAAACACACCAACATTCTTTCATACATGCATGCCTACGCTTGCTAAGTGTTTCCATACTTCGATGCTTTCTTGTTTTGCTTTCAGTAAATTGCAGACACTGCTTTTAAAATGAAGATTCCTTTCCTTCGTCAATGATAATAGCAATGCATTCTATATGAAAGCTTAGAGGAGAGCAAATATTGAAATGGAAACATAAACTTGTAAAGTACTTAGCTCCCAATTATCTACGTCCTTCTATTGATCCTCGAGAAGCGCCATTATCCATCCTTTGGTCCATGAGAAAGACTACATACTCGTCCTTGAAGTCCATTGCTTCACCTTGTCCTCTTTTTTGGAGAAATGAAGCCTTGCTTGGACTAGCTTGTCTTAGCCCATCCTTTGATTTCGAAGGATATGTGGATGATGCTTCACATGAACTAGGTGTGATTCGAAGCAAAGAGCTCAAAAGGCAAAGCTCTTTCGAGGTCAAATTGATGAGGGGCAATCACCTTCACTTAGCTTCATTAGATCAAATTCACTCTCGAGTATAGCACAAAAGAAAAAGTCCAGAGAAAAATAAGGCTTGAACGCTCCTTGGCATAGAGGAAGGGACGGTTGCAAGAGAGATCCTTAAGAGATTTATTTTGTTGCTCCCTACTTCGTAGATGCAGCTGTCTATCAGTCGTGGTAGTTGGCTAGCTGAAACATAAAGAAAAAGAGTCTACACCATCGCTAAGGCGACCTGTGATCAAATCTCACGTGATGGATCGCACCTTTGGGTTGACCTATACTAAATCTAGTGGCCATAGGTTTTATTCCCACGCTCTTTTCAAGATTATGTTTATGCGAGAATCAATGGATACACGCAATGACCAGTAAGATCGTTGGCTTAAGCAGTTTGTTCGCATCCATAGTGCATGGGTTCAAGTCCCATGAACTATCTAAAGCTATGCCTATAGCTTCCTTTTGCTACTACTTCATACTCATGAAAAATATAGACGTGATACAAATCGAGCTCATAACACTACGTGATCGCAATCTGGGTAGATTGGGTCTGATCGTGGCACATGCAGTGTATGAAGCTACTAAGTGTTGGAAGGTTTATGTAATAAAAAATGTGAAGGTGAAGATGAAGTTGGGTATGGGGGGAAGAGATGTCATGATTTGATTGGAGAAGGGGGAACATATGAATGCAAGATAAATGCATGAACATGAATGATGAGGAGAAAAGAAACCATTCACATGAATCAATTCGTAAAGGAAGAATGATCCAAAAATATGGAGCTTCTTAAACACTTTCAAAATTTAATTCATATTCATAGGTTCTTTTGGATGGAATGAATGCATGATGAGAAAAGAACTAAAACCACACACACGAGTGAGTCTCGAAATGAAGAATGGTCCAAGAATGGAGCTTCTTATACACTTTCGAAACTAAAACATATGCATGGGTGTTTGTGGATGGTATGAATGCACGTGGGTCATGATTTATGAATGAATAGAAAATTATTCTCTCAACCTTAATGGATCATCCTCAGTGGTTCAACGCAATATTGCGGAGCCTTCGCACACATAGAAAGAGATAGAAGGTGACATGTAAAAACATATAAGAGACTAAGAGACAAGAGACAAGAGACATGAATTAGAAGATATTGTTATGACATACATATACATGAATGTTGTGAAACGTCAAGCTAAGCATTCTACTGGTCAAAGGTGGTCTGCACGACCCTTTCACCATGATAGTTCAATCGAATGTCACATGTAAGAGGAACTTCATTGACCCTATGTCTTTCTAGAATCATAATGTGTTTTTAAAGAAGTCTAAGACTCAAAAAACTAGCTCTAACTCACTCACACACTCCACTGAGGTGGGCAAAGAAAGAGAAACTGGGTTTATGAGCCTATCCTAGAGTGGAAGTCTATATATTGATTCTAGTAACTATGCTCTTACTATCCCACCTTGGATCCTCACATGCTCAACTGAGGGTGATTGTCTCAAGGAAACCATGTGCTCGCAAGGGCCCTATGCATGCCTAACAATGATGCTCTAGGAGTTTGGAGGCGGGTTTATATAGTTTTTTGAATGAATTTGGGCCCTTGGATCTAGAAAAATCAACTCTCAACCCTAAGATGAGCTTCTTTTGATTACAACCATTAGATTTATCAAATGGATGGTTAGGATTGGTTCTTTATATGATATCTAGGGCAAAGGTGAGGAAAATAGGCGCCTTCATTCTCCACCATTGGATCTAGGGCTGTTCAAGACCGTTTGGATCAGTGCTGACATCAATTTGGATAAGATAAGCTACTAATTTTGGACAAACTGCATTATTGATCTTTGATCATCAAAAAAGCCGTATCCAAAAAAAAAATCCATGGATCCTCCTTGCTTTATTCTTTAGTGCATCTCCACCCTTGAATGTGAGCTCATCTTGATCATACAACATGGTTCAATCATTGTTTGCCATGTGGCATCCCTTCAAGCCTTCAATTTTCTTATTCTAGGAAACTTCCGTGACCTTGAAAACTGGATTTTATGCTCTTTGACCCTCAAAAAATCTTTTGATGAAGATGAAAATTTCTAGGGCTATGTTTTGAAAGGTCTTCTTTACAAATATGCAGAAAAAACATCCCATCTGAATCTCGCTTATACAAGTTTGACTACATTTGGAAGCTTGTAAGGTGGCATTAAGGTGTCTAGGAAACTCTGATAGCCTTGAAAATTTGTACAAATATGTAGCCACATATGATCTTTATACATGCCAAACCATATGGCTAACAAAAATTCCTATAGAAGATTTTGTAGGGTCTAAGTGGAAAAATTATATTTTTTCAAAATGCACATGGCATATCAATGTGCTAGAAAATTCATTTACATGTGGAATTCAGGTTATAGAATGCCTTTGATAGGCTTTACAAGTAAATGAATTTTCATGTGGTTTGTAGACATTGAAAATTTTTCCGTAATTTCCAAAATTTGACCAGCTTTGACCGCTACCCTGGATTTGCTTGATTTTTTCCAAAGTTTGCATGTGAACTGTCTTTGACATCCTTGATGCATCTTGGACTTCTAATAAAATTCTAACTACCTTCACCGAATGTGTTTCCTGTAGGCCTTCATGAATGAGAGAGGAGAGAAAATTGCGACCACATTCGCCCCCACTAGACCTGCGATTCCTCCGAAAGTGCCACTCTAGTATCTTTGAAAAACAAAAAGTTCCAAGCATCAAATTCTTTTATAGGCAACATATGGAAGAAAAAATTGATCATATGCATAAATAAGTATGCACTATGACATGAAGCAAAATTTGCATGAAAGAAAGAATTGAAACAGGCAACATGAATATGTGTTGGGAATTGAACTCACAACCTCTTGTTCAGGAGTAGGATGGGCTAACCACTTGCCCCAAAAGCCATGGTTGAGGATTACTTCCTAATCCTCTCTCTTAAGGCATGGTTCAAGCATCTCCTACTAGGATTATGTGACATTCCTTCCCCCTTAGACTGAGCATTTTCATCAATGCTCACTTGTGGACCCTTCTAACTCTTGGACCCACTTTCCATGCATGAGTGCTTCCACCAACCTCAAACTCCAGCACATGGATCAAATTTGGACCTATCCCACCCTCCGTGGGTGCCCAAATGCCCATGCACTTTCATCCAAGGCCAATTTCACACTCACCACGGATAAGTGCTTTTTCCAAGTGCCCATGAATGAGGCGTGAACCTCCATCTTGCCCAATTTCTCAACTAAGCTCTAATACCAATGTTGGGAATTTAACTCACAACCTCTCGGTTAGGAGTACGATGGGCTAACCACTTGCCCCAAAAGCCATGTTTGAGGATTAATTCCTAATCCTGTCTCTTAAGGCATGGTTCAACCATCTCCTACTAGGATTATGTGACAATATGCATGAACAAATAAGCAACATATAATCAAATGAATAGGCAACATTGACAACATGTAAAGAAAGAAAACAAACAATCATAAATACGAAGTGCAAGTGGATGTATTGAGTCATTTTAAGCATCAGTTCCTCTCATCTTGAAAAAAAAAATTGTACCTTTTTCATAAAGCAATCTACCTTAAATACGATTATAAACAAATATTTAGGATATTCAGGAGACGTCTTTCATCTTTAGCTTATTTTAGATCAATCTCTTTCCTACATAAATATGAATATGCTCTTTCTCTAATAACATGCAAGGAGATCTAACTAAACTCCACTAATGCATAAATCTACCTATATAGTGCATGATTTATTCTTCTATGCCTCCTTATCTTCTTTTGGATTGCTCTCCTTTTTTTTGATGATGATGATGATGATTTGGCAACTTTATGGTTATGATCATTTTTTTGGGGTGGAAGAAGTGTAAACTTCCTGGTGACATGTAGAAGGATTTTTTTTATGACGGGGAAAATTAAACCTCGAGACAAGATACAACCATTTTTGATGATGGAGAACAGTCGTTTAAACTTCGATACAAGTGCTGTGAGGTGGACAAAGGATGTAGAAACATGCAGTAGTAGGAGCTAGGACTTCAACAATTATTCCTTCGATATAGGATACATATGCATGTTTATATATGAAAGTCATGTCACCAAAATAAACCTCCAAATCTATATGCCCTATCTTTCCATAATCCTAGATTATAATCGATTTCTTAGTAGATAAATTACTACTTAAGATACAATTTTACACAAGTAGAGAAATCATCATTTGCCCTTTTGACTCAAGTGATGTGGATATGTAATGCAATGCAAAGACTGAAAAGAAACATGCATGAAGTGAAGTTGCAAACAAGCAGAATGGAAAAAAAGTGGAATGAACTTGAAAAAAAACAAAGCAACATGAACTTGAAAAATTAATGATATTTTTATTATTATATATATTTTTTCAATTATTTTAGTTTCATTTATTTTTTAGTCATGGATACTCTTGTTTATGAATCGGCCTCATTGTTGTCATCTTCTTCAATGTCCTCATCCAAAATGTACTCGTCATTATCACGTTTCTTGAATAGCTTTATTCTTTTACCTACAATCAAAGTTTTTAGTGCAACACCATTTAGTTCACAAAGAGCATACGTACCATTGTTGTTGACTTTTGATACAATATTGCCCAAACCACCGTTGAGTGAGATTCTTGCGTGCATCATATTGAGAGTCAAATGTACTATCATAAATGAGCACCCAATCTCCTACTTCAATTGGCTTAGGATGCAATGGATGAGATGCTTGTTCTTCATTCTAGATTCTCTTAATTTTTCAATGGCATCATCAAGTCCTAATTAACCTTGTTCTAACTATTTAATGCCCAAACTCAAAAAATCATCAATAGACATGTTTTCATACCAAGGAAAATTTGACCATGCAAAAATATGAGATTGAATTTGAAACAATGGTTTTTGAGAGTACATGAGTTTAGCAGGCATATACCCCATAGTACGTGTGCACATCATTCTATCTGCCCAAAGTGCAAAGGGTAAGAATCTAGGCCATTGTTTAATGTCACTATTACATGCTTTAGATATGGCTTTCACAATAGGTGGATGCCCTCTCTCTATTTTACCATTGGCCTCTGGATTATATTTGGTAGTGAGACACAAATGAATACCGTGATGTTGAAAAACTATTATGGATCCAGATTCTAACTATATGTTACATGTGTAAATTTGTTCCTTCACATAGGTCAAGTTTTGAACATCCAGGATTAATAGTTTTTTTTCTCTTCTTTCTTTCACTTATGTCTTCATGTCTTCATGCTTTGAGTGAAGTTACAACACTCCTCCCCTTCGACTTGTCATAGGTGCACTTACATGCATGCTCGTATAGTATCTTTCTCTGCATACATATGTTCCATGGTAATTACTGATAAAGGAGAATCGTTCGTACCTACGTTTGGTTCATGCAAGCATCTACATATGCCATAATAAAACATACTTATCAGGCTTGATGTCATCTTTTACGCCCAAAATCTAGAGCCAATTTAAACTTGATCACTCGACCCTACCCAAGAACCTCTATCCCCAAAGCTTTGATATCATGTGTGAGATCCCAAGTAGCTACATGCTGTTCTCCCAAACGCAAATTGACCTTGCCTGCATGCACCTCATGATCCATCTTTAAGGTCCATGCATCTCTCATATGGACACTTTGAGAGGAATGGAATAACCTTATTGTTCACATGCTAGGGTCTGATATCCCTTGGTCTCTTGTTCCTAACCTTTATAGATCCTTGAAGAATTTAGAGGGAAAGAATTTTATGTGTAAGTCTCCTCGCGAAAGTAAAAACCATTTGATCATTCGTAGCGATTAAAGAAAAAAAAGATAATCCAAGAAAGAAATTTTTTTTCATTAAAAAAATAATTTATCTTTCATAAGTTCTGAAACATCAAGTCAAAAGTCTGAACCCAAGTTAAACCAAGAAAAAATAAAAACGGACCAATCGCTACTTCAAATGGACCTATTTAATCCAAATGCAAATACACCCATACTGGATAACCCAAGTTAAATCAAGAAAAATAAAAGTTGTTAAACCAACCTATAGCTTTTACTCTAAATTCCTTTGTGCATGAACATAAGATTCAGAGAAAAGGAAAGGATAAACATTATTTTCTTCCTAGTAATAAATTTTACTCCACTTTTAATCAGTTTGAAATATTTGTTGGCATATTTATTACAAATATAGAAATTTTCCATTTCTTTGGTGACATATTTATCACATTGCGGTGTGAAAACGGGCAACTGTCATTTCCTCGCGTGACAAATAGAAATTAAGAATCATTATTTGTCCTCTCGTGCTGGCTTAACCAAAAGAATTCACCAAGCCCTTCAGTCCGTGGTTAGCATTATGGCGATCGATTATGCAAATATGATTTGTGCCCTTGACCAAATGGAGGCTGAATTCATGGTCTACTCTTTGAAGTTAGAATGGAAAGAAGCTGCAGATCTTCTCTCAAAAAGATCTTTGACATGCTCAAGAAAGAAAAAGCTATAAAACGATGTTTGACATGCTCAAAAAAGACAACGCTCATAGTTTTCTTCCCCAAGTTATCAGTAAGGAATAAGATAAAGTTAAAGCCATTTAGGAGTTGTACAATGAGATTTTTGCCGCTTACTGAACAACAGAACGTTTATCGATTCATGCAAAGCTCCCAGAATTTCGAAGAGTGACATTTCCTCTCCTTAGTGACTGCTGGAGATTTGTGAAATCAACAATGTCATTGGTAAGCTCTTGAACTAAAAAACTCAAAGGCTTGATGGGGTCCTAAATGAGTTTTTCGAGGTACTTCAAGATGTTTTGGCATCCCTTCTCTGGTATAGTTGAAAGGAGTGTTTAGGCTTCAAGGATCTCTCCACCTAGATTACTCGATGTATGATTTTCTTGATTCCCAAAAAAGGAGAGAAAAGCAGTATAGAAAAGGCGAGAGGAGCAAGCGAATCAGTAATTTTCTTTTTCCAAAATTGGCTTTGGCAATGCTTACGTCCACATTGAGTGGGACTTTCTATATTATTATCTGCATGGCATTGGCGTCAATAATAAGTAGTCTATTAATTCTGTTCGATGTCTATTTGGCAATTATTTCAGTAGGATTTTTGTTAATTTTTTTTTTTAATATAAAAGAAGTTCGGCATTAGCCTACTCTTCGAGACTTGAATTAAATAAAGAAAAGTACAAGAGAAGGGGACTAATGCCCACGGGACCCCCCAAATCCCACAAAGCAGGGGAAGCTTTTACAGAGCTTAGATGGCTTTACAAAGAAGGTTAATCAAGCTCTCATCACCCTCATGAGGGGCCCACTTGGGTTTAAGCTTGTTATTGATCAAAAGGAGAACTTGGTGATGCTTGAAGGGGGGGGGGGATTTCTTACAGTTAACAATTGTTTTGCCAAGGAGGAACAACGATTTCCCAATTGACCACTCCTTGGGGGAGTCATCGAAGTTGAAAGCACATATTTCCCACCAGATTTTCCATAGGACCTCCCCTCTGATCACGTTACAGAGAGTCGCGGAGCAGCCAATCGCATTGGCTTCTCCCAGCAGGGCTTGCTGCCAACTGAGATGTTTCTGAAGTCTAATTTTCTTTCCAACTGTCTGCCAGAGTCTGTTGGAGTTGGGGTAGGTAAAGAAGATGTGTGGAACATTTTCGATAGACCGGTAGCAGCGTTTGCACCAGGGAGGAATTCCACAAAGTTTCCTAGCCTTAAGGTTGGTCTAGATTCCATGATGAAGAATTTGCCATAAGAGGACAGACTTTTTGATTTCTATGAGGGGGTGCCAGATAGCCATGAACTTCATGTCCCACCGAAGCCGCGTCCATGACAGACACCACTTCTTGTTGAGGTTAACCTAATAGTCAATCGTTTCTTTAATGTTCGGGATTTTTGATAGGCTATTCCCATTGTGCCATTTGAGACCAAGCGAGCTCGATGTGTCGTGTCCCATGAGAAGGCGAGTTTTGTGTCGATCCCAGACGAGACATCTGCTTTGCAAAGTGTTCCATTCTTCATACGAAATGTTGACGCAAGGGTCAATATCCTCGAAGTTGATCCAGTGGTTGGTGTCTTGTTTCCAGAGATGTTTCCATTTTTTGAAGCCTTTGTTCCATAACTTCTTGGCATTTTGAATGTTCCAAGATTCCACACTCCGGATGCCATGGATCGGAAACCAGATAGAGTCGTTTTGTCTGATACCGGTAGCCCACTTCCAGTCTTCACTAATTCTTGTGTCCATAGGGAGCACACGAGATTAGAGCCTTTCGGGAAGACGGGGATCGGGGAAAGCAACAAGGTCAAGATGTGGAGATTCTTCCAATTTGGGAAACCCATGAGAGCCAACTCGTTCTTGTTTTTGGAGATCAACTTGGCCCACGAGGCCTCCCCATTAGACCAAGCCTTAATCATCCATTTGGCTGCCAGTTTGTTAGCCATGCACTCAATGTCCAGGATACGAAGTCCCCCACTATCTCTATGGCTGGTGGAGATGGACCATTTGATTTTAGGCACCCCCCTTCTATTGTGATCGCCTGTCCAAAAGAAGTTTCTACAAATACTATCCAGTTTGGACAGATCTTGCTCTTTCGGTCTCCAACAAGAAAGGAAATAAATGGTAGAAGAAAGGAGGAACGTGTTGATAACCATAACACGACTAGCAAGATTGATTTGCATACCTCTCCAATAGTTAAGCTTGTTTTCGAGTTTGGCCAGCACCCAATTCCATCGTTGTTCCATAGAGACGCCAAACCCCAAGGGGATCCCAAGAAGCCGAAAAATTTGGCCCTGCGAAATGATTTGACAGCCATGATCAATGAGAAGGCCGGGCTGAGACCCCACAATAGCTCTAAAGGCAGTCTAAGAGTGGTTGATTATGGATCCAGAGGCTTCACAAAAAGTAGCAAGACACGTCTAGAACGTCTCCAAGCTGGTACTATCATTGTGAACAAATGCGTTCATATTATCGGCAAAAAGTCTCATGGTGATCTGATTGTGGTCATGAGGCAAATGGAGGCCTTTGATATTACCAGCTTCCACCTGATGCGCCACAAGCCTGCTAAGCCCTTCCATGGCGATGGCAAAGAGAAGGGGAGCCAATGGGCACCCTTGTCTGATAGATCTTCTAAGTTTGATCACCTTCGAAAGTTTGCCTATTAATTTGGGTCAGTGCGTTTCGGAGAAGGGTCGCGATCATCTTGGTGAATTTCTGACTACATCCAAGATCTTGGAGCGACTGCAGAATATAGTCCCATTCTAGCCTATCGTAGGCTTTATCAAAGTCGATCTTGAGGAAGACCACGTCTTGTTTAGACTCATTTGCAAATTCAAGACCTTCCCAAATATCTATAATGGTTTCCAAAATTGACCTGCCTTTGATGGAACCTTTTTGGTCCTCAGTTAACCACGCTCTCAAGTGGCAAGAGATTCTGTTGGCAATGACTTTGGCGATGATCTTGTATCCTGTTTGGAGCATCGTAATAGGACGCCAGTTCTCTATTCTGTTCTTTTCCCCTTTTTTGTGTATTAACTTGATAATACCATTGTTGAGACAAGAAGGAAGTGCACCAAACTTGAGCGCCTCTTGCCAAACTAGACGAAGAGGGGTGGCAACCACCAACTTGAAGGATTGTTGTTAATTGGATTCTCCCCTCCCGTTTGCCCTCAGATGTTCTATTAGATGGGGTTATGCCTTGACTACAATCCTCTTTTCCATTTTTTTTATAAAGGAAGTTCCGCCTTAGCCTACTCTCGTGGACTTCTATTAAATAAAGAAAAGGAAAATTACAAGTGAAGGGGACTACTGCCCACGGGACCCCCCCAAGTCCCACTGAGCGGGGAAAGATCTTATAAGGTCTAGATGGCATTACAAAAAAGGTAAATCATCCTCTCGTCACCCTCATGTGGGGGCCCAGTTAGGTTTGAACTTGTTGTTGGTCAAAAGGAGCACTTGATGGTGCCTAAAGGGGGGGGTTTCTTGCATTTGGTGATTCTTTTACAGAGGAGGAACAACAATTTCTCAATTGACCACTCTTTGGGGGAGTCACGAGAGTTATAGGCACATCTTTCTCGAGAGATGTTCCAAAGGACCTCCCCTCTAATGGCCTTCCAAAGAGTTGTGGAGCAGTCAATAGCTTCACCCAACAGAGCTTGTTTCTAACAAATATGTTTCTGAAGTCTTATTTTCTTTCTAACAATTTGCGAGAGCCTACTGGAGTTGGGACAATTAAAGAAGATATGAGAAACATCTACGATGGACCTGTAGCAACGCTTGCACTAGGGAGGCACTCCACAAATTTTTGCTAGCCTTAAGCTTGGTCCAGATACCACAATGAAGAATTTTTCATAAAATAACAAACTTTTTTATTCTATGAGAGGGTGCTAGATAGCCATGAATTTCATGTCCCATCGGAGCCATGTCCAAGATAGGCACCACTTCTTATTGAGGTTAACCTCATAATCAATGGTTTCTTTGATGTTCGGGATTCTTGCTAGGAAGTTACCATTGTGCCATCTGAGACCGAGCGGGCTCGGCATGTTGTGCCCCATGAGAAGGCAAACTTTAGAGCGGTCCTAGACAAGACATTTGGTTTGTAGAGCATTCCATTCTTCAAAGGAAATGTTGACACTAGGGTCGATATCCTCAAACTTGATCCACTCGTTGGTGTCTTGGTTCCAGAGATGCTTCCACTTTTTGAAGCCTTTGTTCCATAACCTCTTGGCATTTCAAAGGTTCCAAGACTCCACACTCCAGATGCTATGGATCGAAAACCAAATAGAATTGTTTTGTCTGATATCAGTCGCGCACTTCCAATCTTCACTAATTCTTATGAAGCTTTTGACTTTATTCCAACTCTTCCATAGGGAGCACACAAGCTCCGAGCCTTTCGGGGAGACCGGGATCGGAGAAAACAAAAGGGTCAGAATGTCAAGATTCTTCCAGTTGGAGAATCCCACAAGAGTCATTGCATTCTTATTTCTGAAGATCAACTTGGCCCATGAGGCCTCCCCATTGCACCATGCCTAAATCATCCATTTTGCCGCAACGTTTTTAGCCATGCATCCAATGTCCAAAATGCCAAGGCCAACGTTATCTCTTTGGTTGGAGCAGATGGACCATTTGATTTTGGACACTTCCCTCCTATTGTGGTCGCTCAACTAGAGGAAGTTTCTCCAGGTGCTTTCAAGCTTGAACATCTCTTGTTCTTTTTGTCTCCAGCATGAGAAAAAGTAAATGGTAGCTGAAATGAGGAACGTGTTGATAACCATTGCGCGGCAACCGAGATTGATTTTCATAACTCTCCAAAAGTTTAACGTGCTTTCGATTCTGGCCGAGATCGAATTCCCTCGCTGCTCCATTGAGATATCAAAGCCCATGGGAATCCCGAGAAGCCGAAAAATTTTGCCTGTAGGAATATTTTGACATCCATGACCAGAAAGAAATTCGGGTTGCATCCCGACAATAGCTCTTAGCATGGTCTTTGAGTGGTTGATTTTGGAACGAGATGCTTTGCAAAACGTATCGAGGCAATTCCAAAACATCTTGAGGCTGATGTTATCATTGTGGATAAACATGTTCATATCATTGGCAAAGAGTCGCATGGTGATCTGACGGCGGTCACGGGGCAATCCGAGGCCTTTGATATTACCAACTTTCGACTATTGTTCCACAAACTGACTAAGTCCTACCAATTTGTTTGCTGATCCATTTGATGCTACCAATTTAAGAACGTTCGCAATTTAAGAATTAGGGCATCTCCTCTTGGCACAAAGATATAAGCTGTTACAAAAAAATATTGTCAACAAAAATATAAGGTTTCCGTATGACATGTCCTTTTTTCAGCCCACAACGATGGAATGCAGAAAGTGCGGATGAATTAGCGGCAGTACTGGTTTGCGAGGTTCAGGGCGTGAGGTAGCGGTTCTGCAGGGAAAGGAAGAAGAGCGCACTACACGGAATGGAGGGGAAGATAATCATCTCTTTCGAAGAACGGATATTTAATCGATAAACTTGAGGCTTGCAAGCTCAATGGTGCACGGCGGGCTGCATGCACGGAAAGAAATTTTGCTGGGCTTCATTTTTCACTCATACGGTTCTCCTGTTCACGTCCCACACACAAACAATCATTTTCTTCGTTAATCTTACACATCACTACTATTTCTTGTTCTCTAGGCTTGAATTACTGTAGAGAGTTGTTAACAAATGATATCACTTTCGTGTCTCGTTATGTTGAGCTTTGTAGATGAGCTTCACGTCAGTTCATCGTACTTTTAGACTGAAGGTCGGTTCGGTTGCCCCCAATGGAAGTCAGCAAATGATACACATCCCTTGTGTCAGCGGTGTACTACCCACAAAGAGAAAGGGAACGAAAGTGCTTCAGAAAAAAAAGCCGAAAGATTCCATAGAGCAGCCCTTGACCTCGCACTTACAGAATACGGGCAAGTTTATTGATAAAATACTCTACGGCGGGAATAGGTATTTCACCATTCTGTTTACACGGTAAGAAAGCATAGGTGCACTCTTATTCGAGTTCTGCATTGAACAGTTACAGCTACTATTATCTCGTGAGTCATGCCTTCGTTCTCTGTGCAAAAATTAATATATCCAGTAGTTACAAGTAGATATATGTGAGACCATACGCATCTCTTAATCACCAAGTACATAGTGCTTTTTTGTTGACCAACATCAATATATTAAGAATGAAGAGACCACGAAAAGTAAACAACGAGAATACAAGAGAAGAGAACGAGATACAAAAGAGGTTAGAAGGCTTAATATTCTGCTTTGGGGAACGAGACAAAGAAAACAGGGTTCGCAACTTGGAAAAACTAAGGAGTTTTATGATGGCTTGATCTCTTTCATGCCTGATCTATTCTCTTTTAAGCTTGTTGTTTTCTATAACAAAGACTCAATGTTCCTTGAAGAGGGGCAGGGGGTGACCACGCTATTTTTGTTTCTAATCCTTTCAGCTAGAAAGTCCAAGGAACACTCAATAGAACATGCTTAGTGTGGGCTGTCAAAGTTTATAGAACATCACTCTATCCAAATTTTCCAAAGGACCTCACTTTTGATCACATTCCAAAGAGCATATGAATAGCCAAACACCTCCCCAACTAGGGCTTGATTGCATTGGATAGGCCGATGTAGCTTAAGAGACACTCTAACCCTCCCCAAGATGATCACGTATTGGGCACAAACAAAATAGTTGTGCTATGTATTCATGCCCCCCATGTCACCTTTTACACCATAACATAGTTTCATAAATTTTTGTAGCTTTCATGTTGATCCGGATTGCCCTATGGAGGATTTGCCATAGGAGGGTCACTTTATTGCATTCCATCAGAGCATCCCAAAGATCTTTGAACTTGACATCCCATCATATATAGGAGCAATTCAAGCATCACTTCCTATTGAAAATCCTGAACAAATTCGAGTGTGGTTTAATTGATGGGACATCATCAATCTTGTTAAGGTTTTTACATTTAATAACTTTGCAATAAAAAACGTCCTAAACATTAAGGAGGCAACTCTCTAAATCTCACCGAGCATTTATCCATTTCCTTAAGAGGCAACAATCCCCATAGTCAACTCTACAACTCTGATTAATGTCCTCAAATCTTAGCCAATTCCTTTTGCTTTGGAACCACATGTGCTTCCATTGCTAAAAGAGTTTCATTCAAAGCATTTTAGATCTTTGGAGGCTCTCCTTCTCAGTTTCCTTGATGTTAGAGATTGGAAACCAAATGGAGTCATTTTGTGTAGTTCAGATTGGGCACTTCCAATCATGGCTAACAGTGCAATACTGCATGCTGTCTATGCAGACCAAAGGACTACCATCAAAGTAAATCCTATAGGGGTAATTGAAACTAGAGAAAAAAGAAGAGAGAGGAAGTTAAGACCTTGCCACGTAGGGATGCATGATAGCACGAGGTTAGAAAAGTTCTGAAGATCAGCTCTGATCACGATTCCCTATTGTTTATCCAAGCTTCAATGATCCATTTGAAGATGAACTTGTTAGTCATAGCTTCCACATCCACACTACCAAGGTCACTCGGCTCCTAAGGGCATGTGCGAATTTCCCATTTGATTTTTTGTTTACCTCTTTAGTTAGGGTCACCCATCCACTCGTAGAGTTCGTTCACCTCTAGTAGGAAAAAAATAATATGATGGAGGAAATTAAGAATGTGTTGATCAGCATCGCTCTGCCTGCCATATTCAACTGGATACCTTTCCAGTATTGAAGTTTAGAGTCGAGATAATTAAGAACCTAGTCCCACTTTGGCTCATTGAGTCACACTGCCTCATTGAGACCTCGAACACTTAAGAACCTAGTCCCAAAGCGAGGTCATGAAATTCCTCGAGGACAAGCTCGAGAGGTGGTTGATAAGTACTTTTAAAGGTTGCGGGGTTGGAGTGGTTAAGTTTTGAGATAGAGGTTGAGGAACAAAATATCAAGGCATGACAAAACCTTGTAGATACATACCACCTTGTTTGAAATAAAGGCATTACTATCATTAACAAAGATTCTAAAAACAGTTTGGTCATATATCAGAGGGAGCAAAAGGACTCTGATGAACCTGAGCTTTACCTCACTTTCAACAAGACACTTGAGTCCATGCACTACAATATCAATAGCAAAGGAGCAGAGGATAGCCCTTTCTAATCGACCTTTTGAGGTGTGAGATTTTGTTGTTGATCTTAATGGGAGTGAAAGTACTCCTTAAAAAGAGGAAATCATTCTCGGAAATGTAGTGCTCAAATCCATGTCCTTGAGAGATTGCAAATGATGCCCCACTCAAGCCTATCATAAGCCTTGTCAATGTGAATCTTAAAAAACAAAAAACTTTAATTAGTGTCCTTAGCATACTCGAGAACTTCGTAGATGTCCACAATTGCATCTAAAATGGACCTTTGTCTGATGAAACATTTCTCTTCATTGCTTACCTAATCATGGGAGGGATCAAGAACTCAAATAGCAAGGGTCTTTGCAATGACCTTGTATCTAATTTGAGGTGTAGTAATCAGCCTCCAATTTTCTATTCTATTCTTTTTGTCCTCCTTATAGATGAATTTGATAAATCCTTCATTCCACTTTACGAGGAGGGACCCAAAATATAATCTTGATGGTCATCTCCACACAATACCTTTTTGTTTTCCAAACAGAGCTTGTTAAATTATAAAAAAGAAAACATATACAATATAACTTGAGAGATATTACGAAGCCTTATCACCTTTTCTTCCATTTCCTGGGGAGCGCATTCACTTTCTACCTTTTTTAATTTCTAAGGCCAATTCCCTATGGTGTCTGAAGAGATGAGTATCTAACAATTACAAATTCTTTCACTTAGATAGGCAAGGGAGGTTTCTATCGATCATTCTGTAGAAGGAATGTTAATGAAGTTTGCCACACATTCTTCCTTTCAAATCTTCTGAAGATCTTCATCCCTGTTAACATTCCACAAAGTAGAGGGTTATTCAATCACCTCTCCCAATAACTCTTTTCTAATGGAGTTAACTTGTGATGGAAGAGTCAAAATAGGATGAAGGGTTTCCCACACTCATTGAATCCTAGGGCATGAAAAGAAAAGGTGTTCTAAGTGTTCTCTAGCATGGATGCATCATTGCACCATGGGATACCCTGCAAATCTTGTTAGATTTTATATTGTTCCATATCCCTGTGTACATGATGTGCCACATGACAATCACTTTTTAGTTCTTATGAGAATCACTTTTTAATTCTTATGAGAATCACTTATTAATTGTCATAAAGAGGCTTCCATAGCTCCTTAAACTTCAAATTCCATATGAACCAAGACCATTCCTAACACCATTTCTTGTTAAGCAAAGTATGATAATCCAAGTTCTTATAGATTCTCGAAATCTTCTCCATCTTATTGTTGTTGTGCCATCACAGCCAATACAAATGAAGGGTTCTAAACTCAGAAGGAGGAAGGAATTCGAGTGTTCCTTAGAAATAGTTTTTTAATTAAAAGGCACCGATCTTCAAAGTGGACTCTCCTATCCAGGTCAATGACTTCACATCTAACCTAGTTTCTTTTCTCTTAATTTTAGAGATGCTTTCACTTGGATCTTCTTGGATATAACATTCAAAATTTGATCGATCATTTCCTTCTCCATTGACAAAGAGGGGACGCCATGATGAGGAGTTCTCAAAAATATTGCACTAGATGATCATGATTTTATTTCTTCGTTTTAAACTCAACAACATTCTTTTTTATCATGCTTGAAAGTATCCCTTGACCTTATTTTTTGTTTAATATTCTACACATTTATTTGTTTCGTTAGCCCATTTTTCCTGTCCACCACTCTTTCAAGAATATGAAGAGCTTCTTGCACTCTATCTCTTATTCCTGATTCAACGCATTTTGATAGTACCTTATTGAAAGTGTAACTTTGCTTCGTTAAGTTCTTCTTCAAGCGTTGAGATCCTTCCTAGAGCAAACTAGTGTTGAAATCATTTGTAGATTAAATAGTATTGTTTATAAGAAGCTTTCATTATCAAATCTAAGTTTCAATCACAATCCATCTACGTACTTAGAGAGAGAGAGAGAGAGAATGATTTAATTATAGTTGGCTTTACTTCAACTGGTTGCAAAAGAAAAGAAAAGAAAACGAAATGATATTATTAGAGTTTTTTTGAAGACTGAGACAAAAGTTGAAAAGTGGAAAAACACATTCGTATATGTGATCTTTATTGCTTTCAGTTGAGGGCGTGTGTACGTTTACATGTGTGCTTTATTTCGGCAATGTATATATGCGTGCCATTGTACAAGGATATTGGGGAATATATGTATATAAGAAAGTACAGGTGTATTGTTTCGTCTCATTTAATATGTCTATGCACATACGTAAGTGTATGTTCGTGTGTATGCCTTATCTATGAAAGTATATATGCGCATCGAACTGTATAAATCCATCTATGTGAGCATAAATCTCCTTATGTATGTGGGTATAGATGTATACCTCAAGATATGTTCGATGTATTCATGAATATCTGTATTCTTTGAGTACCAAATTAATGTGGAACTCTTCTCTTTTTTCTTTTTTCTTTTTGTACGGTTTTAGTCTTTTATGCACTTCTGTAATAAGACAAAGGATTTTTGTAAGGGAAATATCTTAAATTGGTTACCACAATTAATGATATATATCTATCTCCATATAATGCTTTCAGCCCTAAGCTATCCAGTTGCTTCCCCAATGGAATTTCATGCATGCATTTGGATTGATTCTCATGTATGATCGTTGATTGAGGAAGACCTTTGAAGTCAAGGATTTGTAAGTTTTCGTTGCCCCAATCGTTAATTATTCTTTTGATTAGGCACAAATCTTTGTAAGGTAACGTGAAAGTACTATCAATCTCCTCATATGTGATCCAATGGTGAGTGCTCATTTCGAGTGAGAATTCAACTTGTAATACATATTTAATTTTCTATAAATTTTTAATATAAAGGAGATAATCTCAAAGCCAGCAAGGCTGACTTCAGAGAAAGAGAAGAGTAGCGTAGTGATATGGTGGTTTCTCTATGAGGAAGGTCAAGTAACGAAATTTCTCAAATTATGGCTCCCGTGTAAGAACAACTACCTACCTTTGATGCTTGAGTCGAATCGTAAAGAAAAAGGTTAGTTTTAAGGTATGAACATAACTGGTTTTCTTCAACTTTATGTAAACAAAGCTCAATTTTATAATATTCCGAAAAAATATATTCAGACCAAGAACGTTTCAGGAGTAGTGAAAGATTCTGTTAGAACTAAAATGGAACAATATGAGAATCATTGGACTGACCATGTCACATCATTAAAAACTGATTTTTCCCACATGACTTAACAAAAATGACTCGGTCCTCTTGTACCATATGAATAGAAAAAGAATTGAACAAATCGAGTTAATAACGGAAGTTGAGGAAAAATCTAATCAATTATCACAATTTCATAGAGATATTCCTCTGTCCCAAGGATGTGTAAATCTTAAGAAACAAATCAAACTACTTGATGTACTTGAAGATGTAACCATAGAGTAAAATCTAATCAATTATCACAATTTCATAGAGATATTCCTCTGTCCCAAGGATGTGTAAATCTTAAGAAACAAGTCAAACTACTTGATTTACTTGAAGATGTTACAAAAAACAATTGGTGTAAGTTAAAAGTGGCCATAAACAAGATAATCAAATGTGATATGAGATTACCTTAAATTAATCTTGGTTTTTATTCGAATGAAGAATTTTCATTTGAGGATCCCAAAAATGAGCTTTTATCCTTACAATTAAAAAATGGAAAATGTAAACGTCATTATCCCTAAACAAAATCTTGATAACATAATGACTGAAATGAAATTAGCTCCAAACATAAGGGATATGCACATGAGTAATTCATCTAGCGAATGAATGTACTGAGTCTTCTACTTAAAAAAAAAATAAAAGGAAGTTCAGCCTTAGCCTACTCTCCCAGACATGTATTAAGTAAAGAAAAGGAAAAGTACAAGTGAAAGGGACTAGAGCCCACATGACCCCCCAAGTCCCACAGAGCAGGGGAAGACCTTAAAACGATTAGATTGCATTACAAAGAAGGTTAATCACCCTCTCATCACCCTCATGTGGGGCCCACTTGAGTTTAAATTGTTGTTGATGAAAAGGAGCACTTGATGATGCCTGAAGGGCGGGGGGGATTTCTTGCATCACACCAAATCTTCTAGAGGACCTCCCCTTAGATGGCGTTCTAGAGAGACGTAGAGCATCCGATCACTTCTCTCAACAGAGCTTGTTTCCAACTAATATGTTTTTGAAGTCTAATTTTCTTTGTGAAAATCTGCCATAGCTTGTTGGAGTTGGGACAAGTAAAGAGGATATGAGAAACATCTTCAATGGACGAGTAGTAGCGATTGCACCAGGGATGCACCCCACATATTTTGTTAGCCTTAAGTTTGGTCCAAATACCACAATGAAGAATTTGCCATAAGAGGACAAACGTTTTGATTTCTATGAGAAGGTGCCTGATAGCCATGAATTTCACGTCCCACCGAAGCCGCGTCCACAAGAGGCATCACTTCTTGTTGAGGTTAACCTGATAATCAATGGTTTCTTTGATGTTCCAGATTTTTGTTAGGCAAATGCCGTTGTTCCATCTGACACCAAGCGGGCTCGTCGTGTCGTGCCCCATGAGAAGGCGAACTTTGGAGCCGTTCCATGCAATACATCTGCTTTGCAAAGTATTCCATTCTTCATAGGTAATGTTGATGCTAGGATCAATATCCTCGGAGTTGATCCACTAGTTGGTGTCTTGTTTCTAGAGATGTTTCCATTTTTTCAAGCCTTTGTTCCATAGCCTCTTGGCATTTTGAATGCTCCAAGATTCCAGGATCCGGATGCCATGGATCGAGAACCAAATAGAGTCGTTTTGTCTGATACCGGCCGCCCACTTCCAATCTTCACTGATTCTTGTGAAACTTTTGACTTTATTCCAACTCTTCCAAAGGGAGCACACAATCTCCGAGCCTTTTGGGAATACCGAGTTCAGGGAAAACAAAAGGGTGAGAATGTAAAGATTCTTCCAATATGGGAATCCCACGAAGGTCAAAGCATTCTTGTTTTTGAATATCAACTTGGACCACGAGGCCTCCCCAATCCACCATGTCTTGATCATCCATTTTGCCGCAAGTTTGTTAGCCATGCACCCAATGTCGAGAATGCCAAGACCCCCATTATCTCCTTGCTAAGAGTAGATGGACCACTTGATTTTGGGCACTCCCCTCCTATTGTGGTCACCTGTCCAAAGCAAGTTTCTGCAAATACTTTCTAGTTTGGACAGCTCTTGCTCTTTCGATCTCCAACAAGAGAGGAAGTAAATGGTAGCCGAGATGAGGAACGTGTTGAAAACAATTGCGTGACCAGTGAGATTGATTTGGATACCTCTCCAAAAGTTTAACTTTCTTTCGAGTCTCGCCAAGACCTAATTCCACCGTTGCTCCAATGAGATAGCAAAGGCCAAGGGAATCCCAAGGAGCCGAAAAATTTGGCTTGTGGGAATATTTTGACAGCCATGAACAAAGAGAAATTCGGGTTGCACCCCAACAATATCTCTGCAATGTTCGCAATTGTGTTGCGCTTACGAGCTAAAGCAAGTATATGCAGAATTATTGTTTTGCCTAAGCTCTCTCTTATTGTCTCCCTTTGTCTGTGTTTCTCTCTTTCTACATCTTTCTCTCTTTGAATTCTCTCTCTCTCTCTCTCTTCTTTCTCTCTTTATTGCAGGTTATTCAAGAAGGTAACCAAGCAAAAAGTATGGCTAACTATTGTAAGTACAATTTCTATTCTTTGTATATCATTTGAATTGTGTTATTTTCATTAGATAGCATACTCACACATATTGATATGCACTTATACACTTATACATGATGAAGATGCACTTTCACACATATACACATATACACATGGACATACACACACATATATACACACGGATACATGTGCACATACACTTAGACATACACACATATACACATGCATATGCACAAACAATTCTACAACCACATTAAAAAATTTACATGCATGCATTATTGCATAATATATATATATATATATATATATATATATATATATATATATATATATATATATATATATATATATATATATATATATATATATATATATATATATATATATATATATACATTAAGATATACGCAAATACATGTATATGCACATCCACATGCATGCACATTCACATGCATGCACATGGATGCAAATGGAAATGCATCCACATACACATGCATGTTTCATACATATACACATGCATATACATAGATTATACACATATATACACATGTATATGCACATACGTACACACACATATACACATGCACACACACATGCACATACCTACATATACACATATACATGCACATACACACATATACACATATACACATAGAGTTACACATATACTTGCACATACATATAGACACATATACACATGCACATGCACATACTCATACACACATATACACTTACACATACACATGCACATACATACATATACACACACATAAACATGCACATACATACATATACACACACATACATATACACTTAGGTACACACATATGAATGAATTATATAATTAAAGTATTAAAACACATATACACATGCACACACACATGCACATACCTACATATACACATATACATGCACATACACATATATACACATAGAGTTACACATATACATGCACATACATATACACACACATACACATGCAGATGCACATACTCATACACACATATACACTTACACATGCACATACATACATATACACACACATACACATGCACATACATACATATACACACACATACATATACACTTAGGTACACACATATGAATGCATTATATAATTAAAGTATTAAAACACGTGCTTAATATAAACAATAATAACAATCAATAGAACAAAACTCTTCATTACTTAATGCCATACACACAATTCAAAACATAACTCAAATGAAAAATATATAGATAAAAAAAATATATATATATATCAATGTAAATACATATAATCCAATGTCATAATCAACTAAAATGCTAATCATCATCATCATGATCATCATCATCATCATCAGCAGTATCATGATCATCCTCATCCTCATCGTCATGATCACCTTGTGACGATCGAGATCGTCCCTCCTGTGTCTGTCTCTCCACCTCATCCATATCTGTCTCTCCATAATAATCCTATATTACATATAACAAACATAAATAAATAAAACAATAAAACCATTCTAAAAATAAAATAATTATATAAAATTTAGTAATACTCACAAAGGGATCAGGATGATCTCGCATATACTAGCTCAAACGCCGATATCCAAAATGAGTAGCATACTCGATCTCATGTTTCGTAGGATATCGGCCATAATCCTTCCGCTGCATGTAAATAAATATGGTGTTTGTTCAGGTATTGATATAATTTGTTTATTCAATATGCATGTAAATAAATATGATTTAATCTAATTATATTTTTATCATTTTCATGATGCAGGAATATCTACTAAGGGTAGCTTGTCCATATTGTGGTGATTGGTTGAGATCAATCTATAGTAAGAATCTCAACAAAAATATTTATCTTTGACATAGAGGATTCTTGCCCGATGATCATCCATTAAGATCTAAAAGAGAAGCGATACATTTTAATGGAAAGCTTGAAACAGGTCAGTGTCCAAAACCTATGACGCCTATGGATTGGTATAAAAAATGGACAGATGGACCTCTGATAGATCCTGAATCAGAAATCTTCAGTGATGATTTAGATAATGAGTATGTGAAGAGAGGTAAAGGAAAATTGGCACTTGCAGAGAACATATCAATATGGTATTCTTTGGAGTATTCGAAAGAGTTAAAAGTATGTCATCTTCTTGATCCTATGCATATATTCAAAAATATTGGTTATTCACTATGGCAGCATCTTCTTGGACTAAAAGATACCATAACATCAAGGAATGATTTGAAAGATAAAAAATCCAAACCAAAGTTATGGCCAATTTTTGATAGACATTGACAAGAAACGACTTATGCACCTGCTCCTTGGGTACTTACAACAAAAGAGATACATACTCTCAACAATAGAATTCAATTGATTAAGACTCCTACAGGATATGGAGCATCTTTTCAAAAAATGTTTACTATGGATGATAAGAGCTTATCTGGGTTAAAGACCCATGACTGGCATAACTTTTTGAAACATATTTTACCTTTGTTTATCGATGGATGTACAACGAAAGGAGTACGAGATGTGATCTATCGTCTTGGATCACTTATAAGGTAATTATGATAGTTTTGTATTTAATATGTATAAATATTGGATATCTTTTATTTTTTAATTAACTTCTTTATAATTGTTTTTATGATATGTATAAGTGGATTACATCCAAAGAGATTGACAAAAACTCGATCCCACAAAAAAAAAAAGTGAATGCAAGGAGCTATTATGTTTGATGGAGAAAGAACTTCCTACTTCATTTTTTGATATTCAGGTTCATTTATTAGTCTATCTTGTAGAGGAAATAGAGATTGCAGGTGTTGTCAACACTCGATGGATGTTTTGGGTCGAGCGATTTATGGGAATATTAAAAGGTTATGTGCAACAAAGAGCGAAACCAGAAGGATCCATTACAAAGGGTTGGATGCTTGAAGAGTGCATGTATTACGTTAGTGAGTACCTTGAAAGAGTTCATGAACAAGCCCCACGTGCATGGACCAACGAGTCTTCTTCAAAAATAACTGATGAGGTATTATCAGGTAAGGGTGTTCCATTCTTATTTGCATTTCACGAAAAAAAATGATGTTTCTACTTTTGTAGCATATAATAGCGAATGCATGCAAGCATTCCTTAGCGAGTATGAGGAACTTCAAAATCTCCAAAGTAAAAGGCGAAAAAACAAAAGATATAGACATAATCTTGATAATAATGAGATTACAGATATATCTTCTTTCACGGATTGGCTATATAGTCGTTTGCAATGCGGCAACCCAAATAATGAAGAAATCTCAGATGAGCAAAGAGAGTTAATGATAGGTTGTGAACGAAAGGTAATTTTATTAAAATAATATTTTATTTTTTTATATGTATATTAGTTTCTATTTACTAATTGAATTTATTTTGCAAGCTCGAATGTTCACTAATATGTGGGCTTTTGGACAGCATATTAGAATCAAAGCCAATAATTCTTTATGTAAAACACAGGATTCTAGTATTGCTGCTTATTTCAAGCAACTATCACGTGCTAGCTCAAAAGACACGAACCTTATAGATAGCGAACTTGGTTACGTAGGAACTATTGTTGAAGCACCTAATAATGGGTTTTTTTGTTATATATTTTGATAGGTCATTTTGAAGGTTGACTTCTTTCGAGCCGAGTATAAAGGTAGTAATTCCACATTAAGAAAGGAATTATCTGGGTTTTGGGCAATGGATTCTTCCAAGGTAATGCGATCTACTAAAGAACCATATATTCTTCCCAGGCATCTTGAACAAGCATTTTTTTATAAAAACCCAGATGCTCGTCCTTGGTTGCAAGTCATTCATGTGCAACCTAGAGGTAGGTCATTCTTTGAACAGTTCATTGTTAGAGAGATCGAAGAAAGTCCTCTTGATGATTCAACATCAGATACTGATACATCAACATCTGAAAGAGAAATTAGAATCATCATACGTGATAATGATACCTAACATATAAAACAAAATGGGTTAGAAATCAATATATATACGTGTACATATGTATGTGTGTATGCATTAAGTATGTGTATGTATGCATGTGTGTGTGTATGTATGTGCATGTATGTGCATGTATGTGTGTGTGTATGTGTGTATGCATGTGTATGTGAGTGCATGATTATGTGTGTATGTGTGTATGTGTGTATGTGTGTGTATCTGTGTGTGTATGTGTGTGTGTGTATGTGTATGTGTGCATCTATGAGTGTGTATGTGTTTATGTGTGTGTATGTGTCTATGTGTGTGTATGTGTCTATGTGTGTATGTGTATGCATGTATGTATGCATATGTGGGTGTATGCATTATGTATGCATATGTGTGTGTATGCATTACGTATGTGTATGTATGCGTGTAAGTATGTATGTATGCATATGCATATGCATTATGTATGCATATGTATGCATGTATGTGTATGTGTGTGTATCTCTCTATGTGTGTGTATGCATATATGTGTGTGTATGTGTGTGTGTATATGTGTCTATATGTGTGTATGCATGTGTATGTGTGTGTATGCATCATTATGTGTGTATGTGTCTATGCGTGTATGTGTGTGTGTCTATGGTGTGTATGTGTGTGTGTGTCTATGAGTGTGTATGTGTTTATGTTTGTGTATGTGTCTATGTGTGTGTATGTGTCTATGTGTGTATGTGTATGCATGTATGTATGCATATGTGTGTGTATGCATGTGTACGTGTGTGTATGCATCATTATGTGTGTATGTGTCTATGTGTGTATGTTTGTGTGTGTATATGTGTGTGTATGTGTATGTGTCTGTGTATGTGTCACTATTCGTCTATGAGTGTGTATGTGTTTATGTGTGTGTATGTGTCTATGTGTGTGTATGTGTCTAAGTGTGTATGTGTATGCATGTATGTATGCATATGTGTGTATGTGTGTGTATGCATTATGTATGCATATGTGTGTGTATGCATTATGTATGTGTATGTATGCATGTGCATTATGTATGCATGTATGTGTATGTGTGTGTATGTCTCTCTATGTGTGTGTGTGTGCATATATGTGTGTGTATATGTGTCTGTATGTGTGTATGCATGTGTATGTGTGTGTATGCATCATTATGTGTGTATGTGTCTATGTGTCTATGTGTGTGTGTATATGTGTGTGTATGTGTGTGTGTGTGTGTCTATGTGTATGTGTCTGTATCTAAGCGTGTGTATGTGTTTATGTGTGTGTATGTGTCTATGTGTGTGTATGTGTCTATGTGTGTATGCGTATGCATGTATGTATGCATATGTATGTGTATGTGTGTGTATGCATCATTATGTGTGTACGTGTCTATGTGTGTATGTGTGTGTGTATATGTGTGTGTGTATGTGTGTGTGTCTATGCGTATGTGCATGCGTCTATGAGTGTGTATGTGTTTATGTGTGTGTATGTGTGTGTATGTGTCTGTGTGTATGTGTATGCATGTATGTATGCATATGTGTGTGTATGCATTATGTATGCATATGTGTGTGTATGCATTATGTATGTGTATGTTTGCATGTAAGTATGTATGTATGCATATGCATATGCATTATGTATGCATATGTATGCATGTATGTGTATGTGTGTGTATGTCTCTCTATGTGTGTGTATGTATATATATGTGTGTATGTGTGTATGTGTGTGCGTATATGTGTCTGTATGTGTGTATGCATGTGTATGTGTGTGTATGCATCATTATGTGTGTATGTGTCTATGTGTGTATGTGTGTGTATATGTTTGTGTATGTGTGTGTCTGTCTACGTGTATGTGTGTGTGTCTATGAGTGTGTATGTGTTTATGTGTGTGTACGTGTCTATGTGTGTGTATGTGTGTATGTGTGTATGTGTATGCATGCTTGTATGCATATGTGTGTGTATGCATGTGTATGTGTGTGTATGCATCATTATGTGTGTATGTGTCTATGTGTGTATGTTTGTGTGTGTGTATGTGTATGTGTATGTGTATATGTGTATCTGTCGCTACACGTCTATGAGTGTGTATGTGTTTATGTGTGTGTATGTGTCTATGTGTGTGTATGTGTGTATGTGTGTATGTGTATGCATGTATGTATGCATATGTGTGTATGTGTGTGTATGCATTATGTATGCATATGTGTGTGTATGCATTATGTATGTGTATGTATGCATGTGCATTATGTATGCATGTAAGTATGTATGTGTGCATATGCATATGCATTATGTATGCATATGTATGCATGTATATGTATGTGTGTGTGTATGTCTCTCTATGTGTGTGTATGCATATATGTGTGTGTATGTGTGTGTATATGTGTCTGTATGTGTGTATGCATGTATATGTGTGTGTATGCATCATTATGTGTGTATGTGGATATGTGTGTATGCATGTTGTATATGTGTGTGTATGTGTGTGTGTGTCTATGTGTATGTGTGTGTATCTATGAGTGTGTGTGTGTTTATGTGTGTGTATGTGTCTATGTGTGTGTATGTATCTATGTGTGTATGTGCGTGCATGTATGTATGCATATGTATGTGTATGCATGTGTATGTGTGTGTATGCATCATTATGTGTGTATGTGTCTATGTGTGTATGTGTGTGTGTATATGTGTGTGTGTGTATGTGTGTGTGTCTATGTGTATGTGTCGCTACGCGTCTATGAGTGTGTATGTGTTTATGTGTGTGTATGTGTCTATGTTTGTATGTGTATGCATGTATGTATGCATATGTGTGTATGTGTGTGTATGTGTGTGTATGCATTATGTATGCATATGTGTGTATGCATTATGTATGTGTATGTATGCATGTGCATTATGTATGCATGTAAGTATGTATGTATCCATATGCATGTATGTGTATGTGTGTGTATGTCTCTCTATGTGCGTGTGTATGCATATATGTGTGTGTATGTGTGTATGCATGTGTATGTGTGTGAATGCATCATTATGTGTGTATGTGTCTATGTGTGCATGTGTGTGTTTATATGTGTGTGTATGTGTGTGCGCATCTATGTGTATGTGTGTGTGTGTCTATGAGTGTGTATGTGTTTATGTGTGTGTATGTGTCTATGTGTGTGTATGTGTCTATGTGTGTTTGTGTATGCATGTATGTATGCATATGTGTGTGTATGTGTGTGTATGCATTATGCATTATGTATGCATATATGTGTGTGTATGCATTATGTATGTGTATGTATGCATGTGCATTATGTATGCATATGCATTATGTATGTGTATGTATTCATGTGCATTATGTATGCATATGTGTGTGTATGCATGTAAGTATGTATGTATGTACACATATGCATATGCATTATGTATGCATATGTATGCATGTATGTGTATGTGTGTGCATGTCTCTCTATGTGTGTGTGTATGCATATATGTGTGTGTATGTGTGTGTGTGTATGTGGGTGTGTGTATGTGTGTGTGTATGTGTGTATGTGTGTGTATGTGTATGTGTATATGTGTGTGCATGTGTATGCATTATGTGTGCATGTGTGTATGCAACATTATGTGTGTATGTGTGTGTATGTGTGTATATGTGTGTGTATTTGTGTGTGTATGTGCGTGTGTGTGTCTTTTTGTATGTGTGTGTGTGTCTATGTGTGTATATGTGTGTGTGTATGCATATCTATGTGTGTGTAAGTGTGTGTGTGTGCACATACCTGGCTTCAACGAGATGCCTGTCTCTCTCTCTCGCTCTCTCTCTCTCTCTCTCTCGTTCTCTTCTTGCTCTTGTGTCCATCCCGGCACAAATGTGCCAGGAGAAATCGATTTTTTTTTTTAACATTCCAGAGCATCGCTTATGCGATGCTGTGGAACATAGGATGTCGCATATGCGATGCTATCTAGTTTGCCAACATCGCAAATAACATCGCTAGTTAGCCATGCACACATTTAGCGTCGCATAAGCGACGTAGGCATTGCTTATGCGGCGAATGCCGGTAAAAAAAAATATCCAAAAATAGCACCGTCGCTTATGCGATGCTAGCATCGCATAAGCGATGGTGCTCGTTTTTTTTCAATTCGGGGCATCGCTACGGCCCCCTATTTCTTGTAGTGAAATACTTTCTCTAGAGTATAGTCTTTATCACACTTAACTATGATTAAAGATTTATGGGTCTTGTGAGGGGGATTTCATATTCAAATTTGAGCTTGATTTCTCATGCTCGATCTCTTGCTTCATGTAGCTCCAAGTAGCATCCATCTAGAAGTCCATTTATGTATGAAAGGTATTAAGGTTGAAGCTTGAATTTAAACACTCCCCCTCAAGCTTCAAGCTCCAATTCTTGACCTAGCTCCAAAATTCCAATGCCTTCTTGAACTTTGTAAGCTTCATTGAAGCCAAAGCTTTTGTGAACATGTTAGAATGCTAGTCCTTCGTACTTCTGTGTTTCACTTTATCACTCTAGCACAATGATAAACATCAATGTGGGGAGATCCACCTCATAATTTTCAATATGGGAACGTGAGGGTGGTATGATGACTATGAGCTACTGAGAATGCAAATGTGTGAGTCAGAAGCACACCTACATGCACACACATATAGACACGCACACACAAGAAGACAAAGGGATGGTGCAATGGAAGTCTTTTCTTTCAATTACAAGAGAACTAATTTACAAAATCTTCAAATTCATAATGATATCTCTAGCTCATTTTATAGTTTTCAGACTAGCTTTGTCCTAGTTCACAGCTAGTGTCAAGCCTAGTTAAAAATAGGTTCCTATGCCCATTTGGAGGCTCAAAAACGAAGTCTAGAAAACATGAAATTTGATACATAGGTACCTCTAGTATTCCTCAAGCTTAAGGACTCCTCAATGCGAACAAAATGGAGGGTAATCTACCAAAAAAAATATTTACAATGATGTGTATTGACTAAAATCATTGATTTATAAGAAGAAGGGATTTTGGAATTTTAATAGGCCTAGTTCTGGAATCCTCATTGAGTTCCTTTCCTGCTTGTTTCTACCTAGCCTTTGCTCTATCCTTTCTTTGAATGGTTTGTCTCATGAGCCCTTGTCTCATCACACCACCTTGACCTCCTTGGCTACTGCTAACATCTCCCCTCTCTCGCATTTTTCATCCTTGACAGACCTTTGTTGTGTGGGGTGTGCAATGTAATATTCTATGACATCTATAGCCAAGTGATGTCCCTTGAGTTAGAGGCCTCTTGCTAGAACTATCATTAGAGCATCCTAATCTACTAGACGTGGTACGTCCAGATGTGGAATATGTAGTTGTTCTACATGCAAGGCTTGCTCTACAAAAAATAAATGTGGGTTGGGAATGAATATCTCCAAGTGCTATTCCTAGAACCCTGTAGAGAACATCTCCTCAAATGTCTGCTTATAACAAAAAGATAAGTAGTTGATGTCGTACTGCGAAGCAAAAATTATGTTGACAAAGGGTTCTTGCTCATATCATATACTTAGTCAAAGTTACCTTCATTGAAGCCAGGATCCACAATATACGTATTTACATGCTCTTTCATATTGACACTGGCCTAGCTACTATGGAACTCATGTGCCCGCTAATGGTTTTTTCTTCATGATTGTAATCTCATGCATATCTTGATTGATCAAGAAGGAGCCTATTGTGGCCACTTCTAGTTGTGAGGCTAAGTATAGGGTAGCTTTCATAGTGACTTTTGAGTTTGTTTGACTTAGAAGACTTTTGTGTGATTTGGGAGTTGGTAAGTCTTTTGCCACCACTACCTTCATTGATAGTCAAAGTGCATTGGAAGTCATGAGGAACCTTGTGTTCCATCCTTGCATAATGCACATTGAGGTGCACTATCATTATGTTAGGGAGAAGTTCTCTGCTAGGGAGATCAATTTGGTATGTGTGCCCACACAAGATAAAGTTGTAGATCTTTGTCACGAAAGCTTTTTGCAAAGCTTTGGGCTTCGTTCCTTTTATGGATTGATCTTGCATGAGTGCCATCTCCTTTTTCAGTACATCACTTCTAGGGGCTATTTGTTGATGTATTTAGGTAGTGATGTGTGTGAACACACTTAGGACTACTATGTCACTTTTTTCTGGCTTTAGGAGGTTTTTCCCCATTTTGTATATATGCCTATAACACTAATGGATTATTTATCTTTGTACATTCACGTGGTAATTCATTCAATGTTGTGTTGTGCTCCAAGATTCTTCTTCTTCTTCTTCCTTGTGTTGTTTGCATGCTTTTACAGATCTAAAGCTCCAACAAATGCCAAATTTACATGCTTTTTCTGACTTAGACTTTGCTTCTTACTATGACAATTATGTGTGCACTAGTGGTTGTTTCTTCATGTTTCATAGCTCATGCATATCTTGGTTGATTAAGAATTAGCATAATCTCATCATTTCTATTTGTGAGGTTGAGTATAGGGCTTCTTTCACAATGACTATCTAGTGTGTGTGGCTCAGATGCCTTTTGGCTAATTTGGATGTTGGTTAGTCTTCTGCCACTAGCATCTTCATTGATAGTCATAGCACTTTTGTAGTTGCAAGGAACCCTTTTCTCCATGTCCACAAAAGCACATTGAGGTGCATGCACTATCACTATGTCAAGTAGAGGTTCTCTATGAGAGAGATCAGTTTTGCATATGTGCCCACAGAGGGTGATGTTCCAAACTTTATAACAAAGGCTCTAGAAGTTTGAAGCTTTTTGCAAAGTTTTGGGCCTACTTCCTTTTGTGGATTGATCTCTTTCCACATGGCTAGGCATTTTCTTATACATAAGTTCCAATTCCTTGTTCATTGAATCATTCCTAAGAGGACTCGTTGATATACATAGGTAGTGATGTGTGTGAACACACTTAGCACCACCAAGACACTTTTTCCCTCTTTAAGAGGTTTTTTGACCTTGCTTGTATATACGCATATAACCCTAAAGGGTTACTTATCTTTGTACATTCACTTGCTAATTCATTGAGTGGTGTCTTATGCTCCAATCTTATTCTTGCTCCTTGTGATGTTCGCGTGCTTTCAAAGACCTAAAGCTCCAAAAAAGGTGCTAGCCAAGGAAGTTCAAGTGCAACATATAAGTACCAAGGATAGTGAGCTCACATGTTCACTGAAGCTTTGGCTTCAATGAAGCTTACAAAGTTCAAGAAGGGCATTGAAGCTTAAAGCTTGAGGGGAACTATTGAAATTCAAGCTTTAACCTTAATACATAAATAGACCTTTGGATTTATGCTACTTGGAGCTGCATGAAGCAATTCATGAAGCATGATAATTCAAGCTCAAATTTGAATCTGACATCCCACTCACAAGACCCATATATCTTTTATGACACTTAGGTGTGATAAAGCCTATACTCTAGGAAAAGTATTTTCTAACTTACAAGGAATCTTTTCATGTCTATATGAACACATATTGAACTTCTAATTGAAGTTCTCGTGTATGTGTTCTTTCTAAGAGTTTGTGAAGCAAGCTAGTAGGCCCCTAAGCTAAGCAAGCCCCCTCTATGCTTGCTTGAAGTTTTGTAGTAGACTTTGTGTAGCCATATCAAGCTCACATAGTTTTGTATGTATGAGCTAGATGGCTGTGAGTGCTAAGCAAGGTCTCCTTATCATTTCTCACTCATTTTCTATAATTGTTGGTTTTATAGAAACCTATTCTTGTCTTTTGAAGTTTTTCCAAAGCTCATGTTGAATATTTGTATATTGTGAGAGAACCAAGTCCGCAAGTGAGAATTGGTCTCTTTTTGTATGCCTTGTGAAGGCTATAACATGTTTGTCTTGAAGTCATTGGCTCTCCTAGAAGAAGTAGCCATTTTGAGTGAAATAACGTGCATTGAAAAGGTCTTTATATTTGTTGCATGTGTACCAAAAACTCTCATGTTCAATCCCAAAGAATCGATTTCTTTTTTTTTTTTGAGTGAGTAGTCCTGTTGTGAGTGTTCTTGTGAGGCCCCCTATGCTTCAAGGGGGGAGAATTTTTGTTCTCCCATCACATGGATCATTTGACTTATACAAATATAAAGGCTTAATCTAGAAAAAAAATCAAATTGTTTCTCATCACATAAATAAACAAATTAGTCAAAACTTAGACAGTTTACAACTCTTATTATCTTCATGGAGTCAAAGTGTCATATCATAGCTAGAAAAACAAGGAAATGAATTTGAAAGTTTTTCTTGATACAAACTCCCTGAGGGATTTAATCCTGACATCCGCCGCCACTAAATGTGCACATCATCTAGATGGGACCACCTATGAAATATAAGCATTTTATGCTTCTTTTGAAAACTCTTTTTAGTTTCTAGGTTTTTCTTTTCAAATATTGAAACATGTTCTCATACATTTCATGCAAATTTGTAAAGGTTAGCACAAATTTTAGAGAATAAAGTAGATGCAAGCCTCACTTACATCTTATTATGTTTTCGCTTCTGCAATCAGATACGAAATCATATGAACAAATTGTAGGTGTTATAGATTTTTCATTCATTCAATCCGTTCAAATCTAGCTACTTATCCCAAGTACTAGCATATACTAAGCTATACTTACTCAATATGTAGAATTATACTTTGTTTCCCCTATTTATATCCTTCCATCCAACTCTCCATTAGATCTTATTCTCTTCTTTACTTTTTTATTTTACTTTTTCTTTATTTTTTCCTTTTCTTTTCTTTTACATTTCATCCCACCTCAACATCTTTTCTCTTTATCTTTACTTTCACAAGTCAACTTATTCCAAAATTGGGTGCGATTCATGGACTTGTCTGCCGCCCAAGTTTACCCCACCTATCTGCCAACCCGACATAGTGCATGACACATGTCATCAGTCCTACATGAAATTGACGTCAGCTCGTGGCTTTGACCACCCCAGCTAGACTCCACCTACCTATCGATCCATATAGATGAATGACAACATATAGGTAAGGCCGATGATGAAATTAACATCAGCCCGTGGCCTTGATCACCTAACGAAGGTTGTTCCACCCACCTACTAGACCATCATTGCGCATTGAAAACACATGCATATATATATATATATATATATATATATATATATATATATATATATATATATATATATATATATATATATATATATATATATATATATATATATATATATTGGCCTGAGTATGAAGGTTTGCCTGAATCATGATCTATCTGGAGGTAGGATCACAAGAAATAAATTGTAGGATCCAAAGAATGTCACTCACTAAGTGTTCAAATCTATTAGCATATACATGCACAGCTTAAGTTTTCCATCACATTCCCAATTTTTCACTCCTGAAAGTCTCTAGTCTGCTAATTGATTCTATTCATATCATTTCTAGTCATTCATGCTTCACACAAAACCATAATAGATATTTGCTATCTCGATCCTACTTAATTTTCATAAATTTGTATAGATCTTTAATTTATTACACACAAAGATGCATGCATATGTTCTTTCAAAAAAAAAAGATTGGAAGTTTTCCATGTGATCCTTTTGGTTCATCTACAATGTTGTTTGGCATCCAAATATTTCTTCAATTTCTTGGTCTATTGTTCTTCATCAACATCATTATCCTCTAGTAGTTCTTGCTCAATCTCATAGTCTGCATCATTTCTCTTCTTGAACAATTTTATTCTCATTCCTGCACTCAAGGATCTCACAAGAGTACTATCAAATTCATGAAGCGCATATGTTCCATTTTCAAACATAGATGTCACTACATACAAACCAAACCATAGTTTAGTAAATTTCTTCCTAGCATCATATTGAGTATCAAACGTACTATCATACACCAATAGCCAATCATCTATCACGAGCTTATGTGGTCTAACTTGATGCGTTTTGTCAAAATAAATCTTGTTTGTCAACCTTGACTCCTTTATCTTTTGAACTACTTCTTTTATTTTCTCATTTCCTTGGTCTAATTGTTTAATCGTGAGTGATAAAATCTCTCCTCTTGTCATTTCATCATTCAATAGGAGCGTCAACCAAGTAAGTATCTGAGTCTAGATGGGGAAGACTGGCTTTTGATAGTACATCAACTAAGTAGGCATGAAACTTGTGGACAAAGTATACGTCATCCTATTTGCCCATAACATGAATGGAAGGTATCTAGGCCATTGCTTTATGTCACCACTTCAAGCCTTAGAGATTGCCTTCACAATGGAAGGGTGACCTCTCTCGATCTTTCCATTTGCCTCAGGGTTATAGGCAATAGTGAGAGATAAACAAATTCCATGACGATCAATGAACTATTTTGCCTCTCTCACATCTAACTCTCCCCTATCTGCAACCACTTTCTCAACATATCCGAATCTTGAGATCACTTCTTTTAAAATGAATTTTCATACCTTATAAGTCATGTTTGTGTGAAGAGCTCGACCTTCCACATGGTTGGTTAAGTCCTCTTTGGCAAGAACAATATACCTTATCTGATCTATTCCCATGGGAATGGTTACAAGGTCGACCACCCACTTGTAATGAATACAAGGAGGGTAAGTCGGATCTAATAGGTCTCCATGCCTAACTAATGAATGCACATGACATGTGGCAGAGGTGTCCACAAAGTCTCACACACTCACATATATCCCTGACCACTAGTAGGCTTCCCTAATCTTTTCATATATCACATAAAATCCTTTGTGACTTGCAATAAGGTCTCATGCATTTCTATCATCACCTTTCTATGAAGAGTCCTTGTACTCAATACCCTCTGTGGACTCTTCACCTTGCCTTAAGCGTGTAGCCAAATAAGTCCATCCTTCAAGAAAAAGTTGTAATACTTTTTCTTGATGGATCTATACTTATTTGTGGACCAGCCTAAGGAAGGTTTGAGCATCCTCACATAATTTTCTATGTCTCTCCATTTACCATCATACTCGTTCCCATAGAATTGCTCATACACATAAACTAGTGGACCATATCTCATCATGTTTGTTTCTGTTTCCATCTCATCATCATCATCAGAGTCATCATCAAATTTCTCTCTTCAAAGAATATTAGGCATTGTGCTCAACTTTCCAACTATGTGAACAAAAGTTAGATTAATAAAGTTTACATACGAGATCCACCTAAGCATCACAATATTTGGAGAAGAATAGTTGGCTATCATACTAATCACTGGAAGATAGTGTGTCTCAACTACAACATTCGCCCCAATGAAATACTATTTATCGGTCTTTAAAGTAGTCACTAATCCCCATAGATCTCTCTTTATTTGCTGATATTTTATTGTGTCATGCAAAATCTTCACACCAAAGCAAACTAGAGTATGTACAATGGATGAGTATTCACCGAGATATGACTAGAAGAATTTGATTGTTCTGAGTAGTCATAGTAAAGAAGTAAAGAGAGATGTTCAATGAACTATATGTATTATAGAACATGATTTTACAAAGTCATTGGCATTGTAATGATGCTCAATGTTGATGAAATGAGTGAGCTATGGTGTGAGCTACTCAATCTCTACGAATGATCAAGGAATGAGCTCTGAATGAGGCACAGTACCCCGTGAGATTTTAAAAGACCTTTTTATATAAGTTTCTTACTAAGTTTGAATTTGTATTCAAACTTTGGATCCAATCAAAAAGTAACTCCACTGATTTTGGAGATATTCCCTCAACTAAAAGTCATAGCTAATATTCTTTCTAACCCCACGAGATATTAGCTTTTACAAGATTCTCCAAGGAGTTAATGCTTTACAATGGTAAACGATCAAGAAGTTATAAACTATCATCAAGTGCTTCCACACAATGTCTTTCATGCTAAGACAAATATGTAGGCTTGAACATTTGCACCAATAGCCTCTCCTATGGTTCAATTTGAACCTTGTTGATTGTACCAACATTCATAAACCAAATGATTGCTCGAGCCACATATCCAACATGTCTTCTTATTATCACTCTGATTAGCTCTTGCTCTTCCATTTCCTCCACCTTTGCCTCTACCATTTCCTCTTCCTTTGACATAATTGGCCTAAAAAGTTGATTCTTCACCCTCCTTTACTTTATCGTTTGTCTCTTTTCATCTTGTTCTTTGAATACATAGCAATGCTTTGTCATTTATCTCCATTTCACTTCACGTCTTCCTCAAATATAAGCATCAATCCAGGTAATTGATTTAGATTTGGTACAAAATGATTCAATGAGAGTTCAATTGATAATACAAAAGTTCTACACATTTCATATCCTCTCAAACACGTAAGCAATTGTGCAATCAATCTATGATCTTCAATATCTTCATCTATAGATTGAAGACTATCTCCCAAGTCTTTCACCTTAATTAAATAATCACGAATGCTTTGAATCTACTTATTTTTGAATGTTCTAAACTTTGACCATAAGCTACATTTCCTAGATTTCATTTCTTCCAATTCACTCCTACATCTTCAATTGTTTTCAAGCGTCTTATGTGTGGAAAAAAATGATTTGAAATAGTGTTGTAGGTGTAAGCTCTTGTAGTTGCATCCTTCTTTTTCCATAACTTTAAACCTTCTAAATCTTCTTTCCTTCATCCACTATGATCTTCAATCACATGCTTTTCTTCTTCACATGTTATGTATACCATGACATTCTTACTCATAAGTAGGTCCTCCATTCTCATTACCCAATCAAGGTAATTATCTCTATCCAATTTATCAATTGATATATGATCTACCTTGAACTCTACTGCACCTTTGTGATTAAGCTCTAAAGAATGTTACCTTTTCTGGATCTTTACACTCAATAATGATCTTGAAGTAATCTCTAATGCTTTTGATGTAAAGTGCTTAAACCTTTAGCTTCTCAATAAGAACTTTCAAAGCTCTGAATGTATGTGACTCCTTCTCCACTCTCTAGGATGTTTCTACTCTGATACCACTTGTTGATGTTTGAAACACCACAAGAACTAAGCTAATGTGATATTACAAGTCCTCTAGATTAACTCAGAAATAACTTAAACTTTGAATCCTTACCACATTATGAAACAAATGTGATCATTTATTCTCACTGAAATATATGCCTTTTCTTTCCAAAGATTCACCTTCAACTTTTCCTTTGTTATGAATCTTCAAAATTCCCATACACAACAACTTGTACAGGATGACTCTCATAGTAAGTGACTCATTTCAAAAAGTACTTTGAAGTATTTCCTCACAATTGACTTCATTTCTACTCAAATGTAAGTTAGGTTTGAAAATTGTCTTTAGCCTTCCTTGAGTTATCACACATGGAGTCCTAAGCTTGATTCTCTGAGCACGCATCCTATTTTGCAAACATATTTTTACCAAATGTAGGTGAGGATACTAGCTTTCAAATGCACTATTACTCATTGAGAACTTTACACAATACACTGAGATCTCACTCTAAGAAGTTTATGGAAATCTACACCTCATTCATGTGACTACCATTTGTAATACATATTGTTATAAAATGACTTGGATTTCTTCACTCATTGGTAAAAAGATCGATTCCTTCTACACATACATTGATATTAAGGAAGGTGTGTACAAAATTTTATGGCTTACTTCTTCTCATAACTATAGAAATATCTATCACAATGAAGGATCCCTCACTATGCATCTTTTCATTTCCATGAAAAATACAAGTCGTTAAGTGAACCTATAAATTTTACACAAAATTCTTTTATACATGAACATGATATTCACAAAAAAGGAAAAAAATAATTGAACGTAGCTATTTTCTTTAGAGTGAAAAATCTTATTCTGCTTTTAATTTCATTTTTTCAAAAGGAAGTTCAACCTTGGCCTACGCCCCCTGACATAAATTGAAAAAGAAGGAATAACAAGTTACAAGTGAATGTGACTAGTCTTTGGGACCTGTCGAATCCACAAAGTAGGGGTAGAACTTGCGGGTCTAGAGGGTGCTAGAAGGGAGGTTACAACCCTCCTGTCCCCCTCATGCAAGGTTCACTTGAGTTTAAGTTTGTTGTTCTTGATGAGAAACACTTTATGATGCCTAAAAGGTAGGGACATCTTACAATTGGAGATTCTTTTGCCAAGGAGGAATAGGGAGTTCTCCATCGGCAGCTCTTTAGGAGGGTGTCCAAAATTTCGGGTGCACGGCTCCCTCCAAATCTTCTAGAGGGTTTCCTCTCTTATGGAGTTCTGTAGTTTTGCTTAGAAGCCGATCAGTTCACAAAGCATTGCTTCCTTCTACGTGATTTGAGCATGTAGTCTCAAAATATTCGCAAGGGTCCGCCAGAGTAGGAGAGACTTGGGGCAAGCAAAGAACACGTGACCAAGATCCGGGATGTTGCAATGACATCGCTTGCACCACCATGGAACCCCACATACTTTGTTAGCCTTTACGTTGGTCTAGATACCACTGAGGAGTATTTGCCACATTAGAACCGATTTTTTGATCTTGATGAGGGGATGCTAGATAGACATGAACTTCAATTCCTATCACAACCTTGTCCAAGCCAAGCACCACTTCCTGTTAAGCATGATATGATAGTCCGCGTTCACTTTTATTCTAGGAATTTTGGAAAGTTGACTGCCATTTTGCCACATAAGACCCCAATAGCATAGTGGATCTCACCCAATGAGGAGACATGTTTTTGAACGTTCCCAAGCGATGCATCTGCTCTCAAGGAGAGTCCATTCTTGATAGTTTACTCTTATTTCTGGGTCTATGTCCTCAAATATGATAATCTGGCAAGTTTTGTGTTTTAAAAGGTGACTCCATTGTCGGAAACCCTTGTTCGAGATCCTCCTAGCATTCTCGAGGTTCCAATATGCCACACCCTTGATGCCCGAGATTAGAAACCATATTGCATCATTATGTCTTATATCGACCTCCCCTTTCCAATCTTCTCTAACTCTAACAAGTTGTCTTAACTTGATTCAACTCTTCCATAGGGAGCGCACAAGATCTGAGTCTTTAGGGGAAACTAGAATTGGGGAGAATAAAAGGGTAAGGAGGTCCAAGTCCTTACAACTAGGGAGGCCCACCAACATAATCAAGTTCTTGTTCCTAAAAATGAGCTTGGCCCAAAAGCTCTCATAGTTACACCAAGCCCTGATAATCCATTTTGCCACCAACTTGTCAGCCATGCCTTCAATATCCATATTCCTAGGACCCCACAATCATTTTGGCTAATATAGGTAGACCATTTAATTTAGGGAAGCCCTCTTCTGTTGTGGTCCCGTGTCCAAAGAAAGTTTTTGCAGATTCCTTCCAACTTGCTAAGCTCTTGATCTTTTGATCTCTAGCAAGAGAGAAAGAAAATGGTTGAGGAATTGATGAAGGTATTGATTACCATGGCACAGCTCATGAGGTTGATTTGCATGGCTTTCCAATAAGCTAACTTTTGTCTAATTAGCAAAGGATCCAAGTCCATCCTTTCTCCATTGAGACAGCAAAGCCCATTAAAATATCAAGTATGCAGAAGACTTCACCCCTAGGGATAATTTGGCAACCATGATCAACCAAAAATTGCAGTGGTGGTCCGTTGATGGCTTAGAAAGTAGTTTTAGAGTGGTTGGTTTTGGAACCAGATGCCTTATAGAAAGTGTCAACACACCCCCCAAAGGCTTCAATGCTGGTCCAATCATTATGCATACATGTCATCTCCAAAAAGTCTCATGATCAACTAACCATGGTTGAGAGGTATAGAGAGACCTTTACTATGGCCCATTTCCATGTGATCTTGCACGAGATAATTGAGCCCTTTGTTCGTTGATATTTATTTGCATTGATGCATTCCCTAACAAAGTAGTGATCATCTTAGTGAAGTTTTTACTACATCAGAGGTCTCTAAGCGATTGGAAAAAAAAATCCATTCTCGCCTGTCATAGGCTTTATCAAAGTTGATTTGAAGGAATACAACATCTTGCTCGAACTCTTCAACAAAATCAAGGCCTTCCCAAATATCAATAATAGCTTCTAGTATTTATCTACCCTTGATGAATCCTTTTTTATCCTTGCTAAGCCACCTCTTCAAGTGGTAAGAAATTCTATGGGCAATGACTTTCACAAGAATCTTGTACCCTGTTTGAAGCATCGTGATTGGGTGCCAATTTTCAGTCCTATTCTTGTTACCTTTTTGTGGATAAGCATTGTATGCACATTTTGTAAGGCCCCCATTATGAGAAAAAGCAAAGCATGCATTACCCAATTGATGGGAATCCCAACTTGCATGTTGGATGAAGGTCATATTGGACCAGGTAAGGTATTGTAAGGAAAGGGAGTTACCAAGGTCCCCAATTGTGGGGTTCGGGGGTGAGAAATCATTTATACTTGTTAGGTCCATTTAACCCCCCTAAGCCGTGCATGGAAATTACGATGGCGGTGGCCGCCCATTCTCTACCACCCATGCATAGACGTCCATAGAAGGCCATCCATTATCCTACATATACATAATTTCTGCACAATCTGAGACATCGAATTCAACCAGCATACCTCTACCTTGTATCTCCCTATCTAGAGTTGTCTAGATCACCATTTAAGCCCTACCTTGAGAGTGCATGTGTGGACAATGCCATCATCTTTGTACTAGCTATTACTAGAAATTTGTTGAGATTCTCCTATATCTATTATCTTGTCAGCTATTGCTCCTATGTTATATTGCATAACTATTGTCTTAGATGGGAGGTTTGGCGCTCCTATCTCAAAGGATGCTAATTGCAAGAACAACAGAGCATTTATTGATTCATGCAAAGCTCCCAGAATATTGAAGAGTGAGACTTGCTCTCCTTAGTGACCGCTTAATATTAGTGAAATTCTCACTGTGATTGGTAAGCTCTTAGACTATGAATCTCCAAGGCTTGACGGGATCCTAAATGCATTTTTTGAGGTATTTCAAGATGTTTTCGCACCCCTTTTTTGGTATATTTCAAAGGAGTGTCTAGGCTTCAAGGATCTCCCCACCTATATTGCCATTTGCTTTTTCCTAAATAGACTGTGGCAATGCTCAGAACTACATAGAGTGGGACTTTATATATTATTTTCTGGGAGTCTATGCACGTAGTAGCTCTAGAATTACCACGGTTATGCGAGTAGCAAGGTACCATCAAAGAAACTATAACTGATTTAATGAGACATTCACAGTTTCACAGTACAAAAGAAATTTAATCTTTGAGACAAGCATATGACTACTGGCAGGATCAACCACTTAGCTATGCTCGGTAACACAAGGGTCCCGATCCTGGCCATGTGTTCCGATTTTGCCATAGACAAGGGAACAGTCAAGAGAGCACCTAACCAAAACGATAGCATGGCATGGCATTGGCCTCAATAAGTAGTCCATTATGTTTGTTCGATGTCTTTTTCGTAGTTCGTCTAGTAGGATTGTTGTTCATGGATCCTGCCCTCTCCCCTCCAGTACCATTAGGGCATCTCCTCTTGGCACAAAGCTATATGGTGTCACAAAAAAATATTGTCACCTCTTAGGGATCCGTATGACATGTCCTTTTTGTAACCGACATGAAATGTTTATTTATTTATTTGTGTTTTTCTCATACCCCATGCCCAAAATCTCTGTGGCGACCTCCATCACTTTCCCCGGCTTATCAATCCTCTCCCCTTCTCATGAAAAAGTAATTATTTTCGGGGATTGTCTAAATCAGCCTGTTTTTCCCTTAGTTCTTTAACAGAGCAACGATATTATATTTTATATAAAACTCAAACTTAGAACTTTTTAAAAATACCATTTATCTTCCCCTGCTCAGCTACAACCTTGTATTGCAAGCCTCCTCACTGACCGTCAAAACTCAAACTAGCTGGAGATAATCATCGATATGACCATTGGAATTGTTTGGAATGACCACACAAGGCATACCAATGGTCACTTGAGCATTGGTATAGCTGTTGAAAGCTAGATGCCTGTATAAGCACCCAAAATATTAGTTGTCGATATAAGCACTAGTATAGTTGTCGATATAAGCATTGGTATTGGCGTCGATATAAGAATCGTTACATCCTTGGGATTATCGACACATATACCGATGTCGAGTTTTAATAACGTGAGAGAAAAAACTCGACACTCTTTTTTGTTTTGAACTGTGTATTGTTATTGTCGAGTTTGTGCGTGTACATTGTACTCGTCTACCTGCATTGTGATCATCTTATGCACACACACACACACGCATAGATCTCAAATCTCTATCTCTCTTCACGCACATCTCTTTTTTTTTCTCTCTCACTCTCTCTCTTGCATCTTGGTAAGCGATGCACGTGCTCTTTCACTCTCTCTTTCTCTATGTTTTCTCTTTCCTAATTTCTCTTTTCTTTTGTTTCGGAAGAGCTTTTTGACATCGGTTCTTTGGAATTTGATGAGAGACGATGCAAATTGGGTTTTGATGAGAGCAATCCAAAGAATTACATCTATGTAAGTGATTGTTTTGTTCTTTATTAGAAATAGAGAGAGAGAGATGAAATAGAGAGAGAGAGAGAGAGATTAAAGAAGGCAATAAACAATGAAGTTCAGGTGTATTTTGTTGGAACAAAGGATCAAGTTGGAGATATCTTCACTGAATTCTTGGATGATGTCACATAGTATCTATATGGGAGTTTATTTGAGAATGCCACATGGCATTCCTAGGAAAAGAACTCCACATTGGTAGCGATCGACAAGGGCTTTGGGCGTGGTTGGGAGGAGAACCAAGAGTCTCTGTGTGTATTCTGTCCGCGCATAAGGTCTTCGATTTAGTATGGCAAAAAGGTTAACAATGCATCAATGGTTTTAGAGCGTGATTATGGGCATGGGAGGGATGCTTCTGGACCGGGGATTTGAACCCACATCATCACCATGGAAGGCAACCAGCCTATCCAACCAACCACATCTTTATGATGTTTCTCCTCTGACGCTAACAGGATATGGAGCAAGGTTGCAAGGTTGCAAAGCGACCGAATTTTCTCTAGATTGTGGAGTTGCACAATGGATATGAAGGAGGAAATTGATGTATTGTCCTCTTATGATATTGATGTATTGTCCTCTTATACATGGAGCTGTGAGAGAAAAAGGAAGGCAAGAGTAAGAGGAAGACAGATCTCTCCTTGCACTCCATAGCTATGTGCAATGATCAAGAGGATCTCATGGATGTGCATGTGGAGTTATGTACGTAAGGATGGAGACATGAGCTCATTTGCCAAGAATTTATCAAAAAGGGAAATACTGCCTCTAGTAGAGGTATGAAAATTTTGGTTATTTTTAGGAATTAAAAGATAAATGTCAGACTCTTTGAGAAGGGCAACGAAGGGTTTGCACATCAAACTCTTTGAGGTAAACTATATTTATGGAGAGTATGGAGTATGTAATCTCACCTAGAGTCATGAAATCCCTCAAAATACAAGAAAGCACAAGCTATAAGTATCTCCAAATAGGTATGTTCATGATTTTTCACATAAATTTCAGGAGCTATTTTTGACTAGTAACCATTTTGGGGAAGGAAAATGAAGAGGGATTTTTCCTTGTTTGGTAGGAAAAATCATGCGTTTCTATAGTCTATTGTATGGACTTCCATATAAGATTAAGAAATCCAAAATATATCTCAGTTTGATGGGAGTTTGAAGCTCCACAAAACCCCCTTCTATCAAAGTTTGAGAAAAAAAATTCAGCACCTAAATCTAAGAAATTCCCATTTTGGAAGAGGGAAAAAGAGGTGCGCTAGCTATGGATGGATGGGAAAAATTATATATACTAAGAGTATCTTATATGGACTTGACAATGGAATTATAGAATTCATTAAAATGATGAGTTAAGGAGGACTTTTAGTTCCTCAAAAACCCCTTTCCCGCACTTTTTGGCAAAAATTTCAGATGTTGATTTTTATCAAACTCCACTTTTATGAGTAAGGAAAAAGATCATTTAAGAGGCTTCCTAGGGATTAATGCATACACACATGACGTATGTGTATGAAATGCCTTGGAGAAGAAAAAAATCCAAGAAAAATCCACATTAGGAGTGGATTAGGAGCTTGCTAAAAGCTCCCATTTAAGTTTTTGCATAAAAGCAAAATCTTGATTTAGGCCTCTTTTGGGGAGCGAATTTGCATGCATGAAGGGAGGATTTGGAAAGGTGAAAATAGGCCCAAGCATCTTCATTTACCACTCTCTGAGGTTATGGAGAGATTTTTAGGATTTGTTTGTTGGAAGAATGCTTTTGGGCACCCCAAAAATCACATTTTCACACGTTTTCCAGCCCCTCCAATAGTCCACTAGTTTGGCATGTACCACTTGGAATGGCCATATCTTGGGCTAGAGAATTCCAAATTCAACGTGCTATGGCTCGTTTCAAAGAGCACAAGGTCTTCTTTTAGTTTACAGAAAGAAATTTTGGAAATCAAGTATTTTTGCAGGTCTGTATAGCTCTGCAAAGTCTGAACGTTTTTGGCAACTACCTTCCGAGAGCCATATCTTTCAAACTGCGAAGGCGATTTGATGATCCAATGTTTTGGGACACTTCAAAACTTATGCTAGGACCTGAGGAGGAAGTGCAGAGATCTCAAAGCTTGTCGAGAAGGATTGGATGCATGCAATTTTAATACAAAAACTACTCAGGGACATCTTTATGCTTAAGCCATTTTACTTTATGTTATGGCATGTTCTGTATGTATATGCATAAATTGAATTGCATACATCCAATGTTGATCATTGTTTAAATTATTAAAGTATGGATGGACGGGCAAGAAGTATACCTTTTGATTGTTTGCACGAATGAGGATTCCAGGAAATACAAGGTTATGCAACACAGATTGTGTTGCTAGCATTTTATGTTTTTGCAGGTTATGGAGTCCATATATAAGTTTATGGCGTGCATGCCATGGGCCTGTCAAGCCCTATGTTGTTGGGTGGCCTCTGTGCCACTGAGCTTATGGTTAATTGTTTTTGGGATTCCATTTTTTGGCGAATTGCTGTCGAAATTTTTCTTACCGCATGGCGTTATATACGCACTTGCCTTTAGGTAAGAATGTTATGGCATGGTAACATGCCTTTCTACAAACATCAATAAGACCTAGGCATGCTTGTAAGCATGTATTTGATGGACCTAGTACCATCCATAGTAGTATAGATAAGGCAACGTCAGTAGAAATAGGATCCCTACACATAATCCTTATGGATTTAGACCATAGGATTGCTAAGCGAAGGAGCTACACCTTCACGATTAGTAATGTGCACAAGCAATCCTATATGTTTTAGGAAGTTGCACACAGGAACGGGAGATACATTTATGATAATCTCCAAAGTAGTGACGATTTACTTATCTTCACAAGAGTCTCACAGTATGATTAGGAGACTATGGGGTATCATGATGAATACCCAAAGAGTGACTAGTTTCACTCATGCACATCACTTGAGCAAGTAGTGAAGCATTTCTGCTACACTACAAAGGAAGCCAATTAGATGGGATGACAGAGATGGGTTTCATGAGAGAGCATCGACGTGTGCTATGTGATTCGAGTGATGGTTAGGAAGGCCACATGTATGGCACTAGCTCTATGACTAGAGCATAGATCCCTTAGTCAAGAATATTTCGGGTACCCAATACATACATTTCATCTGCATTTTCGAGGACAAAAATGTTTTCAAGGGGAAGGAAATGTCACATAGTATCTATATGGGAGTCTATTTGAGAATGCCACATGGCATTCCTAGGAAAAGAACTCCACATTGGTAGCGATCGACAAGGGCGTCGGGCGTGGTTGGGAGGAGAGCCGAGAGTCTCTCTGTGTAGTCCGTCCGCGCATAAGGTCTTTGATTTAGTATGGCAAAAAGGTTAACAATGCATCAGATGCACAATATCTTCAAAGATTCAAATATATTCTTGGCATGAAGATAATATCCTTTGGAAGTTGAGGGAGATAATGTTAAGGACATTGCTTTTATGTATTAGTTAATGTACAAGTTCCAAAAGATGAACATAACTTTGGGAGCTATTCAAATGCTTCAAGAAGGCTCCAATAAATGATAAAGGTAGGCTAAATTACCACATGATATCTATAACATGATTACTCAACTGGAGAAGTCACAAAAACATTGTTGTGGTGTCCTAGAGGAAGGTCAATGTGTCTACTTCTCAAAGTCAAGCGAGATTTACTCAATAGTTTTGATGCTACTCCCAACAATATTAAATTATATCTCAACTTGTATATGGCAACTCTGTATTTCAGGCTTCATTGAATCAAAATGAGAGATAAATCTAAAACTTTGAAGACCGTGAGGAGTTGAATCAAGATATTCACAAGTCAATTGGCGGGACAACTACATCAAACAATTAAACATCAACCAGCTTGGACAGCTATCATGCAGAGATTTCAGAACCATCAAATAAGGGGTGGTGCAAAAATCAGACAAGAAGCAATCGTAAAATAAGCATAGGTAGAATCCTTAGAGGCTTATCCGAAAATTGTTAGGAATTTGGAAATCCACAATAATAGAAGAGACTGAATCGCATCATCCTCATAGGCCACATTCATTGGGCTGGAGACAAAAGAAGAACAAGTGCGAAATTTGGAGCATGGACTGAAACTACAAAGTATTCTTGATCAAACGAATCCACCAGTAGTATCGCGATTACCGTATTAGAGCCAATGTATCAAGTGGCCTTTGTTTCCTCGCATTCACACACATCTAATAAGTAGGCTACATATGCACATACCAAGTATATTTTTCAACCTGTGTTCAACATTCTATTTTTGTTCTTTTTTTTGAGAGTAGAATAAATTGGAAACACATTCATAGATCCTACATCGTAAGGTGGAGGCACTCATCTTTGAGGAACTCATAAATATGTCCAATCAAGAGATGAACTTAGGACTTACTCCCAAAGACTTAAGGCATCAAACCCCTAGGCTATGCAGGCTTGGACTCACCAATTATGGAATCTAGCACAGTGAGAGAACCAATGTTACGTTGAGTTATCCATATCCACGGGAGATTCCCAATCCGTATAATTTGGACGCGAGCTTAAGATCACACAAACATCATGTTTTGACTACCGAAAGATTGGTTCACTATAAGAAGCTCATATGTTTTGGTGCACTATAAAATTACATATAGTTCACAACATGTGATTTTAGTCAATCAAGGCAAGAATTTGAGACTTTAAAGATGCTGTGTAAGCAAGGAACACAAAAAGTAGTGGAACAAGTTACAACGTAAGCAGAGATGGATGAAATGCTTGCAGATCTTAGAGCGTTGAAATACAAACCCACTTTTGAACTAGCGCGTGGAACAAGTAAAAGAACCAAGCATGTCTCTCATAGACGATATGGCAGAACTAAGAATTGAGAAAACTGAAGTCCACAAGTCCCTACTATTATACACCACATCCATAAAACATCCCTCATCAGACCGTGCAAAGCTAATGGCACAAGAGCTGTAGCTATATGCATATATATATATATATATATATATTTATATATATATATATATATATATATATATATATATATATATATATATATATATATATATATATATATATATATATATATATAGCATCATTTTAGCTTCTATCTGAAATGTTTAGGTTCATTCATTGAAATGGTTTAGAATTGCAAAAGAAGCATGCGATTTCCTAGAGTATCAAACAGATATCAAGAATCATTATTTTTCGTCTCGTTCTGACTTAACGAAAAAAAAAATCACCAAGCCCTTCAATCCAGGGTTGGCATTATGGCGATCAATTATAAACATATGATTTGTGCACTTGACCACTCGAGGCTGCTTTGATGGCCTAGTGCTTGAAGTTAGAATGGGAAAAAGTTGCAGATCGTCTGTAAAAAACGATGTTTGACATGCTCAAGAAGAAAAAAAAAGCTCACCAACGATGTTTGACATACTCGAAAAAGAAAACTGAATTTTTTTCATCCCCAACCTGCTCCCATTAAGGAAGAAGATAGAGTTAAAACAATTTAGCAGTTGTACAAGGAGACTTTTGGCGCTCCCATCTCGCAGTATGCTAACTGCAGGAACAACAAACTTCCTGTCCTTAGCGACCGCTTGAGATTTGTGAAACTCACAATGTCATTGGTAAGCTCTTAAACTAAATATCTCGAAGGCTTGATGGGATCCTAAATGAGCTCTTCGAGGTATTTCAAGAGTTTTTGGCGTCCCTCCTTTCGTATATTTGAAAGGAGTGTTTAGGCTACAAGGATCTCCTCACCTAGAGTACTCAATGCATGATTTTCTTTATTCACAAAAAAGGAGAGAAAAACAGTATTAAAAACAAGGGGAAAGGACCAAGCGAATCAGCAATTTGCTTTTTCCAACATAGACTTTGGCAGTGCTTACAACCACATAGAATGGGACTTTATATATTATTATCTGCATGACATTGGCCTCAATAAGTAGTCCATTAATTTTGTGCAATGTCTTTTTGGTAATTCCTCTAGTAGGATTGTTGTTAATTCTTTTTTGATCGTGGCTGTCAAAACATTCCTCCTGGTCAAATTTTCCAACTTCTTGGGACTCCGTTGGGCTTTGGTATCTCATTGGAGCAGTGGTGAAATTGGTTCCTGGCCAGACTCAAAAGAAAGTTAAACTATTGGAGAGGTATGCAAATCAATCTTGCTGGTCGCATAATGGTTATCAACACGTTCCTCATTTTGTCGATCATTACTTCCTCTCTTGTTGGAGGCCGAAAGAGTAAGAGCTATCCAAACTAGTGAGTAATTGCAAAAACTTCCTATGGGCAGGCAACCATAACAGGAGGGGGGTGCCTAAAATCAAGTGGTCCATATGCACTAGCCAAAGAGATAGTGGGGGCCTTGGCATTATGGACGTTGGGTGCATGGCTAACAAACTTGCAACAAAATGGATGATTAAGGTGTGGTGCAACGGGGAGGCCTCATGGGCCAAGTTGATCTTCATAAACAAGAACGGGTTGACTTTTGTGGGATTCCTGAATTGGAAGAATCTTGACATCCTGGCCCTTTTATTTTCTTGGATCTCAGTTTTCCCATAAGGCTCGAATCTTGTGTGCTCCGTATGCAAGAGTTGTAATAAAATCAAAAGCTTCATAAGAATAAGTGAAGATTGGAAGTGGGCTACATGTATCAGACAAAATGACTCTATTTGGTTTTGGATCCAAGGCATCGCGAACGTGGAATCTTGGAACATTCAAAACTCCAAGTGGCTATGGAACAAAGGCTTCAAAAAATGGAAACATCTTTGGAAACAAGATACCAACCAGTGGATCAACTTCGAGGATATTGACCCTAGTGTCAACATTAACTATGAAGAATGAGATATTTTACAAAGTAGATGTCTTGCTTGGGACCACTCTAAAGTTCGTCTTCTCATGTGGCACGATCTGTCGTGCCCACTTGGTCTCACATGGCACAATGGTAATTTCCTAACAAAAATCTTGAACATCAAAGAAATCATTGATTATCAGGCCAACCTCAACAAGAAATGGTGCTTGTCATGGAGGGAGCTTTGGTGGGATATGAAGCTCATAGCTGTCTGGCACCCTCTCATAGAAATCAAAAATTCTGTCATCTTATAACAAATTCTTCATCGAGGAATCTAGACCAACCTAAAGGCTAGCAAAATTTGTGGGGTGTCTCCTTGGTGCAAGCGCTACCACTAGTCCATTGAAGATGTTGCTCACATCTTCTTTACTTGTCCCAACTCCAACAGGCTTTGGCAGATTTTTGGAAAGAAAATTAGACTTCATAAACATATCAGTTGGAAACAAGATCTGCTGGGAGAAGTGATCGGCTGCTCTACGACTCTCTGTAATGCCATGAGAGGGGAGGTCCTATGGAAGATCTGGCTGGAAAGATGTGCTTATAAGGTTGGCGACTCCCCCAAAGAGTGGTCGATTGAGAAATCATTATTCCTTCTCGGCAAAAGAATCACTAACTATAAGAAACCCCCCCCCCCCCTTCAGGAATCATCAGGTACTCCTTCTCATCGAGAACAAGCTTAAAACCATGTAGGCTCCACATGCAGGTGATGAGAGGGTGATTAACCATCTTTGTAATGCCATATAAACTTTGTAAAATCTAACCCTGCTCTGTGGAATTCGGGGGGTCCCGTGGGCACTAGTCCCCTTCACTTGTACTTTTCTTTTAAATGATACAAGTCTAGGAGAGTAGGCTAAGGCCGAACTTTCTTTTTTTTTTTAAATCCTCGAGTAGGATTGTTGTTAATGGGCTCCTCCGTCCTCTACTCCCGTTTGCTCTCAAATGTTCTATTAGATGGGGCTTCTCCTTAGCTGCATTCCTCTTTTGCATTTTTTGTAGATGCTCGAGAGTGCTTAGTTAAATACTTTCAGATGTAAAATCTCATCAAAGATGTCTTGCGTAACTTTAGAAATGATTTGATTCTTCAAAGCTATGTGGATTATATGAACGCCCTTATACAGAACGCCCTTGTGGAATGCTAAAAAACATTTTTGTCAAATTATGGACCTACTATCGCAGAGTTGAAGGCGACCTATTATATACAAAAAGCTCAAGTCGGCCCGGCTTCTTTTAAACGTTGTTTCCCTACAACTTGCTTTGGTAGATTTTATTCGAAACGTACGATTTCATTTAAAAAATGAAGCCACGATAATAATGAGACAAACGTAGAGCTGTTCCTTGAAAATTTTCCTTGCTTTCTTGGAGGGAAGCTTGTGTTTGGTTCAATTTGTTTTCTGATCGGATTGATGCTAGCAATTTAAGAACGTTCGCAAGCTTCAGAATTAGTGCATCTCCTCTTTGGACCAAGCTATATGGTCTCACAAAAAAAAAAAAAAATGTCACCTCTAAGGGATCCGTATGACATATTGTCCTTTTTGCCGCCCACGTGAAATGTTTATTTATTTAATTCTCATCACGCCATTCCGAAAATCTCTGGGGGCAGCTCCATCACTTTCCCAGGCATATCGGTCCTCTCCCCTTCTCATGGAAAGTAATTATATTCGGGGAATGTCTAAATCAGACCTTTTTACCCTTGGTTCTTTAACAGAGCAACGATACGATATTTCTATAAAACTCAAACTTACCAATTTTTGGAAATACCATTTATCTTCCCTTGCTGAGGTACAACCCTCTCTTGCAAGCCTTCTCACTGGCTGGATATCCTTGAATGCTTCTTTCAAAGCCTGCCCACGGAAAAAGAAGGATTTTCGCAATAATAACTATTAAATTCGCAAATAAGTTCTCTTAAGATCTCTATCAAGTTGTTGCCGTTATGCCATCTCAACCTTCCCATTCATGGGGAACAAGAGGAAGGTCTTTGAGTTCTAGCACGCATTGATTCTGTGTCTTAAAGTGCACCAATCTTCCTCTCAGAATCAACTTTGATTCCTTGAGTGTCTGAGCTCCACAAGTATGAGATGGAGTTTTAAGATCTTGGTGCTTTGGCATCCCGTCATAGAGAATAAAACAGGGGTCCTCCTAGGGAAAGTTCTCCATAGACCAATTTAGAATAATGAAGCCCCCCTCCCATTGGTGCAAGCGTTACCTCCATGCCAAAGAACACTTGGGTCACCTCTTCTTTTCATGCCCACGAAGTCACTCAATTTGGCTAGCCCTTTGCAAGGTCTTGGTTTTGTAGTGTTAAATCAACTACGAACAGTCAGTACTTGTTGAAGCTATCGATTGTTCAAGTGCATCAATGAATGCAATCATGAGAGAAGCTCTCTAAAATACCTAGAATGAAAGATATGCGACAAACTTCAAAAACCCACTTGGAGAATGTTCAATTGAAATCCCTTTGCATTTTAAGTAAAATAATTAGAATTTGTAAGAGATCCTCTCCTTCACACACCATACAGTATTCGGTTTGGAAAATAAAAGAAAGCAAAAGCAACCTTCCCTCCATGAGGGAGGTGAAAAGGTTATTAACCTTCTTTCTAAGTCTCCCTCGAGCTTATGTACATTTCAGGGGGGAAAAATAAAAATCGTAATTTCTCTACCACCTTGAGGGCAAACAAGATAAGGGCGGATGAGTTAGCGGCAGTACCATTTTGCGAGCTTCAGGACGTGAGGTATCAACACGGAATTGATGGGAGGATCATCATCTCTTTCCAAGAATGCATATTTAATCGATAAACTTGAGCCTTGCAAGCTTAATGGTGCACGGCAGTTGGCATGCATGAAAATAAATTTTGCTGGGCTTCATTTTTCACTCATACGGTTCTCCTGTTTACGTCCCACATACAAACAATAATTTTTTTCGTTAATCTTACACATCACTATTATTTCTTGTTCTCAAGGCTTGAATTTTTGTAGAGAGAGATTTGAACAGATGATCTTACTTTTGTGTCTCGTTATGTTGAGCTTTGTAGATGAGTGGATGGTTTAGCTTCAGGTCAGTTCATCGTACTTTTAGACTGAAAATCGGTTCGGCTGCGAAGCTTCTTTGTATGCTCTCAAACGGTAGCAAGCCGCATAGTATCTCATTCACACATTCTCTCCATAATGCCCGCAATGGAAGTCAGCGAATGTTGCATATCCTTTGTGTCAGCAGTTTATCACATGTGATAAGGTTTCCTCGCTTAGAAGGTAGCAACGGTGGAAGTGGACGAAAATGCTAAAAAAAAAAGCCCAAAGATTCCACAGAGAAGCCCTTGACTTCGCACTTACGATTACAGCGAATTTTATTGATAAAATCCTCTTACGAGGGAATATGTATTTCACCATTCTACTTACACGGTAAGAACAGTTCTGCATTGAATAGTTACAGCTACTACTATCTCATGAGGCATGTCTTCGTTCTCTGTGCAAAAATGAATATATCCAATAGTTACAAGTAGATATCTCTGAATCCCCAATTACATAGTGCTTTTTTGTTTAACAAACTTTAATATATTAACAATTAAGAGACTACAAGAAAAGTAAGAGAATACAAGAGAAGAGAACGAGATGCTGAAAAGGTTAGATTGCTTAACATTCTGCTGTGGGCAAGGAGACAAAGAAAAGAGGGTACACTACTTGGAAAGACTAAGGAATTTTATGATGGCTTGATAGTTTTCATGCCGGAGCTATTCGCTTTTAAGCTTGTTGTTTTCTATAGAAAAGACTCAATGTTGCTTGGAAGGGGGGGGGGGGGGGGGGGGGGGGGGGGGGGGATGGGGATGAGCGAGCTATTGGTGTTTCTAATCCTTACAAATAGAAAGCCCAAGGAACACTAAATAGAACATGCTTGGTGTGGGTTGTCAAAGTTTAGAGAGCTTCAATCTATCTAAATTTTGCAAAGGGCCTCACTTTTGATCACATTCTAAAGCGCATATGAACAACCAATTGCCTCCCCAACTAGGGCTTGTTTCCATTGGATAGACAGATCTAGCTTAATAGGCACTCTGAACCTCCTCAGGATGAAAGCACTTATTGGTAACAAACAAAATAGGTGTGCTATGTATTCACACACTCGATGGAACCTTTTACACCACAACATAGATCCATAAATTTTTGTAGCTTTCATGTTCATCCGGATTTCCTTATGGAGGATTTTCCATAGGAGGGTCACTTTTTTTGCTTTCCATCAGAGCGTCCCAAAGATCTTTGAGCTTGAGATCCCATCATATATAGGACCAATTCAAGCATCACTTCTTATTGAATATCTTGAAAGAATTCCAATGTGGTTTAATTGTTGGGACATCATCAATCGCGCGCGTTTAGGTTTCTCCATTTAATACCATCTTTCCAATTAGGAACTTCTTGAACATTAAGGACGCAACAACCTAAATCTCATGGAGTGTCCATCCTTCGCCTTAAGAGGCAGCAATCCTGAGTCATTTCTAGAGCATTAATGTCCTCAAATCTTAGCCAAATCCTTTCACATCGGAACCACATGTGCTTCCAGTGCTAAAGCATTTGGACCAAAGCCTTTTAGATCTTTGGAGGCTCTCCTTCTAAGTTTCCTTGGTGCTAGAGTTGGGAACCAAATGGAGTCATTTCATCTAATTCAGATTGGGCACTTTCAATCATTGCGAATAGCGCAATACTCCATGTTGTTCTATGAAGACCAAAGGAAGACCACCAAAGTAAATCATAGAGGAGGGCAACTCGGGAAAGATGAAGAGAGAGGAGTTTAAGATCTTGCCACCTAGGGATGCACAATGTGAGGTTAGAAAAGATCTAAAGATTAGCTCCGATCATGATTCCCTGTTGTTCATCCAAGCTTTAACGATCCATTTGAACATGGACTTGTTAGCCATAGCTTCCACATCCACATTACCAAGGCCACCCGGCTTCTAAGGGCACGTGTAAATTTTTCATTTAATTTTGGACCTACCTCTTTAGTTAGGTTCACCCATCCACATAGAATCTTCACAAATTACTCTCATTTTTATCAACTCAGCGTTCGTTGGCCTCTAGTAGGAGAAACTAATATGACAGAGGAAATTAAGAATGTGTTGATCACCGTCCCTCTGCCTGCTATATTCAACTCCATACCTTTCCAGTATTGGAGTTTAGAGCGGTGACTATTAAGAACATAGTCCCACTTTGGCTGATTAAGGTCCACTTTGCCTCATTGATACATCAAACCCTAAAGGAATATCCAGCATAATAACCTGTCCCAAAATGAGATCATGGAATTCCTCGAGAAGAAGCTCGGGAGGTGGTTGATAAGTAGCTTTGAAGGTTGTGTTGGAGTCGTTAAGTTTTGAGATAGAGGTTGAGGAAAAAATGTCAAGGCATGACAACACCTTGCAGGTACATACCACCTTGTTTGGAATAAAGGCATTACTGTCATCAACAAGGATTCGAAGCACCATTTGGTCCTGTCTTATTGGGAGGAAAAGGCCTCCAATGATCCCAAAATTAACCTCGCTTTCAACAAGACACCTGAGGCCATGCACAAAAATAGCAAACACCAAAGTAGTTGAGGGTAGCCTTTCTTGATGAACCTTTTGAAGTGTGAAGATTGTTTTTTATCTTAATGTGAGTGAAAGCATTGCCCCAAAAAGTGGAAACCATTATCACAAACGTAGTGCCCGATCCCAAGTCCTTGTGAGTTTGTGGAATAATGCCCCACTCAACCCTATCATAAGCCTTGTCAAAGTGAATCTTAAGAAACACCAAACTTTGGTTAGAATCCTTAGCACACTCAAGAACTCCGTAGATGTCCACAATCACATCTCAAATGAACCTTTCTTTGATGAAACCTTTCCCCTCATTCCTTACCTAATCATGAAGGTGATCAATGACCTTTGCAATGAACTTGTATCCGATTTGAGGTGTAACTATCAGCCGTCAATTTTCTATTCTATTCATTTTTCCTCCTTATAGATGAATTTTATAAATCCGTCTTTCCAAATGACCAGGAGGGACCCAAAATATAATATTAATGGTTATCTACACAGAATAATTTTCTTTCCAAAAAGAGGTTGTTAAATTAAAAAAAAGAAAACATATACAATACAACTTGATAGAGGAAGTAGGAAGGTTTATTACCCTTTTTCCGTTTCACGGGGAGCCCATTTACTTTTTAGTTTTTCTTTTTTTTTTAAGGCGAACGCCCTATGGTAGGTATCTTAAAAGTACAAATTCTTTTACTTAGATAGGCAAGGGAGCTTTCTATCAATCATTCTCTAGAAGTATTATTGAAGTTTGCCACGGATTCTTCTTTTCAAATCTTATGAAGATCTTCATTCTGATAGCATTCCACGAAGTAGAGGAGTAGCCAATCACCTCTCCCAATAAAGCTTGTTTAATGAAATTAATTTGTGATTGAAGAGCCAGAATCGGACCAAAGGTTTGCCACACTAATTAAATCCTAGGGCATGAAAAGAAAAGGTGTCCTAAGTCTTTTCAACCATGGTTGCATCATTTGCACCATGGGGCACCTGAAAATCTTCTTAGCTTTCACACCGGTCCATATCCCCATGTGCAGAATCTTCGACATGACAATCACTTTTTAATTCTTATGAGAATCACTTTTCAATTGTCAATGAGAGGCTGCCGTAACTCCTTAAACTTAAAATTTCATATGAAACAAGGCCAAGTTCTTATAGATTCTCGAAATCTTCTCCATCGTATCGTTGTTGTGCCATCTTACTCTCAATCCAAATAAAGGGTTCCTTTTTGAAAATGTAACTTTGCCTCTTAAGTTCATCTTCAAGCCTGGAAATCCTTCCTAGAGCAAATTAGTGTTGAAATCCTTTCTAGATTAAATTGTGTTGTTTAGAAAAACCTTTCATCATTAAAGCTAAGATTCCTTCACAATCCATCTACGTACCTAGAAAGAGGGAGGGAGGGAGAGAGAGAGAGATTTAAATATACTTGACTTTACTTCAACTTGTTGGAAAAGAAAGAAAAACAAAACGAAATGATATGATTGTATTTTTTCGAAGACGGAGACAAAGCTAAAAGCTGGAAAAAGACATTCGTATCTGTGATCTTTGTGCAGAGACGTATGTAATTGCTTTCACTTGAGGGCTTGTATACATTTACATGTGTGTTTTATGATCGCAATGTATATATGCGTGCGATTGGTCAAGGATATTGGGGAATATATTTATATAAGTTCCGGTGTATTTTTTCATGTCATTAAATATGTATGTGTCCAAATATAAGTGTATATTCGTGTGTATGCCTTATCTACGAATGTATATATGTGCATGAAACTGCATAAATCCATGTATACCTCAAGATATGTTCGATGTATTCATGAATATCTGTATCCATGACTGAGAATGATTTGAGGAAGTGGTTGAGTGCCTTTCAAACTATCTTTCTTTGGTTCATGTTGGATCTTGATTTACTATTAAACATTTCAAGGCACTACCAAAAGATCCTTAAAAAATCAATAATTTTGAAGGAGCATGATAATGTTGTTAGAAAACATTTCTAAAATAACTTGATACTATCTGTTAAATAAACAAATTGATCTAATGGACTCCCTAGGGGCTTGATCCTTGATCAATCAACTAAGACCATGCACAAAACAAAAAAGGTGAGAAGGAGCGGCATAAGGTGGAATGCATGATAGAGTGCTTGAGAAAAATATGGAGGAGGGGCTACCATTAATGTTGATCCTTGTGGATAGGTTTCCATAGAGAGCGAACAAGAGCTCAGCAAACCTATACTCGAAAGGAAGTTCCTTGAGAGACTGAAGAACAAAATCACACTTCAATTTGTTGCAATATTATTTCAAGTCAACCTTCAAAACGATGTAGCCTTCTTCATAATCTTAACATACTTCATACCTTCCTAATTATCAAAGATAGCTCCAATAAAAGCTCTACATTTGATTATCCTTTTTTCGTCTTTGTGGATGTATAATTGAATAATCAGGTCATTCCAATGTCAAAAGCTTTAGCAAATCTAGTATCCGGTTTGCAACATTGTAACTATACTCTAATTAGCAATAATTTATTCATTATATCTTTTATGAATAAACTTTATTTTCCCCACATATGCTTAATTGAAGAGGGAAACCTCAAAAACTCTTACCATTCGTTGAAGAGGGGATCCATAAGAACAAGATCATAAGCCAGGCGCCAATGACTTCAATAATTTCTAAGTATAGATAGGACCATCAAGCGATCCGGACATTCAACATAACTTTGGTTCTCTCAGCCCTACAAAAAAAAGACGATACGTTGCCCTCTTGGAGTGACCATCATAGATAATATAGCTAAAAAATTAGAAATTCAAATGATTCAAGATGTAGTCGTGATTCTCTCTTGCAGCTGATCACGCATGTTTAACCACCTTTGGTACTCTTTGATTTTCCTTTTCTTATGAAATTTACACATATCTTTATTCAATATATTCATTTCCTCCTATACCACTTGATAAAGAGCAATTAGAGGTGATGATGTTTCAAGACATCCTCATAAGAGAGATTACTCTCATTTTTAATGAGCCTTTATTGAAGCTCAAAATTGCCTTTACTTATGTCTATCTCGAGATGTAGGAGGTTTTTCTAGATCTTCCCCGTCTCTCTTGCATGATAAATTGAACAATTCTTTAGGCATGCAAAAGAGAACACTATGGGTTAGGAGGATTTTGCAGAGAAACCATTCTGCTCAAAGCTCAAAGTCTAAACTTGCATATGCAAGTTGCACATACTTCCTATCATAGATATATTGACTCAAGGTGGTAGGGGTGGTTGTCTGTTGATTACGGTAGGCATCTACACTGAAAGGGATCATGGAAAAAGTCCATGAGCAAGAATATCGGAAAGAAAAATCAATGAAGAATAGAAAGGTGAAAGGAGAAGAGGTCCCTACATGAAATATTATAGAATAAGGATAGAGCATATAGATATCTCAAAGGCACTTTGACTTTCGGTATCTTTTATGGTAGATATGCTTGACCATGCCTACATGTTTTTTAGTATATGGCAATATTCATAGCTATAGTGGAGTGTATATGATTAAGATGCTTATTGATGGATCTAAGCTTCGAGACTGAATGCACCTACACATTTTCTATTGATGCTTAGAGTGCATTGACAGTTGTAAGAAATATAGTATTTCATGCATGCACAAAGTACGTTGAGGTTTATTATAATCATGTCAGAGAGCACCTTCATGCTAGAGATATTGATTTTGTATATGTGCCTGCACATAATTATGTGGCATACATATTCACCAAAGCTCTTCCATAGAAAAGTTCAAATCTTTTTGTTTAAAGTTTTAGGCTTATTACCTTGTGGGGGTTGATGTATAACTCCTTATATGTGTTCAGATCATTGGCTATAGGGGGGTATGTTACACTTATGTGTCTATTAGTAGCTTTGATGTGAGGCATTTCTCTATACATGGACACTTTTTACTCTAGCGCAACCACAAATGTTTTGCCATGTAACCAATTATACATGATATACTTTTATTAAGTGGTACATAGTACTTTGGGATCCACTATAGATCTTACTTCATTCATTCTCATACTATGGATCATCCATTGATAGAGATGTATTGCAACCCTCATGTGTTTTCTTTCTGCGATCTCCTTCTTTGCCCTTATATGTACCTCTTTTCATTCTTCCTCACTCACTCACACACCCAACATCCATCTCACATTGGAGTGAGAGACTAATGTGAGTTTTGGTATTAACGAAACCTTTGGGGTTTATAAAGTACTTGAATTCTAGAACAGATTTTGGTCTAGGTAGTTGATCGAAGAGAGCTATTACAACAACCTCCGCCTCGTGTCTCGTGACCTACCTAGTCTCTTCTCTAAGCTCTATTGTGAGTTAAGAGAAATAACTGAGCCACTTACCCTAGATATCATTCTACACTCTAGCATAAGATAGAGAATAGAGATGGAGGAAGTGCTTAAAGACTTGGTGATAGAGAAACAGGGGACTCGAGTAGTGCAACCTGTCTTGAGAGAAAAAGGCAAATTCATAGGGCTAAATGTGACTGAATATTTAGATGTGTTTGAAGATCAAGCTCAGATCTATGGGTTTTCTATGCAGATCCAAAACAAGTTCTACTATTGATTATATTTACAGTGCCAATATACCATGGTATATACGACCTACACCTGTCAAAAAGGTTCACTTACTTGAGTTGATGAGGCTCTAAAGGAAAATATATCCATGCAAATATTGGAACCATCTTTGGCTCCATATTCAAATAGATGGTTCATGGTGCCAAAGAAGAATCGAAAAATTTGTCTCATATAGGATCTACAACCTGCAAATAAAGTCGCGATTAGAAATGTAGGGACAGGACCCATAGGAGATGAGTTTGCAGAAGCATTTGCTAGGCATTCCATCTACTCCATGATATTACAATAAAAGGGTGTGAGGAAAGAGTGAAAGAGGAGAGCTTAGATGATTATGGTTGCAGGGGCTTTGTTAGTGATCATATCTCTAGTTTTGAGAAAATTTTCAAGAAATTTAGAAAGGTAGGGCTAACATTCTCTGTAGAGAAATCCATTTTTGGAGACGACAAGGCATAGTAGGAGATCTGTGTGGACACTATGGCCGCAAGCCATACCCGTAGAAAGCTGACATCATTAGCAGGATTTTCTCACTTGTCATCTACTAGTTGTTCCCTAAAAAGTCGGGGGTAAGATCTAATTTTCTCAAGTTATTTCTTAGAGCATATTTGATCATTTTAACTGATTCCACTTGCAATCATTAACTATCTAAGCTAATGGAATTCCATCAAAAGGAATTTTGTCAATTTTTACTATACTATGAGCTCTGAGTAAAAAGGCCTCTAGGTGTATGCACTAAAATAGCAAGTTTTTCAACACTAGCTATTCTTGGACTAGTCTGTTTTGGATTAATTGTTTCAAGCATGAGTCCAAACTACAAAGGTACTTTCTTGGTGTCATTTGCAAGCTAAAAGGGCCTACTTTATAACCATCTCTCCCAATAGTGGTATGAGAGCAAGTTGAGATAAAATGGGAGATGGTTTCCCATCTTTCATTGACAAATTAAAGAAGAATAATTATCCTGCATGGTCCTTAAGGATTAAGATCTATCTACAAGGAAGAAGCCTTTATGGATACATATTAGGAGATGAGGAGATGCCCGCATTTAGAAGCAAAGATCAACCTACAGGAGAGGATCAAGAAAGACTCAACTCATGGTGTGCCAAAGATGCTTTAGCCAGGTCATATCTACTTAACTCTATCTCTAACTTCCTTCTTCTTCATATTCAGAATTGCAAAACTTCCCAAGAGACTTGGGATACTCTATCTTCATACTTTTCTTCCAATACAAGAGCTAGGAAAAATCAATTGTGGATAGAGTTTACTACTCAAAAGAAGCAACCTAAGTAGAATATTAAAGAGTATGTGACCAAGGTACAGGATGTGGCTGATCAGTTGGCAAGCGTAGGAGAAGAGATTAAAGAGGAGAAAATAGTGAGACTCATAATCAATGGCATCAAGGTAGATGATAAGTGCGAATCCTTCAAAACTGCAATGGATCTTTATATGGATACGCAAATCCCTCATCTAACCACTCTCATGGGGCAACTCTTCACCCATGAGGCCAAGCTCAACAAAAATGGTAAACCATCAAGAGGTAACAATTCTTCTGCCCTCTATACAGATAAATGAAAGTCTAAGGATAAAAGAAAGAGCAAAAAGTTTGAAGATGAAGGTGCTACGTATCAAGCTAATTATGTAGGGAGAGGTAGGAATTCAAGAGGAAGGAGCAGAGGAGGTAAGCAAGGTAGGGGGAGACCTTTTAACTCTTCTCCATGCAATATATGTGGAGTATCTAATCACACAAAATGTGAGTTCTATAGGATTTTCAAGAACTAGAGAGGTAGAGGAGTCCAAAGAGGTGGCTACTCACAATCAAGAGGAAGATTCAACCATAATCAAGGCTACAACCATGGCTACAACAACAAGTACAACTATACTAAAAATACAAATCAAGAAAAGACTTCAACAACTATACAAAGGATCAAGAGGACTCTCTTCTCATTATGAACATGGCCTCAAAACAAGGTATGAATGATGAGCATCTCTTCTATATTGACTCAGGAAAGAAAGGCTATATGCATGAGGATACTTGTTCAAAAACATGTGTGGGGACCAAGCAAGGACCCTTGAATTTTAGGCTCAAGGTACTATGTGTCATTTATTGATGATTTCAATAGGTGGACTATCTTGTATTTCATGAAACATAAGGATGAAGTTTTTAGATGTTCAAAAAAGTATCTTGCACTTGTGGAAAATCAAACGGAAAAGAGTTTAAAGAGGATAAGGTGAGATAGAGGAGGTGAGTACTTCTCCAATGAGTTTGATGCATTTTTGCAGGATAGAGGTATCAAGAGAGAGATGACAACTAGATATACTCCTGAGCAGAATGGATTAGTAGAGAGGAGGAAAAGATTGATTGTGGAAGCAGCTAGATCTATGCTAAATGAAAAATAGTTGCCTAATTACTTGTGGGTAGAGGCTGTGTCTACTGCCACTTATCTTATTGATAGGTTATCTTCTAAGTCCCTTGATGGGATGAAACTCTATGGGGCACGGAATGGTAGGACACCATCACTTGAACATTGTAGAATATTTGGTTGTCTTGCTTATGTGCATGTTCCATCTCAAATCAAAGGTAATTTAGACCCTAAGGCAGAAGAATGCATCTTCATAGGGTATGATATAAATAAAAAATGGTACATGCTTTATAATCCATCCAATAGAGGATTTATGGCCAGTAGAGATGTTGTGTTTGATGAGAATGACTCTTGGTTTGAAAGCGAATGTAGGAAGGTCAAATTTCCATATGACTTGGAAGACAGATTTCCAAGCCTCACCAAGGAAGAGCCAAACACAATTGAAGTATCAAATCACATGATGAGGACACCAATAACTTGGAAGAGTTTAAAGCATGGAAATCAAAAGGCAAGGTCAAGAGGAAGAGGTTGGAGCTAGTACCCAAGAAAGCATCAATGAAGGTAATTTGTTCTAGGTGGATTTGCAAAATAAAAAAGGAACTCAGATGGATCCATAAATAGGTACAAAGCTAGGCTTGTGGATAAGGGTTTTGCACAAGCCCATGGAGTAGAGTATGAAGAAATCTTTTCACTAGTAGCTAAGATGCCAAACCATCAGAGTATTGGTAAGTGTAGTTGCATCTAGAAATTGGAATGTGTATCAAGTGGATGTGAAAAATGCCTTTCTCAATGGGTGGATTTCAAAGGAGGTTTACATGGCTCAACCTCCTCTCTATGAAGATCCAAGAATAGTAAATCATGTATGCAAATTAAAGAAAACTCTCTATGGTTTGAAGCAAGCTCCTAGGGCATGGAACCATAGGCTATCAACCTATCTTCAAGACCAAGGATTCATGATGAGCAAGGCAGATTCTTCTTTGTTTATCAAGAGGACTAATTCAAAAATGATATATTTATGTGTATATGTGGATGACATCATTCTTACAGGTAGTGATGCCAATGACATCAAACAGTTCACACCAAATGATGCAAGAGTTTAAGAACAATGACCTAGGGTTATTGACATACTTTCTTGGACTTGAGTTGGATACACTAACTGTGGAATCTACATCACTCAAAGGAAATATGTGCACAACATGTTGAAGAAGTTCCACGTGGACGATGCAAAAGTAGCTAGCAACCGTATGGAGGTCGATCATCAATTGAGTGCTCATGAAGGTGATTTTCTTGAAGATATTGCAGGTTATAAAAACATAGTTGGGAGTCTAAACTATGCAACATTAACCAGGATTAACATATGTTATGGAGTAAGTGTTCAGAGCCACTTCATGCATAAACCTAGAGCACCTCACTTGGAAGCTGCTAAAAGAATTTTGAAGTACCTCAAAGGTACTCAAAATCAAGGTCTTTACTTCCCATACACATCAGATTTGGACATGAAGTTGTACTCAAATGCAGATTGGGCAGGATGTATGGATAATAGAAGAAGTACTTTTGGCTATTTATCTTTTCTAGGTGATAAACCCATCTCATGGTCTTCTAAGAAGAAACCAACTGTTGCTCTATCTTCAAGAGAGGCTCAATATAGCGGATTAGCAAATGCTACACAAGAAGCTATTTGGATTAGGTTGCTCTACTCAAATTTGGGACTTCACACTCATTCACCAATGATCTTTGGTGATAACACTAGCTCTTTGCATCTTGTAGCCAACCCCATTTATCATGCAAGAACTAAGCATATCGAAGTGCGCTATCGGGCCCCTCCCCCTGGGGAGACCGATTTCCTGGCCGCTCTGCTGGAGGGGGGGTCGTGTGCCGCCCCTGGGGCATCCGAAAGTGCTGAATCCCCCGTAGTGTCCCTCAGTAGACCCGCAGTTCTGTCTGCTCAGGAGGAGCTCAAGAAAGTCTGCCTCGTCGGCCAAGTGTTTGGCCCTAGGCCCCCGCTCGAAATCGTGCGACAATGGCTTCGAAAAGAGTGGTTCCCTCGAGGACTAATTGTCAGCAAATGTCAGTTCTTACCAGCAAACCACATGCTGCTTGTCTTTGAAAATGAAGAGATGGCGTTCCAAGCCCTAAGCGTTGGCACCTGGCAGCTCGGCGGGTCGACCCTGTGCTTATTCAGATGGTCCCCGGACTTTACCCCCGACAAATCGAAATCACTTCGGTACCCTCTTTGGGTTGAGCTCCGTAACCTCCCATACTTCTTGTACAACTTCGTGTGGGACATAGTCTCACCTATCGGCAAGCCGTTGGCTTCACGAGAAGACATTGGTGGTCTCATCTATGAGGGTGCAAGACACTCGTTCAATGCTAGATGGCACCCACAAATCTGCGTCGAGGCCGACCTCAGCTCGCCGCTTCCAGCAACGATCAAAGTGGACATGGGCGAAGGAGATATTTGGGAGCAGGATATCACCTACGAAAACCTCCCCAACGCGTGCCTTCGTTGTGGCCAGCAAGGTCACAGGATTAAAGACTGCCCTCTCAGGCAAAAAAACAAGCGATTTCAAGAAGCCTCCAAAACCGCTCAAGACAACTCTGATGATTTGACCCACTTGACCAAGGATGGGGAAGGCAAGGGCCCCCTCAATCCACAAGCTGACGCCGAAGGCTTTACTGAAGTTAGAAGAAGAAGGAAAAGAAGTCCGAGGGCCAACGGTGAGAGGAACAACCTGACAATTACCCCACTCAACAATTTGTATTGCAAGCTTGGAAAGGAGATCAACGAGCTCGACTACCCAGGTGGGAAGCCACCTGAGGTAGACAACTACGACGAAGCCCTTGAGATCCCTGACAACAAAGAAACCCCCCAGGAGGGCTACACTACAAGCAAAGAAGATGGTTTCACTACTAATAATGAAGACAACATGGATAGTGAAAGTTCCATCATTGGATCGACGATCCCGGAAACGATGCCGAGCACGGGGCCCAATTCTCCTCAGCGGGGGGCATCCCGCAAAGGGAAACAGCCTTTGGAGTTACCCTGGAAAAGCCCCCATAAGAACCGATTTCTAAGTCGGGATCAGATCCCAGCGAAAAAGAAAGATGAAGCCAAGAGAAGAAAGGACAAGGCTCCCTCCCGCAAAGAGGGATCAACACAAAAATGATTGTCATTTCGCTAAATGCTAGGGGGCTAACCGACCCCTCAAGAGCGGCCATCATTGGTCAATGGCTCCGTGACATTAGCTTAAAACCAGACATTATATGCATTCAAGAGATTAAAATTGACGGAGAAGACCTTCTGAAACGGCTCAGGCAGGTTTCCTCGGCCCATGAGTGGATCCCAACAAAGCACCAGCGGGGATCCGGTGGAACGGCTATCGGTGTTAAACAACCCTGGCTTGAAAAGCTTGAGAACTCCATTGAAGATGTAAATCACCGCTGGATCGCGGTTTCTTTTGGTGCTCCCCTCTGTGTTACTATGGTTTCTTTGTACGCCCCTAACGGGGATTTGGAGAGGCTGAACACTTGGGCTTCTCTTGACTCGCTTCCCCACAATGTGCTTATATGTGGAGACTTCAACATGGTGGAGGACCCTTTGGACAGATGGAGGGGCAAGGGCAGGGTCATCGACAGTCGGGAGAAAGAAACGTGGGACATGACCAAACTCCACTTGGATCTGGTCGAATTCAAAGACTCGAATGGCTTTTCCTGGTCGAATCTCCAAGCGGGCGAGGATCTGAGGAAAGCTAGACTTGATAGATGCTACATCTCTCAGAGTTTTACTCATCGGTGGGGCCACCCTTCCATCACGCAACGTACTGACCTCACCATCTCTGATCACTACCCGATCGTTATCACTTTTCAACCTTCCAACAGGACCCACAAGGCTCCGTGGTTCCATGCCAACGTTTCCACCTTCTCTCTCCCCTCCGTCCATCAAGAGATTGCCGATGTGTGGAAGGTGGCGTTCGCCTCTGGCTTGGCCCCAGCCAAGTGCTGGAGAAGTGCGGTCGACAAGTCTCGCAAGATCATGATCAGAACTAAGAAGACGCTCGAGACAGTGCGGCGGGCTCGTAGGGAAGCACTTTACCACAGACTCTGGCGACTCGAGGAGGAAGTAAACAAAGGAAAACACCAAGCCCAGAAAGGTCTCCGAAAAATCAGAGCGGCGTTGAGATACGAGGAAGAAATACAAAGGAAAAACTTGCAAATCTTCTTCAAGGAGTGGTGGGCTGGAAAAGCCGACAAACCCACCAAGGAGATGTGCAGTATCCTTAAAAGGAAACACAACAGAGAGACGATTCCCCTACTGCTAGACCCACATGGCAATGTATGCAAGTCGGAAGAAGATAATGTTGGCATCATCGAAGGGCACTTCACGAGACTCCTGGGAACCTCGAACCCCCTCTCCCACCACAGAAGGGACTGCATGGCTGCCATTTCTAGGGTTTCCCCCCGGAGAATACCGCCCAACCTCCACTCCCTGCTTCATGCCCCGATCTCAGAATCAGAAATCATTGAGGTCATTGATGCCCTCCCTCTCGGTAAAAGCCCGGGACCCGACGGTCTCACTAACGAGTTTTTTAAATCCTTCAAGCTGGTGGTTGCCACCCCTCTTCGGATGGTTTGGCAAGAAGCACTAAAATTTGGTGCTCTTCCCTCTTGTTTAAATAATGGAATTATCAAGCTGATTCACAAGAAGGGGGAAAAAAATAGAATCGAGAACTGGCGGCCAATTACCATGCTCCAAACAGGATACAAGATCGTCGCCAAAGTCATTGCCAACAGACTTGCGTGCCACCTGAGATCTTGGCTTAGTGAGGACCAAAAAGGCTTCATCAAAGGCAGGTCCATCCTGGAAACCATTATGGATATTTGGGAAGGTATTCAATTTGCAAATGAGTCTAATCAAGATGTGGTCTTCCTCAAGATCGACTTTGACAAAGCCTACGATAGGCTAGAATGGGACTATATTCTGCAGTCGCTCCAAGACCTCGGATGTAGTCAGAAATTCACTAAGATGATCGCGACCCTTCTCGGCAACGCAACGACCCAAATTAACGTTAACGGCAAACTTTCGAAGGCGATCCATCTTAAAAGATCTATTAGACAAGGGTGCCCTCTTGCCCCCCTTCTCTTTGCCATCGCCACTGAGGGGCTGAGCAGACTTGTGGCTCATCATGTGGAGGCTGGCAATATCAAAGGCCTTCAGCTACCTCACGACCACAGTCAAATCATCATGAGACTTTTTGCCGACGATATGAACGCGTTCGTTCACAATGATAATACCAGCCTGGAGACTTTCTGGAGGTGTCTTGATACCTTTTGTGAGGCCTCTGGATCCAAAATCAACCACAATAAGACCGCCTTTAGGGCCATTGTGGGACATCAACCTGGCCTTCTCATTGATCATGGCTGTCAAATCATTCCGCAGGGCCAAATCTTTCGGCTGCTTGGAATCCCCTTGGGGTTTGGCGTCTCTATGGAGCAGCGATGGAACTGGGTGCTGGCCAAACTTGAAAACAAGCTCAATTACTGGAGAGGTATGCAAATCAATCTCGCTGGACGGGTGATGGTTATCAACACGTTCCTCCTCTCGTCTACCATCTATTTCCTTTCTTGCTGGAGACCGAATGAGCAAGGCCTGTCCAAACTGAATAGCATCTGCAGAAACTTTCTTTGGACGGGTGATCATAACAGAAGGGGGGTGCCTAAAATCAAATGGGCCATCTGCACCAGCCCTAGAGATAGCGGGGGACTTGGCATCCTGGACATTGGGTGCATGGCTAACAAACTGGCAGCCAAATGGATGATTAAAGCTTGGTGCAATAGGGAGGCCTCGTGGGCCAAGCTGATCTTCAGAAACAAAAATGAGTTGGCCCTCACGGGGTCCCCGAACTGGAAGAACCTTGACATCATGACCCTCCTATTCTCCCCGATACCTGTCTTCCCGAAAGGCTCCACTCTCGTATGCTCTCTGTGGAAGGGCTGGAATAAAGTCAAAAGCTTCACAAGAATCAGTGAGGACTGGAAGTGGGTGGCCGGAATCAGACAAAACGACTCTATCTGGTTTCCGATACATGGCATCCGGAGTGTGGAGTCGTGGAACATTCAAAATGCCAAGAAGTTATGGAACAAAGGATTCAAATAATGGAAACACCTCTGGAAACATGACACCAACAGTTGGATCAACTACGAGGATATCGACCCTCGCATAAACATCTCCTACGAAGAATGGAACACCTTGCAAAGCAGATGCCTCGCTTGGGATCGTCGCAAAACCCGCCTTCTCATGGGACATGATGCTCCGAACGCGCGTGGTCTCAAATGGCACAATGGGAATAGCCTACTCAAAATCCCGAACATCAAAGAAACGACTGACCTCCAGATCAGCCTCAACAAGAAGTGGTGCCTGTCCTGGACGCGGCTTCGGTGGGACATGAAATTCATGGGTATCTGGCACCCACTTATAGAGATTAAGAAGTCGGTCCTCTTATGGCAAATTCTTCATCGTGGAATTTGGACTAACCATAAGGCAAGCAAAATTTGTGGGACCCCTCCGTGGTGCAAACGCTGCCACCGTGCAATCGAAGATGTCCCACACATCTTCCTTACTTGCCCCAACTCCTACAGAATCTGGCAGATGGTTGGACTGAAAATCAGAGTTCAGAAACAGCTTAGCTGGAAACAAGTCCTTTTGGGCGAAGCGATTGGATGCTCTGCGGCTCTCTGGAACGCAATCAGAGGGGAAGTCCTGTGGAAAATTTGGCGGGAGCGGTGTGCTCTCAACTTCGGCGACCCCCCCAGGGAGTGGTCGATTGAAAAATCTCTATTCCTCCTTGGCAAAAGAATTGTCAACAGTAAGAAATCCCCCCCCTTCAGGCACCATCAAGTCCTCCTTTTGATCAACAACAAGCTCAAACCCAAGTGGGTCCCGCATGAGGGCGACGAGAGGGTGATCAACCTTCTTTGTATTGCAATCTAGGAATCAACCAAGCTTCCCCTGCTTTGTGGGATTTGGGGGGTCCCGTGGGCACTAGTCCCCTTCTATTGTACCTTTGTTTCTTAATTTAATTCAAGTCCGGGAGAGTAGGCTATTGCCGAACTTCCTTTATATTAAAAAGTGCGCTATCACTATGTTAGAGAGAAACTCTTGACCAAGGAGATTCAACTAGCATATGTATCTACAAATATGCAGTGTGCTGATTTGTTAACCAAAGCACTTGATGGTGCTAAACTTTACATGTTTATAATCATGATTGGATTATCGGATTCTTAAAAGCGCTTTTGGTTAAGCCACTTTTAATCTCATTTCTGGGTTCTTGGGATGGATAGGGGTCTGATAGTATAGACACCCTTTGAATTTTCCCAATGCAACATTCAATTAACACTTAACTACGTCGAGTTCAATATTTATCACTCTGTAGTACGTCTATCACGCGAATTATCAACTATAACTCGCACAGACTTATTAATGTTAACGTAGCATTACTGTGTTAAATGATTAATTATAGTAACTCAATAAACAGAATACAATACTCAAGATTTCTGCAATTCTGCAACAGAGCATTCCAGTACAGTCCTCGAGACAGACAGTCTAGCGATTCCCCCCCGTCTCTCTCTGAAAAGTGCCGTGCTCGCCTTTTCATTAATCCAAGGAAGTTACAACTCTTCGTCACTTCTTTCCAGTGTGTTCGAATATATATAAAAAATCAAATTACAATCCAATCCGGCGGCTAACACTGGCACGCATAGTGGACTCGAACCCAAAAAGGAAAATACAGTCAAGGCTCATCAATAATGCCTTGTATATACAGGGTTCTAGCGATTTTAAAAGTGTGAGTAATCTTCTGCTTTAATGAGTCCAACATAGTCTTCAAAATATCCGGCTCAACCAGTTGTGCATCTATTCGAACCGAACTAGCAGCAACTACATGACTCATCAGCAATTCTGTCTACGTCTGCAAAAATGATTCCTGCAGGTAAAAGTCGTTGGCGATGGCCACATCTCTCCTCAGCTTTATATCTGCAATCTCTCCATCAATGCGCGACAATCTCTCTGCCTGAAATCCCAACTGCTTTTCTCTTATTTCTAGTTCCTGAGCTTGATACTAGATAGTTTTATAATAGGCATCTCTCTCTTTCATAATACCTTCCATCTCTTTCTTTATCTGAATCGTCTGGCTCGTTTGTGCTTCCAAGTCACGACTCTTCTAGAAAAGTTCGGCGGACACTGTTTTGAGTTTTTCAGTGTTCTGCGTGACCAAGTCAGCCATTTCTTGTTCTTTTTGCTCGACGACAACAAGATCGACGTGTGTTTCTTCCAACAAATTGCCGCACCACACGAACATCTTCTTTATCTTGTACCAACTGCTTCAATTGAGAGATTTCTTCCTCCCGATCAGTAAGAAGCACAATCTTTTCTTGTAATTCCACAAGTGCACTATCCCGTTGAGCAATCATATTGTCCCTTTCTGCTAATTATGCTTGAAGTTGTTGGAGCTGAAGCTAAAGTGCATGATTCTTGGCTTTGATCGCAATGGTTTCTTCCTGGAGGGGAGCAATGTCTGCTTCAAGCAAATCCACTTTACTCCGCAACTCCTGTTGAATGCTCTCAGTCACTAGCTTCATCTGGAGGGGTAACTGGTGGGAAAAATGTATAAGGACGTGACCCATAGACTCCAATTCGGTGAACATGACTGTCGGGGGAGGAAGAGAAGGAGAAGGTTGTGACGATGAGGCAGAGAGGAGATGAGGGGAGGGTGATGGAGAGTAATCAGGAGAAGATAATTGAGCTGCTGATGCCTCTTGAATGGCAGTGGAGGTTGCACCGGGAAGAACTTCTACATTTTTGGAACAGGTAATCGACGGAGGAAGAGGAATAAGGGCGTTTGGAACCAAAACAATTCCGGTGTGATGCTGATTTATCTCCTCAGCAACTTTAGTAACATCCTCAGCAGTGTCAATTACTTCCTTGATTGCTTTGGCTTGGACCTCGGTGGTTGGGGATGAAGGAGATTGGCATTCCATTCCTTCAGTAGCTTCAGTAATGACTGCATCTGCTTTGGCTACAACGATTGGTGATGAGGGGGATTGACAATCCGTGCCTCCAATAGCAACTTCGATCTCCTTTACAGCCTCCACATCCGGCTGATGAGATTCCTCCTACGAACATACTTTAGCGGCATCTTTCATGTTTTCATCTTGATCCAGCTGCTTGAGAGAAGAAGACGGAACGACAGACTCTACCTGTAGGGAGGTGGCAGTATCGTGAAAAACTTCAGCTTCCTGTCCCGTAGTGGAACCCTGTACCTAGCTTTGTGATGGACTAACACATCTACGTTTGCGGTGAAAGAATTGAAGCAAATCGGCATCGTCATCATCTTCGTCTTCGACCATTTGTGTAGATTCTTCATGTAACAGAAAAGGAGCGGTTGGAGGAGGTTTTGCAGCTTGTATCACCAAAAAGAGGAAGGTTAGGATATGGGGTAATCGTGTGCGAGGGATATCATTCTTGGTGATTTGCTTTGTAACCGCTACGCATTCACGGTGAATGCGCCTAAAGAAAAGTGTTGTGAAATTCACAGGTTCGCGGGAAGCTGTATCTATCATGGAATAAAAGGGTCGAGATATACCGTAGGTGCGTTTTTGCAAATTTAACGCGACGACCAAGAATTGCAGAGCAGTACGCTCTGGTTCGGGTTGGCAAAGGATGGCAAACTCACTAGATGAGTGTCGGGGAAACAGTTCCTTCATGGTGGCAAGAGGAAGAAGTGGACCATTCTCCAATCCTTCTTGCGGGAGTCAGAATCCCTCAGCAAACGTATTGAGCGTGATCACTACACAAGGGTTTACGCATGTAACCGGCCAACACTGCTCTGTAGCAGGTGTGGCGGTGATGGCAAAAATAATCTGCGCATGGAACGGATGACACTCCACTGAATGCCAAGGAAACTCAACGAAGGTCCGAAATCCCCGACCGTGTAAGTACTCACTCACATCTGGAGTGAGACCCGCACGAAAGGTTGCTATATTAGCCAGAGCTTCCATGGTGCGCACAAGGATGCACGAAAACACAGAGTACATAGAGCTTGCAAACACACAAACACAATAACAATTATCAATGGAAAGAACAAGATTAAGTAAGAGCACAAGAAACATTAGGCAGCAAGAACCCTAATCATAACGCACTGTTGGAGAGATATCTTCATAATTGCGGCATGCATGCATGAACAGAAGCAATGACACAGAGGCGGCTACTAATCATGATTAGATCAGCAAAACGGAAGGATTACGGTCACATAGTCAACCGAAACACGGGAAGGAGAAAAAGAAAGCCATTAACAAGCGAAAAAAGAGAAAAAAATGATCGAGTACACCTCAGGAGTTACTAGACGTCGGGTGATAAGGACGGAGCTTAGAGCCATTAATCACTTTTTGAAGGAAAATACCTATTAAGGTCGCCAATCGAAAAGTGGCAGGTCCCACTTGCTCAGCAATCCGGTATGGACCAAACCACCGTAACTTAAATTTTTCACAAGATCCATTGGCTTTAGCATTAGAGAATAAAACGAGTTGGCCAACCTTGAAGATAGGGATTTTTAGAAATCAATCATGAGTACGGGCTTGGTGTAGCTAAACTTCTTGAAGAATCATGAAACTTTCCCAACGTTGTTCATCCAACGATCTGAGCACATCCAACCGAAATGGAAAAGATTCTTCCGACAGCAATTTCTAAGATAAAGCAACTCGTAGGCTTGGTACCATTACTTCCATTGGCGCAATAACTTCTAGGCCATAAGCGAGTTTAAACACAGTCGTTCCGGTAGCCACTTTATACGTGGTCCGGTATGCCCACAAAACGGCAAATAAGAGCTGGTCCCAGCGTTCCGGACATTCCAAGATCAATTTTCGGAGCATATTCAACAGAGTCTTATAGGTACTTTCAGCCAGACCGTTGGCACGTGGATAGTAAGGTGAGCTGAATTTGTGTACAATCTAGAAAGTTTGAGTCAGCACTTGCATTAAGTTGTTTGTGAAATGTGTACCCTGGTCCATCACTATTTCTAGAGGTAATCCATATCGAGGGAAGACATCCTTCATCAAACATTTGGCCACCAAAACAGCTATGGCAGAACGTAAATCCCAAGCTTCCGCCCACCAAGTGGCATAATATGTAGAGGTCAAAATATATTCGTTGTTGGTGAGGGTAGCTAGGGGTGTAATTGGGCCAATGAAATCTAAATCCCACTTCTGAAAGGGCTCCAAAGGTAGAACCGGTTGAAGAAGAAAGAAATGTCGTTGCAAGGGTTGTCCAGACCGTTAACAGACATCACATTGCTGCACAAATTGAACAACATCTCTGTACATGGTAGGCCACCAGAGCCCACTTTGCAAAATTTTACGATGAGTAAGATCAGCTACGAAGTGTCCTCTAGTGGGTGCTGAGTGAGCCATGGCAATAACTGATGCCGATTCATGTGGAGGGATACATCGGAGTAGGACACCAGTCTAATCTAAGAAATCAACTGACCCACAATCAATCGGAATCATCGACTGGAGACTGCAATTTCCTGGTGCAGAGCAGCACGAGTAGTAGGAGCGAGACAACCATCAGTAAGAAAAGTCATTAACATATCATAATATGTAGGAGCAACAGGAAGTTCGCTAGATTCTTTAGAATTTGTCTCGGTGACGTAAATAGACGGCGTCGTGTCATCCACACCTATCGCAGTTTCACCGGAATCCAGTCGGGATAAAAAGTCCGCCAAGACATGTGTCATACCTGGTCGGTGAATAACTTCATAATCAAACTCCTGTAGTAATAAAACCCATCTAGCAAGTCTGCCATCTAATTGTTGTTGGCGAATCCAATACACTAGCACGACATGATCCACATGGAAAGTGAATCTGCATCACAGCAAGTAATGCCGAAACTTATTAACAGAGTACACAAAACCAAGACACTCTCGTTCTGACACGGAGTAATTTCTCTCTACAGGAGCTAATCGGTGGCTCGCATAGTACAAAGGCCGAAACCATTTGTCGGTTTGTTGCATTAGCACAGTGCCAATTGCTATGTCCGACGCATCCACAAATACGTGGAATGATCGTTCCCAATCAAGCGGTTGTAGATCACAGCCTGCGTCAATAAGACCTTCAAACGGTCAAATGCCATTTGACACTCATTAGTCCATTCATACTTTCGCGGAGTGCTGGTCATAAGTCGGTTAAGTGGCGTCGCTAGATGAGCCAACCACCCTAAATGTCGCCCATGCCACCGGATCTGGCCAAGGAACCGCATAACTTCTTTTGGTGTCTTTGGAACCGGTGCCTCCAACATGGCTGCTACTTTATCAGGATCTACCTGTATTCCTTGTTTGGAGATAATATGACCGAGCAGCTTCCCAGAGGAGACTGCAAAAACTAATTTGGTAGGATTCAAACATAGTCGGTACTCTCGGCATTTTTCAAAACAACACCATAAATGACATAGGTCTATTGAAGTGTCGCCAAACAATGAAAAATCATCTAGATAGACTGGCATAAACGTTTTCAGATAAGGTGAGAACACTTCCTGCATACATCTTTGGAATGTACTCGGAGCATTCCGTAAACCAAACCACATTACGGTGCAGGCATAGACACCCCAGTTGGTGATGAATGTTGTCTTCGGTATATCCTGTTCCACCATCCTCACTTGACTGTATCCACTGTAGCCATCCAGGAAAGAATACATTTCGTGTCCAGCTACCTTATCGAGCATCGTATCTAGAGAAGGAAGGGGGAACGGATCCGGTACGGTAGCTTCATTAAGCTTTCGATAGTCGACACAAATACGTAACTGTTTATTTTTCTTCGGCACTATCACTATTGGCGAGATCCACTCGGCATGCTCAATTGGCACAATAAATCCCACTTTCAACAAACGATCAAGTTCAGCCTTAACCTGTGCTGCATAGTTAGGATTCATCCTCTAACTAGGTTGTTTGATAGGTCTCGCGTCTGGTTTGAGCACCACTCTATGTTGATAAATTCGTGGTTCAAGACCCTTCATGTCTCTGTAATCCCAAGCGAAAACATCTAAGAATTCACGCAGGAGTTGCACCAATTCATCTTGGAATTTGCGTCTTAGTCCGGCCTTAATTTTTACTGGTCTCGGGTTGACCATGTCACCCAAATTGTACGTTACCAATTGATCCTCGGGTACATAAAACTATCGAGGCTTTGCCAAGTCATCAGCTGGCTGCAACATTTGTTGGAATTTCGATTCATCCAAAATTATATCGGCATCTGCTTCTGCTTCTTCGATCAGTGGTACGACCGTACAAGCTACCAGACTCCAATTATCTGCTAGAGACTGTAAGTCTACAGTCCCTAGGCAATAGAGGTCCTTATTGAAAAAACTTGGAGAAGCTTGTAGAAGGTAGAAAAGTGTGTTTCGAAGCCAAGAAGTTTGGTCAAGCCAACCGGCACAAGACCAGCCCTTGAGCTTATGGACACTCAAATAAACCTTATAGGCATGCAATAAGTGCAAAGAAATACACTATGTACCTTCGAGAAGCAAGGAGAATGAGTCGATACAAAATAGATAGGTTCGCGGGTCGACTAGCCCAAAAAACTTACTATCTATGAAAGAGACAATGAGCTTCAAATGCCCATAGCGACCAGCGTGATCACAATTAGAAAAAATCCTTTTATGGGAGTGATACACATAAAGTTGAGTGTATGGAATGAACAAAAGTATAAGGAATAAGCAAAATATGCTATAGGAATGAATGCGACATTCACCGGTGGTACTTCCTATTTTTCAAGAATACGTAGAGATTGACCCCGAGCCAGAAAAACTCAGATATCTCCCAATCTACTGAACCAAATGCTTTGAAAACATATAGGCATAAGCTAGACACTAATACCTTTCCAATGAGTCATCTTGCACTCAATTTGAACATCTGAAGAGAGAGAAACATCCTCTGCAAGATTACTATTGGCGAAGAAGATGATGCAGAGAATTGAAGGAGCAAGACAATGATGGTCACAAGTGTATGTATATTGCTTCCATGTATTGTACAAGTGATTTCAAGTCCTTATATAGCCTCTAGGAGTGTTCCACAACTTTTAAAAGTTGAATTTGAATTCAAATGAAGGTGGGAATGGTTGTTGGAGGGAATCAATTCACTTTCCTACAATCTAGGAAAAGTGAAGATCTACTTTGATCTACTTTTAGGTTATTGATTACTTGATTGAAAGCAACTTCAACCACCACAAATTCGTGGGATTTGGGCTCTATCTTTCTACTTTTACATGTATAAAGCTCAAGGCTTTTACAATGGTAAATGAACCATCAAAAATCTCTCAAAAAAATACAATAAATGAGCATAAGAAAAAGAACTCTTCAACGGATATTCTTTCAACATGATAGCCTTTGATGTAGATCAAATCCACCTCAAGCATAGTGTAAGCTTGACATTCCAACAACTCCCCCTCAAGCTAAAGTATGCTTGAGTCTTCATTCTCTGATAGGTTGAATACCTGCCATAGCTTTGAATCTACAAAGCTTTATTCCATCAAGTGCCTTCGTCATCATATCTGCTACTTGCTTTTCAGTAGGAACAAAAGAAATGTCAGTCTCCTTTGCCATGATTTTCTCCCTGATGAAGTGGTAGTGGACTTACATCATCTCCAAATATGTGAGGTTTGGAACTCACAAGTCCCAAATCTGTATACAATGCTTTTAACCATATTGCCTCTTGAGTTGATATGGTCAAGCCTCTATACTCTGCTTTAGTTGAAGATAAAGCAACTGTTGGTTGCTTCTTGGAACCTTCTCCTTAGGGAAGTATACCTTGTAACATGCCTATGTGTAGGTACATTCACTAACAATAGAGGCACTATAGAGAAGAATAATGGAGAGAAGTGCAATGAAAAATGACAATCATAGAGAAATAAGCCACTTCTTACTTCAAAAAATCATTAGAGAGGGCCAAAATGCTCCAAAAAGATAACACAATGGCTAGCATGCCATTCTAGAAACTAAACACAATCAATACAAGAGGCCTAACCGTCACAATGAACACCACAAGATGTAGACTTGGACCAATAAATACACAAAGATGAAGACTTGCTCCAAGAAATACTACTGACTCACACCAAATGTTCAGAACCAAGCCACTCAATCACACTATAGTGCTCTACTAGGAGACCCATGCTCTATATTCTCACCACAGAGTCACCTCCAATAGGGAGCATGTAGCAAAAGGGTGTAGAGAGTGGACAAGAAAATACCTAATTCTCAATGCCAAGAGAATGATCTCGACTGCTATGTGTGTGTGTCTCTATATATCATAATACCTCAATCTCTCTAATGAGTGCCACTCTCTAAGTACAACTGAATGAATACAATTGATTCCCCTCTTGTGCAACTTACTCTTCATCTCCTTTTATAGACTCTAAGACGCCAAGAGTGGCCTTGCCAAATCCCAATGTTCCATGAATTTGTGCCAAATTAGGAGGGGTAGGCCAAATATGGCACTGGTAGCCAACCTTAATTAGATTCTTCGAATTAGGTAGTTCAAATATGGCTTTGTCACCACCAGGGTTTGGCCGCAATACCAATTTAGCATTTTAACACTTTTACTAACACTTTTTAATGTTCCTCCAAATCCATAGATATGACTTCACATACTTTACCTAACTACCACATCTTCACACAGAGTACATTTAATGTTTCACCAATTTCCACATGCATGTGCATTTCTTCTATTATCTGTGGTCACTCGGTATCCCTACCAAATGGCACAATACTCTTCCCTTTTTTTCATGAATTGATCTTGTTGCCCCCCCTTCTTGCGTTGATCATGTGAGCGATAAACCTAGAATATCCTTAGGAGATGCAAAATATTATTTTGTGTTTTTGCTCCGCCAATCATTGCTTTCCATTCTTCCTTGCGGGTCACTGGTTGTGGAGGTCATGGAGTGGGGATTGGTGGGTTGCAGGGTGATGGTTTTGTGGGGTCATGGGCTGTTGGGTGCACGGGAGCGGGGGACAGTGGGTTGGACTTATCGAAGAGAACAAAAAGAAACAAATTACTTTACTGCTACATCATATCTCCTCTGGATGACATACTCCATGTGTTGCTACATCAGATCTCCGTTTTATGAATAGTCCAAGCTTCTACATAAGTTCAGAGTGCAAATTCCACCTATAAGATCATAAGACCTCATAGGCATACAAAGTTAATGGCATGCTTAGAGTCTATTGTATGATGCTTAGGCTTTGGAGCACCTAGCAATTCCCATCTGTAGCCCCTCCTTCCATCGCATCCTTTTTCCTTGTCTAAAAAGGAATTCAACAACCATAGAAGCATAACCAAAAACTAATGAGAATCATGTGTCTCTATGTGTTCCATTGGTTGTTGAGAAAAAAAGGAGATAAGGCATTCGGGGGCTATGGGGAAAGAGGAGGTAGGGGCTCGGGGGCTAGGGAAATGATGGGCTAGGGGGATGGCAGACTAGGGGGATGGGGAAATGGTAGGCTGGGGGGATGGTGGGCTGGGGGCTTGGTGGGATGGTGGGCTCGGGGGTGGCGGGATGGCCGGTTGGGGGGATAGCGGGATCGTGGGCTTGGGGGGCAAGTCGGGGAGGGAGAGAGAGAGAGAGACAGAGAGAGAGAGAGAGAGACAGACAGACAAACAGAGAGAGAGAGAGAGAGAGAGAGAAAAGTGTTGCTATAGTTGTGTAGGTGGAATTTGCACATGGGGAGGGAGAGAGAGAGAGAGAGAGAGAGGGGGGGAGGAGAGAGAGAGAGAGAGAGAGAGAGAGAGAGAGAGAGAGAGAAAAGAGCACCATTGGGCTGATTTCACACATGAGGGGAGAGAGAGAGACAGAAGAGAGAGAGAAAAGAGCACCATTGGGCTGATTTCGCAGATGAGGGGGGAGAGAGAGAGAGAGAGAGAGAGAGAGAGAGAGAGAGAGTTCAAAACTCTTTTGGCAACGGCCTTGACGAGTTGCACTTCATCCCTCCGCTTCAATGAAAAAATGAGATCAAATCTGCTCTCAACAATACACAAAGCCACCTTTGATATTTTTGACATACAAGGTTAGATTTATCACCCACTCAAGGCTTGCACATCATACGCCTATTCAAAGTTGTGACAAAATAGATAGAGAGAAAGAGAAATTGAAGAGATCTCTCTACAAGCTTAGAAGTGTTTCAAACATGTACTTGTTGACAAAATCGTCATTGATCTTGCCGATGATGCTAGCCACCAGACCTTGTTTGAAGTCATTTGTTTCTGAAAGATCACAATGGTATGACCGACATTCCACATTGGAAACAACTTGACCTTTACCCCATTTGGTATGTAACCATTGTTGTGCCAAGGATATAATTGAGTAAATTTGACACCAATGATAGGATAGGAGTAAGGGTAAATTGAATTGCGTGACATAGCTCTTCTTTACAAGTCTCTTGTTTGCTTCCTTTTGAGGATGCCACACATCTTTTTATTTGGGTTGTCGGCCTTACCATCCCACCAATCATTAAAGTATACTTTCAAGTTTTTCCTTTGAACTCCTTTCTTGTATCTTAGCATGCCTCTGATTTTCTCTAGTATCTTCTACTATTCGTAGTTCCATTTGTTCACTTCCTCCTCAAGACGTCAGACCCTCTCTCTCTCTGCCTCCATTGAACATTGCAAAGCATCTTGTGAGTCTTGACGAGAATTTGAGGAGTCTTCACAACTACATCGCTCCAACTTTTTGTCAATGAATCACCATTGGCAAATGGCGAGTTCCAAACCAAGGTAATTTCTTGATGGACAAAGGGAAGTGAGAAAGATATCGGGCAATTATGAAGCCAAGGCACTTCTTGAGTTTGGGAATCAGTTTGAAACTAAGAATAAAAGGATAGTGGTCCGATATGGCAAGGTCAATGTGTTGAAATATGGTGGGTTGGCCCCACTGATGGATAGTGTTCTATGCAATATAGCTTCCATCGAGTCTTGATTACCTAAATTCGTCCTGAGATTGGAGGTTTGATCGAGAGAAGCCATTTGTATCTTTAATCTCCACTAGTTCCACATGGAGCTTGATTTTGCCCCCTATTGTTCGACCGATCCGAAGGGTCTTCCACCATGTTGTGGTCTCCACAAAGCATCACGTTGTGGGAAAGAAAATCCATAGAGACCCATGTGTCAATTCTCTCTGACTCCCTGTTTGGGGATACATGGAGACCACAATGACTTGGAAGGGGCCCCCGAAGGAGTCAGCAACCCAACAATGTTTTTAATCCTCATGGGATTTGACTATTCTACAAAACGCAAAGTTATTTATTCCAATAGCTCTACCATGAGCCCCTCTAGGGTGTGAAGTGGTAACCTAGTCATGAGTCAAAGAGATGCATTAGGGTCGTATTTGAACGTCCTCTCCATCAATTTTTCTCTTGAATACAAATGAAATCTGAGTCTAGGCTATTATCCCCAAACCAATGGCCAATATAGCCATTCTTGAGGGGTCAGTCAACCCCCTCATGTTAAATGATATGATAATAATTGTCAATGGTTACCCTCTTTGCAGAGAGGGACCTTGTATTTTTTCTTCTTGGGTTCTTATTTTTTTCCTAAAAAATGAGGGCTCCTCCCAAAGTATCTTATCCTTAAGGGGCTCTTCCATGGCATTTCCAATAGTTGTTTCCCCTTATGAGTCACGTTATATGTGAGTGAATTGAGCATTTTTTTGCCAGAGTGTCGGTCCAATGCTGGAGCTCTCAATATTCATGTTGTCTTCATTGCTAGTCGTGAAATCATCCTCTTTACTAATGGTATAGTCATCTTGGTTATATTTGTGTTGATGGCAATCTCTAGGGTTTTACCATCACCATCTACTTCATAAAGATTCCCTCTTGGAAAGTCCAAATCGTTGACCTCCTTTTCTAGGTTGCTATACAAGTTATTTAGAGGAGCCACAACTGTGGTGTTCCTCTCAGAGGACTTTGGATGGCTTCTTTTCCTCCTACGTCTAACTTTCATGAGACCTTATGAGTCTATCTTTGAGACCCTAGTGTATTTCTCTTCCTCAATGATAGGTGGACAAGCTTGTGCCCTAATACTTGTCTCATCTTCTTTGATAGCTTCTTGGTTTTGTTTTCTTTTTCTTTTTTTTGAGGAGCTATGTTTCTCAGGACACCCTTTAATCCCATGTCCTTTAAGACCATAGAGAGAACACATGTTTGGCAAATTCTTGTATGTGATTTCGTGCTCCGAGACTTCCACTTCCCTTAAGTCGATAGAAATCTTTGAGGAGAGATTTGTTAAGATCAGTCTCTATGTAGATCTGTGGGTGTCATTGTGCATTGAAGGAATACCTTGCCCCTTCATGATTGAGGCCCCCCATGTCCTCCCTCAAGGTCAATGGTTGACTAAGGCTTAACAATATCCCTGAGGAAGTCATACAAGAAAAAAGGAAGGTGAATCTTCGTACATTCACTTGGTAATAAATTTTGTATTGTAGACATCTATGCCTCTGGAGTCTGCGCGGCTATGGCGGACCTCTGGAAAACCCTAAACAAAAGAGACTAAGACAGTGTGGCGGCTCTGGAGGGCTCTTCGTCTGCGCGGCTATGGCGGACCTTTGAAAAGACCGAGCACTGGTGAGGCAACGGAAGGAAGGGAGCAACGTCTGCGCGGCTAGGGCGGACCCTTGAACAGTCCTAGCATCGGTGATGGTGAGCTCTTCGTCTGCGCGGATATGGCGGACCATTGAAAAGTAAAGGATTTGGGCTTCTTGTCTGCGCGGCTCTGGAGGGCTCTTCGTCCCCGCGGCTTGTTCTTCGGGTGTGCTGGTTCCAGGGCTCGCGATCGTCTCCCCGGGTGATCCCTGGGTGGAGACTCGATCGGCGATACCTGTCGAGCCTTGGCGGCGATCGCGATACTTGATTGGGGTGACCCTCCGCGATACCTACGTTCGCGGTGAAGCTCCGCGATACCCGCGATACCTGCCAGGTGTTGACCGTGGCGATACTTCATCGGCTCCACTCCCGACGACCGCCGCGACTTCTGGGACCCAGCGCGCGCTCGCCACGTGGCAGACTCGACCGGCGATCCTCGATCTCTGCCCCGCGTCGGCGGAAGTCCGCGCCGTGTATCGCCGGGAGCTGGGCGATTCTTGGCTGTCTGGGAGCACGGGCGATCGTGTATCGCCGGAAGCCAGGCGATACTAGGCAGCTGAGGGGCACGCGCGTTCGTCCGATTCCGGGAGAGGTGCCCTTCGTGGCTATTTTGGCGCTGGTGCCTTTTTCCGGGGATTAGGCGGGAGTATATATATTTATATTTAAAAGAAAAAAAAAAGAAGAGAAAAAAGAAGAAAAGAAAAAAAAGAAAGGAAGAAAGGAAGAAAAAGAAAAAAGAAGAAGAAGGGGAAAAACCTTTTAAAGAGAAGGGTGATACTCGTGTTGGGGGCGACCGTTTTTGGGTGACCGGAACCTTACAACTCATCCTTGCCCCCCGGAAAAAGAAGAATGGAAGGTCGTGAACCTTTGCTCGTGAATCGCGTGTGCCTGGCTATTGCGTAAAAGTGAGGGAAAAAAGAAGCAAATTCGAAGATCGAATTTAAAAAAGTGGTATAGGCACTTAAGGTTGGCCCTTTTGGTCCCTTCTCGGTTGTTGGCGAGCGCCCTGTTCGCTTTGTTCTAAAAAAAAGAAGAAGAGGAAAAAAAAAGAAGAAAAAAAAAAAAGAGAAAAGAGAAAAAAAAAAAGAAGAAGAAAAAAAAAAAGGAAAAAGAAAAAGAAGAAAAAAGAGAAAGAAAAAAGAAAAAAAAAAGAGAGAGTGAGTGTTTCGCTTCGGTGTGTTCGGGGGTCAGTCCTCTCTCCATGTCGGAGGGCTCTGCCTTTGGATTTTGAATAGTGAATGCTGTGCAAGTCCCTTTTGGCCATGGATGTGGCTTCATCCTCTCTCGTGAAAAGTAATCGGGCCCCTCCTCCCGGGGAGACCGACAGCCTGGCCGCTCTGCTGGAGGGGGGGTCGTGTGCCGCCCCTGGGACTTCCGAAGGGGTCGCATTCCCCGTCGTGTCCCTCAGTAGACCCGCAGTTCTGTCTGCTCAGGAGGAGCTCAAGAAAGTGTGCCTCGTTGGCCAAGTGTTTGGCCCTAGGCCCCCGCTTGAAACTGTGCGACAATGGCTACGAAAAGAGTGGTTCCCAAGGGGACTAGTTGTCAGCAAATGTCAGTTCTTACCAGCGAACCACATGCTGCTAGTCTTTGAAAATGAAGAGATGGCGTTCCAAGCCCTAAGCGTTGGCACCTGGCAGCTCGGTCGGGCGACCCTGTGCCTATTCAGATGGTCCCCGGACTTTACTCCCGACAAATCGAAAACGCTTCGGTACCCCCTGTGGGTTGAGCTCCCGAACCTCCCTTACTTCCTGTACAACTTCGTGTGGGACATTGTCTCTCCTATCGGCAAGCCGCTGGCCTCTCGCGACGACATCGGTGGTCTCATCTATGAAGGCGCAAGACACTCGTTCAATGCTAGGTGGCACCCCCAAATCTGTGTCGAAGCCGACCTCAGTTTGCCGCTTCCATCAATGATCAAAGTGGACATGGGCGAAGGAGATGTGTGGGAGCAGGACATCATCTACAAGAACCTTCCCAATGCATGCTTTCGCTGTGGCCAGCAAGGTCACAGGATTAAAGATTGCCCTCTCAGGCAAAAAAATAAGCGCTTTCAAGAAGCTTCCAAAACTGCCCAAGTCAACAATGGCGACTTGACCCACCCGACCAAGGAAGGGGATGGCAAGGGCCTCCTGAACCCACAAGCTGACGATGATGGCTTTACTGAAGTTAGAAGAAGAAGGAAAAGAAGCCCTAGGGCCAACGGCGCGAGAAACAACATGCAACACACCCCCTATAACAACTTGTTTTGCAATCTAGAAAAGGAGATCAATGAGTTGGACTACCCAGGTGGGAAGCAACTTGAGGAAGACAACTACGACAAAGCCCTAGAGCTCCCCGACATTAAAGAAACCCCCCAGGAGGGCTACACTACAAGCAAAGAAGATGGTTTCACCACTAGTAACGAAGACAACATGGACAGTGAAAGTTCCATCATTGGATCGACGATCCCAGAAACGGTGCCGAGCACGGGGCCTAAGTCTCCACAGCAAGGGGCGGCCCGCAAAGGAAAACAGCCCATGGAGGTACCCTGGAAAAGCCCCCACAAGATCAGATTTCTAAGTCGGGACCAGATCCCAGCGAAAAAGAAAGATGAAGCCAAGAGAAGGAAGGATAAAGCTCCCTCCCGCAAAGAGGGATCAATACAAAAATGATTGTCATCTCGCTAAATGCTAGAGGGCTAACCGACCCCTCAAGAGCGACCATTATTGGTCAATGGCTTCGCGACATTAGCTTAAACCCAGACTTTATTTGCATTCAAGAGATCAAAATCGACGGAGTAGACCTCCAAAAACGGCTCAGGCAGGTCTCCTCGACGCACGTGTGGATCTCAACGAAACACCCGCGGGGGTCTGGAGGAACGGCTATCGGTATTAAACAACGCTGGTTCGAAAAGCTCGAGAACTTCATTGAAGATGTGAGTCACCGCTGGATTGCTGTTTCTTTTGGTGCTCCTCTTTGTGTTACTATGGTCTCTTTATACGCCCCTAACGGAGATTTGGAAAGACGGAACACTTGGGCCTCCTTTGACTCGCTTCCCCACAACGTGCTCATTTGTGGTGACTTCAACATGGTGGAGGACCCAATGGACAGATGGATGGGCAAGGGCAGGGTCATCGACAGTCGGGAGAAAGAAACGTGGGACTTGACCAAACTGCACTTGGATTTGGTTGAATTCAAAGACTCGAATGGCTTTTCTTGGTCGAATCTCCAAGCGGGCGAGGACCTGAGGAAAGCTAGACTCGACAGATGCTACATTTCTCAAAGTTTTACCCAACAGTGGGGCCTCCCTACCATCACACAACGCACTGACCTCACCATCTCTGATCACTACCCGATCGTTATCACTTTTCAACCTCCCAACAAGACCCGCAAGGCTCCGTGGTTCCATGCCAACGCTTCCACCTTCTCTCTCCCCTCCGTCCATCAAGAAATTGCAGACGTGTGGAAGGTGGCGTTCGCCTCTGGCTTGGCCCCTGCCAAATGCTGGAGAAGTGCGGTCGACAAGTCTCGCAAGATCATGATCAGAACTAAGAAGATGCTCGAGACTGTACGGCAGGCTCGTAGGGAAGCGCTGTACCGCAGACTCTGGCGACTCGAGGAGGAAGTGAACAAAGGAAAACACCAAGCCCAGAAAGGTCTCCGAAGAATCAGAGCAGCGTTGAGATACGAAGAAGAAATTCAAAGGAAAAACCTACAAATCTTCTTCAAGGAGTGGTGGGCTGGAAAAGCCGACAAACCCACCAAAGAGATGTGCAGTATACTGAAAAGGAAACACAACAGAGAGACGATTCCCCTACTGCTAGACCCACATGGCAATGTATGCAACTCGGAAGAAGATAACTTCGGCATTATCGAAGGGCACTTTACGAGACTCCTGGGAACCTCGAACCCCCTCTCCCACCATAGAAGGGACTGCATGGCTGCCATTTCTAGGGTTTCCCCCCGGAGAATACCACCCAACCTCCACTCCCTGCTCCATGCCCCGATCTCGGAAACAGAAATCATTGAGGTCATAGATGCCCTCCCTCTCGGTAAAAGTCCGGGACCCGACGGACTCACTAACGAGTTTTTTAAATCCTTCAAGCTGGTGGTTGCCACCCCTCTTCGGATGGTCTGGCAAGAAGCGCTAAATTTTGGGGCTCTTCCTTCTTGTATAAATAATGGAATTATCAAGCTGATTCACAAGAAGGGGGAAAAAAACAGAATCGAGAACTGGAGGCCAATTACGATGCTACAAACAGGATACAAGATCGTCGCCAAAGTCATTGCCAACAGACTGGCGTGCCACCTGAGATTTTGGCTTAGTGAGGACCAAAAAGGTTTCATCAAAGGCAGGTCCATCCTGGAAACCATTATGGATATTTGGGAAGGTATTCAATTTGCAAACGAGTCTAATCAAGATGTGGTCTTCCTCAAGATCGACTTTGACAAAGCCTACGATAGGCTGGAATGGGACTATATTCTGCAGTCGCTCCAAGACCTCGGATGTAGTCAGAAATTCACCAAGATGATCGCGACCCTTCTCGGCAACGCAACGACCCAGATTAACGTTAACGGCAAACTTTCGAAGGCGATCCATCTTAAAAGATCTATTAGACAAGGGTGCCCTCTTGCCCCCCTTCTCTTTGCCATCGCCACTGAGGGGCTGAGCAGACTCGTGGCTCATCATGTGGAGGCTGGCAATATCAAAGGCCTCCAGCTACCTCACGACCACAGTCAAATCATCATGAGACTTTTTGCTGACGATATGAACGCGTTCGTTCACAATGATAATACCAGCCTGGAGACTTTCTGGAGGTGTCTTGACACCTTCTGTGAGGCCTCTGGATCCAAAATCAACCACAACAAGACCGCCTTTAGGGCCATTGTGGGACACCAACCTGGCCTTCTCATTGATCATGGCTGTCAAATCATTCCGCAGGGCCAAATCTTTCGGCTGCTCGGAATCCCCTTGGGGTTTGGCGTCTCTATGGAGCAGCGATGGAACTGGGTGCTGGCCAAACTTGAAAACAAGCTAAACTACTGGAGAGGCATGCAAATCAATCTCGCTGGAAGGGCGATGGTTATCAACACGTTCCTCCTCTCGTCTACCATCTATTTCCTTTCTTGCTGGAGACCGAATGAGCAAGGCCTGTCCAAACTGAATAGCATCTGCAGAAACTTTCTTTGGACGGGTGACCATAACAGAAGGGGGGTGCCTAAAATCAAATGGGCCATCTGCACCAGCCCTAGAGATAGCGGGGGGCTTGGCATCCTGGACATTGGGTGTATGGCTAACAAACTGGCAGCCAAATGGATGATTAAAACTTGGTGCAATAGGGAGGCCTCGTGGGCCAAGCTAATCTTCAGAAACAAAAACGAGTTGGCCCTCACGGGGTCCCCGAACTGGAAGAACCTTGACATCATGACCCTGCTATTCTCCCCGATACCTGTCTTCCCGAAAGGCTCCAACCTCGTTTGCTCTCTTTGGAAGGGCTGGAATAAAGTCAAAAGCTTCATAAGAATTAGTGAGGACTGGAAGTGGGCGGCCGGAATCAGACAAAACGACTCGGTCTGGTTTCCAATACATGGCATCCGGAGTGTGGAATCGTGGAACATGCAAAATGCCAAGAAGTTATGGAACAAAGGATTCAAAAAATGGAAACACCTCTGGAAACAAGACACCAACAGTTGGATCAACTTCGAGGATATCGACCCTCGCATGAACATCTCCTACGAAGAATGGAACACCTTGCAAAGCAGATGCCTCGCTTGGGATCGTCACAAAACTCGCCTTCTCATGGGACATGATGCTCCGAACGCGCGTGGTCTCAAATGGCACAATGGAAATAGCCTACTCAAAATCCCGAACATCAAAGAAACAAATGACCTCGAGATCAGCCTCAACAAGAAGTGGTGCCTGTCTTGGACGCGGCTTCGGTGGGACATGAAATTCATGGGTATCTGGCACCCACTTATAGAGATTAAGAAGTCTGTCCTCTTATGGCAAATTCTTCATCGCGGAATTTGGACTAACCATAAGGCAAGAAAAATTTGTGGGATCCCTCCGTGGTGTAAACGCTGCCACCGTGCAATCGAAGATGTTCCACACATCTTCCTTACTTGCCCCAACTCCTCCAGAATCTGGCAGATGGTTGGACTGAAAATCAGAGTTCAGAAACAGCTTAGTTGGAAACAAGTCCTCTTGGGAGAAGCGATTGGATGCTCTGCGGCTCTCTGGAACGCAATCAGAGGGGAAGTCCTGTGGAAAATCTGGCGAGAGCGGTGTGCTCTCAACTTCGGCGACCCCCCCAGGGAGTGGTCGATTGAAAAATCTCTATTCCTCCTTGGCAAAAGGATCGCCAACAGTAAGAAATCCCCCCCCTTCAGACACCATCAAGTCCTCATTTTGATCAACAACAAGCTCAAACCCAAGTGGGTCCCGCATGAGGGCGACGAGAGGGTGATCAACCTTCTTTGTAATGCAACCTAGGAATCATCCATGCTTCCCCTGCGTTGTGGGATTTGGGGGTCCCATGGGCACTAGACCCTTCTTCTTGTACCTTTGTTTCTTAATTTAATTCAAGTCCGGGAGAGTAGGCTATTGCCGAACTTCCTTTATAAAAAAAGAAAAAAGGAAGGTTAGGAAGCTCAACCTAGAGTGCGTAGCGCAAGGATTTAGACTTGTTTGGGACAAAATTAGGGAGCCAAAAAATCGATAATTATTTCTTCCATCAATGTTGATGTCCATTTCTCCAATGAGGCGTTCTCGTCATTGTATTTCGCATATGTCTTGTATATATCCTCTTTGATCAGCTTTCGTATTGCCTAGTTTAATTATTAATTGAGCATTTCAAGTACGTTGAATTCGAGTATACAAGCTAGACGTGTTTTGAATTATTGTATGCGCCATGTACCTTCAAATTAGTGTATGCGCTTTTAAATTAACGTTTGTTTCTCTTCATATTCTTTATATGTTAAATTAAACAATGGATAAATAATGGATAATATACAAGAGATGTAATTAGAACATGCACGTTAAGCCACGTTGGATAATATTTGTCTCCATATAAAGGCACACCAATATTGAGTTGTTTCTGAAATTGGGACTTTTATATTTTTCCGTTTACCCTTTAATGCAAAAAGATTAGAAATTCAAAGAATGAAACTGAACGACAAAAAAATGTCGAAGCTTCAAAGTAGTTGTAGAAACTTTTTCTCGGTTGGTGATCTCAACAAGAGTTGCATGCTCAAAATCAAGTAGTCTTTGTGTGCTAATAATGGGAGTAATGGCTGATAAACTAGCTGCAAAGTGGTTGATCAAAACATGGTGAAATGTAGAAGCTTCATCAAAAAAGCTTATTCTTAAGGATGAGTCCTTTCTTACGCTTAAGGGAATCACTAAGTGGAAGGATCTTGATCTAATCACCTTAATGTTTTCTCAGCCTCTATTGACTTCAAAGAGCTCTCACTTTGTTTTCTTAATATGAAAGAGGTGGAACAAAATGAAACCATATAGCAAGGTTAATGAAGATTGGAAATGAGCAGAAAAAGATTAGGAAAAATGATTCTATTTGGTTTCCTATTAAGGAAGTTAGAGAAGTTGAATGAAAAAACATCCAAAGAGCATAGAAGCTATGGAGAAAAGGTATTATCAAGTGAAACCATCCCTAGAACCTTGAGAGAGGTCATTCGATAAGATTTTAGGACATAGATCCTATTAGGAAAGTTGAGTATCATGATTGGTGTCTTCTCAGGCGAAAAAAGCAATGCTTCGGATAACTAAAAATTCATCTCTCTCTTGAAAATGGTCTACACCACATTGAAGGGCTAAGATGGTCCAAGTCTAATAACTTGGATAAAATTATGAGGCTCCAAAAGCACCTTGAGTGACATTTCTCTCTTAACAGGAGATGGTGTTAGAAGTGGTCTAGCATTGGATGGCAACTTGTGTGCAGGAATCTGTGGTATCTCTCATCAAGAGCAAAAAAATTGTGCTTGTGTGGCAAATCCTCCATCGTGCAATGTGGACCAATGCTAAATGTATTGAGATTTGTGGGGTCCCTCATTGGTGTAAGTATGGTAGTTGAGATGGAGAGGAGCTTGGCCATCTCGTCTTCTCTTGCTCTAGGAGCCACCAGATCTAGCAATACTCACTAGGATTTTGAGCTTACAAACGCAAATCATCTTTAAAAAAGCATTACTTGGTGAAACAATTATCTACTCCCTTACATTGTGGAATGCCATCAGAGGGAAGTGATTTGGAAGATATGGAAAGAAACATGTGTGATCAACTTTGATTGCAATTTGAAAGAGAGGTCGATTGAGATATATCTCAACCTACAAGGTAGAAGAATATGTAATTGCAAAAAATCTCCACCTTTCAAACACCATAGCATGTTTTTCTGGATTAGATATGATTAGCACACACAACTCTCCTTAGATCAGCAGGGAGTCTTTGGTAGATAAATACATAATACATATATAAATACATACGTACATGTAAATTTGGCATACATACATGTATTCATATTGCATACATGCATGCATGCATACATACATAAATATGTGAGAAAAGTAATTTATGAAAAGTGTAATAAATTAAAATATTAGGACCCCACCAACTAGAGAAATGAATATTCTTGCAACTTATGCCTCTATATATAGCTACTAGAATCAATGAGGACCACACACCAAACACACAAACATGCATAGACATAAATGTATACATACACACATTCATACACACATGCATGCACACACAAGTGGGATGCTCATGAGGGCGATCAAAAAATCATTAAACTTTTAAATATCATTGAAGAATTTGCCTTCCATCAAATCTTAGGTTTCTTGCCATTGTTCACTTATAGCTTCGTGTTGTCCTATGCCTACATTGTGGGATATAGTGGATCCCAAGGGCACTAAGCCTATTCACTATATTTTTGATGTTTCATTAATTCAAGCATGGGAGACAACCTTGGCCGAACTTCCATTTGAAAAAAAAAAGGATTTATTTTTAGAAAATCTAAACCAATGATTTCTGCACTTAGATGCTCCTTTCAGTAATAGTAATAGTAGTAATATATTGTATCATTTTTGTTGAGAATCAACAAACAATTTTGTTGAGAATCAAGAAAGCACTCTCGAACAATTACTACGATCATACGTGTTCATTGAGACACAAGCCTTTTTCATCATTGGAAAAACTTCAAACTAAAGGAGCTTGAGTTGTGTGAAGATTCTTTCCGTTGCCTTTGCTCATTATGTTTGATTGAAGAAATTGGCATACCATTTTTTTTTTTCAATTTGAACAGCTTAAAATTTCTGTTAGAGAGGCTTCGTAGGCAGCCGAGCCTCAAGGAGAAGTAAATACAAACTAAGCACAGATTATTCACAAACTCCAAGTGAACGTTCATTCTCAATTCATCAACTACAATGAAACGTTCGATATTTGTTAAACACAAACAAGAAACCGTTCGATTGAGTTCATAAGTTGAAAGCGAAGAATATTCCGAAGAGAAAATAAAGATTTTCAGGCATTCGTTAATTCTGATCAGATTTTCTTAACTGATATATATAATGGGTTAACTGATATATGTATCTGTTAAGTTTTCACACACAAAATACTAAACTTAACACGTGGCAAGATTTCTTATAAGCAATGTGAAAGAATATTCTATAAACATAACTTTTTCTTTAAGAAATTTAAGTGCTATAGAGTGTGATTTTTATTTTATTAATGGACTTATTTATCAACTTTTATTACTCTATGTAAGATGTGTGCACAAGTGCAGGATACACACAAGGAGCACAAACACAACAAGACACTTGAAGAATATGGATGGTTGGAATAGCTCTCTCTATTGATGATGGTTAGTAGTGAAGTAAGAGCTAAACAATATCCTTAGGTACAAAGTAAACACCATATGAGTGAATCATATATCAGTGGTAACATGGAGAAAAAAACTCCAGCAAGCACTAGAGTAAAATGTGCTCATGTAGAGGGAAAAGGTTCACATCAAAGCTACTTGAGGAACACATGAATGTAACAAACCCCCTTAGAGCGAATGATGTGCACACATATAGGAAGTGATAGATCAAGAGCCACTAGGCAATAAGCCTAAAGCCTTGCAAAAAGCTTCAAATGTTTCAATGGAAGAGCTTTGGTAAATATGGCTACCATATTATCTTGTGTAGGCACATGTACCAAATATCTACTACAAGAAATTGCTCTCTCGCATAGTGATAACCCACCTCAATATGTTTTTTTTATGCATGAAACAATGGGTTTCCTACAACAATGAATACACTATGACTATCAGTGAGACTAAGTGTGGCACCATCAATCTCCATGCAAAGATAAATCAATAGGCATCTCAACCATATATACTCCATTATAGTTCTTAAAAATATCATATACTCATGTTCATAAATCCATGGCACCACTATAGGTTGCTTCTTACTCAACCAAGATATGCATGATTCTCCAAGGAATACTAAATTACCACTAGCGGGCACATGAGTATCAAAACAAGCAATCGAATCACTATCTATAAAAGCATGTAAGCATGGAGGAATATCTCTATCATAAAAGAGAATTAGACTCAAAGTGCATTTGAGATATCTAAACACATGTTTACTCACTTGTCAATTCTTAGTGCTAGGGCTATGCATGAATAGATTGAACTGGGAAACTACATATTGTATATCTGGCCTTGCATTGAATGCGTATATAAGACATCCCACAACTTGCAGATAAAGAGTAGTGTCAAATGCATCCCTAGAATCCTCCAATGAGAACATAAATCTTGTCTCAACTAGTCTGGAAGCTCGCTTACAATCCTCAACATCAAAACACATAAGTGGTTTTTAGACAAACTTTGCTTGATGCATCACAATTTCCTTCTGAAGGAATCAAACTAGATGCCAAGGTAGTAGCTCAAAAGACCAAGATAAGTAACATAAAAATTATGTTGCAAATCATTTATAAGTATATAAAGTTTTGCATCACATGACCTAGTCAAGACTATGTCATCAACATAAACAACAAGCACTTTACGATCATTCGAATGTTTGTATACATATAGTGTGCTTTCAAGTGGACTACATGTGAAGCCAAAAGCAATCAAGTGCTTATGGAGTTTTTCATACCATGCATGTGGAGATTTCTTGAGACCATACAACAATTTATGCAAGCGACAAATCATATGCTCTTTCCCTTTCATGGCAAATCCAAGAGGTTGCTTCACACAAACCTCTTCTTGAAAATCACCATTCAAGAAATTTGTTGTTATGTCCAATTGATGTAAATTCCAACTTTGATGGGCAGCCAATGCAACCATGCTAGGAATGATAGTCATGCATGAAGTAGGTGCAAAATGTTTCTACATATTCAATGTCATATTGTTGTACATATCCTTTTGTAAACTTGCCTAACTCCCAAGTACCATTCCTATGTATGGAATCCATTTTTATTAAATAGCACTCACCCAATGTGGATCGTCACATGCATCTTCAAAAGTAAATGGCTTTTTATTACATTCTATTGTAATGAGAAAATAATCCACAAAATTACTTGATGCAAGGTGAGAGCTTTATCTTGTTCTACCAAGTAAAGGTGCACTCAATTTGTTGTTTTGCAATGTTTGTTTCAACCACTTTCCTATAGTTTATGCACTCTTGATAGACATGTCTTCATTATGTAATACATCGTCCGCATGTATATCATGTGTTGGTTGCATTTCATGCTCACTTTGAGACATAGTTTGATGCAAATGTTAAGGAATATGTGGCTGAAAATTTATAGTAGTACTGACCATTTTTAGCTGAACAATTTCAGCCATGTTTGGCTAGAAATTCTCTACATTTTCAGCTCTATTTCACTACAATTTTTCAGCCATTTGAACCTCACTTTGCTGATCTCCATGATCATGGTCAAGTGCATCAATTTGGAACAAAATCATGAGAGTTTCAAACACATCTAGTGAGCAACTTGTTGACTCTTTTTTTGCATTAAAGTATAGGGAAAACTGAATTTTCAACAAATAGTCCATCTTAACTCACAACAATTGCTTCCATCAATGGATGGAAAAACTATATCCCTTACATTTAGCACTATAACCCAAAAATATATGTTTCTTTGCCTTCTCATCAATTTTGTACATTGTGATGATGGCACAAGAGCATATGTGAAACAACCAAGCACACACATATGACTAACCATAGCTTTTTGTCGATTCCAAGCCTCATAAGGAGTGATAAATCTAAATGCTTTTGTAGGGTACGTATTCAACACATAGTTTTTACACATCACCACTTCCATCCAAAATCTATCAGGAAGGTGCTTTCATCTAACCATACATTAAGCCATTTTGAGGAGTTTCCTATTTTTGCATTCAACAACACCATTTTGATAAGGTGTATATGGCACCTTATGCTGGTGTGAAATTCATGTTTCATGAAGAAAAGCATTGAACTCATCTGACATGCATTCACCACCACCATCTCTGTGTAGAGCCAAAATCTTGTTTGAAGAATAAATTTCAGCCATAGGTAAATTTGATTTGAAGCAAGAAAATACCTCATTCTTTTCCTTCATAAGATACACCCACGTATGGCAAGTAGTACCATCAATGAGGGTAACAAAATACACATGTTTCCCAAAAGGTGGAGTCTTAACCAAAACCATACACATCATTTGAACAACCTACAATTTTCTTGTAGTGTGTGTATGAGTATCTTTTAGAAAAGAAGCATGATGCATTTCTCCAAAAATGCAACCTTCACATGCATGCTTTTCAATGGACTCAAGTGTTTTTTATCCAATAATGATGTCCTTCTTTAGCAAGTAAAGCAAACTATTGAAGTTCAAGTGAAAAAAAAAACAAGCAAGCTAACGCTCCACTTCAGCCATCATGATGGAAGAGGTATGAACAACCAAAGCATTTGAGGGAGCCCACTTGGATGTATCCAAGCAATACAAGCCATGGCATAATGTACCAAACATGATGATAATATCACCATTGCTAAACTCGTGAACCATAAACGTATCATGAACAAAGTGTACAACTTTGGCAATCAAAGGAACTCAAATTAAATTCTTTTGGATATCGGGTACATAGAGAGCATTTTTTAAGAGAATCACACCTCCAATTGCAGCTATAAGCTCAATGTCTATTATTCTAATGATATGATAGGAGGCATTCCTTGCACACATCACATGTGCTCCTTTGCATTCATCTTTCAAAAATGCAAAAAGCCTTTTGCATGAAGTTATGTGTTTTCTAGCACCACAATCAGAGAACTAATTGACATGTAAAACCAGCCACCAGAAAATCTTGAGCCATGTTTGCCTTATCATGTTTTGCATTTGAAGAATGTTCAGCAATAGACATGTTGGATTACTTCTTCTTTTCATTGTGCATAGAATATTTTCTACACTCATCAATAGAGTAATGAGTGGAAGAAGAAGGTTGAGGCATTGGTTTTGATGAACCCAAAGTTGATGCTTTCTTGTAGGTGGACAAGAAGTAACCACTATACATGAAGAATAAAGTCCATAATTTACACTAGACTATGAAGTAGAAGAACCTACGAGTCTTTGATGTATGTCTACCACTATGTTCCATAGCTCTTTTGCTACAAGGACATGTTTCAACATGTAAGAATACATTGGATAGTTATTCCCATCAAGTTTATCTTCACCTTGAAGGATGCCAAACAATTCATTGGCTAATATTTCATTAAAGAACAAGAATATGATAAGATCTTTACTTCAAGGAAAACGAAAATGAATGCTGAAATTTCAGCTCATAATCCATCACTTTGATTGCAATCATGACAACACAAATGGCTTCAAAAAGGGGGTAAAAGCAAAGTAAAACTGATGGAAATGTTTCTTGGCTATCAAAAATCAGTCTTGTATACTATGAAGTCAATTTGCACTATTAAAGGTGCACGTACTTCACGATGCAAAAAACCAAAACTTGAGGAAGATCTTAAATTTCACTAATACTAGCATTTGGTGTCTGTTGAAGTGTGCAATACACACATGGAGCACAAACATAGAATGATATAGAGAAAAGATGGATGGTTGGAATAGCTCTCTCATTTCATGATGATTAGTACTGAAGTAAGAGTTGAATAATATCCCTAAGTGCAAAGCACCAGCACATATGAGTGAATCATGTATATAGTAACATGGAGAAAAAAAACTATAGTCAGCACTAGAGTAAAATGTGCCTACATATAGAGAAAAGGTTCACATCAAAGCTACTTGAGGAACACATAAGTGTAACACTCTTCATGTTGTATTGGGGTTCAAAATTATCAAAATAGAACATATATTTTTTTATAGATATAATAAATGTTATTCATAGAAAATCCTAGGCACCTCGAGTAATGCTCCACACAGATTAGAATATTCAATGCCAAGTTCATATTTTTCCTCCTCGAAGTTGGGAAAATTGAAAATCGTAGAACACGTTTTTTTTCTAGCGTTACTTTGGTAAGACTAAACGTTTGTGAGAGAGAACTTATTCGTGGAAGACAAAATAAGTATTTTTTTGTCTATTGGTTTATCTGGATCAGATTTATTTTCTAATATTTGTTAAAGTTATATAATGCCTACAAGACATAAAATATCGTATTATATACACACACACACACACATATATATATATATATATATATATATATATATATATATATATATATATATATATATATATATATGTGTGTGTGTGTGTGGGGGGGGGGGGGGCTTAGTACAACTATATGAGCAGCTTCCACACCCATCACATTAATGTGACTCTCAAGCTATACTCAAATCAATGTGATAGAACATTGTATAATACCTGTCCCTTTATTTCAGAAATCTAGCGGCTAATCTAGACTGTTAGAATATATCCCAACTTAGATACTCCATGTTATCCAAATGCTAAACCCATAATCGGTCATCTTTTTCCACCTGGAAATAGAAACCCTAGTTGAGTTTATAATCAAGGACTTAAAGTTTGCGTGTGTTGACAACATGGCGTTTTCTCATAACTGGGGCCTTAGAACTTGGATCTCCGTGTATAATAAGCTCTCATTTATGAGGAAGCGGCATTGAGTGTTTCTACATTTTCTTAGATTTTCTACTAGGTGTATCTGCACAAACTAAAACGTAATGAGGACATTTAGATATTTTCCATGATATATGCCTTTCCTTGCATAGAAGGAAACGTTCTCAAAAAATTTATTCATATTCAATACAATACCTTGACTTGTGTATGCTTTGTAAATACTATGAACAAAATCTAGAGATTTGAGAAATATGGTATAGCATGTGACGTTTTTGATATATACTAAACTTCTTTATCAAGTCGCATTTTTCTAAATGTTGCTTTGGGGTTAAGAATTGTCAAACAGCACAAATATTTTTTTTCTATAGATATAAGAGATGTACCCCTTAGAAATTATTAGGTACCTCGAGTTGTGCTCATCATAATTTAAAATATTTAATGACATGTTAAGATTATAAAAGGTGTGGAGTTTTGAAACCTCCAAAAAGCTAAGAAGCTTTGGAACAAAGGTTTTTATTTGTGGAAAGACCTCCATAATTAAGAAACATGCCAGTGGATTAGTTTTGAGGACATTGATCTTGCTAGAAGAGTGGACTATCAAGAATGGTGCCAGTTGTAGAGCAAATTCAGTGCTTGGGAGTGCTCGTGGACTCCCCTCATTATTGGGAGCACATAGCATATTCAATGCTTGGGAGTGCTCGAGGACTCTTCTCACCTTGAGGATCATAGATAGCACAATAGCAATAACCTTGATAAAATTTTGAGATTCAAGAAGACTGTGGATGTTCATGTCACATTTAATAGGAAATGGTGTGTGGATTAGTGGATCTTGAGGTGGGACAATAAGTTGAAATCCCTTTGGCCTCCCCTCATTGACATAAAAAAGTTAATGCTTATGTGGAAAATCCTCCAATAGGGAATATTGACCAATGTAAAAGCCAAAAACATTTATGGCATCCCTCTATGGTGCAAACAATGCGTACCTAGCAATGAGGACTTGGGATATCTCTTCTTTTCTTGCTTCAAGTCAATACAGATCTGGCAAGCGAAGCCAGTAATGCTTGCTTCAGGGAAAAATCAATTGGAAACAAGCATTACTAGGTGAAGCGATCAGATGATCCATAGCATCGTAAAATGCTAAAAGAGATGAGACCCTCTAGAAGATCATGAAAGAATGTTGTGCTACCAACTTTGGAGGCCGTCCTATAGAATGGTTGATTCTAAATTATCTTTTCTTATTAGGCCAAAGAATCTCCAACTATAAGAAGCCCCTACTTTTTAGACATCATCTTGTGTGTTTCCTCGTGAAGAACAAGATTAAAAGCAAGTGGGCCCCACATGAAAGGAACCAGAGAGTTATCAACCACTGTTTGGAGGATCTCCAAATTTAATAGTACATCTCTCATTAGATTTATACCTTTATGAGAATTGTAGGGGCTTTGGCCTCTTCCTCTACTTCTACCTCGACCTCTCATTAGGAAAAAAGGTGAACCCTGGATGGGCCTTTTAGCTCAAGGAGTGATTAGTGATGGACCAATCAGAAGAGGGTGGTGGCCACAGTCTATACCCTATAAAATACTAGGCTGAAGGGGGAAGAGGGGACAAGATTCCTCTATGTTCAGGGTTGTCTTCTAGAGAGAGAAGAAATCTCGTAATCAGGCTGTGCCCAAAAATTCAAAATTTTTGAAAAGTTGTAAAACTCATCATAATACCATTAAATGACCTCCATATCACTTTTCAGGGTCAAAAGTGCTATTTTTGACTTCTAATTCAAAATCCGTGCATGTTTGTGGACTAAAAAAGTGACTTTTTTCAAAATGACTCAAAAAACTCTATTTTCCCTCTTCAAACTCCCATTTTCATACCCAAAACCCAAAAAGTCATATTTTTCACCTCTATTCCCTCCATACCATACAACAGAAGCATTGTTTCTCCTCCTACCATTCTCCCAACTTCTGCAGCAATGACAACAACTCTTACTCCCATGGAAAGCTCCAGAGCTCGTAGGAGACCAAAGGACGAAGTTCACACAATGACGTGCCACAACATCAAAACAATGGAAGGAAGTTGGCTACCACAAGAGTTTTGCAAAGGTGCATGGGTGTACATGCAGCCATCTGGACTTGCTCCTCATCGTGTTCGAGATCGTGGAAATTTGGATCTTCATTGGAAAGGTAAGCTCTTAGGCTTCAAGCAGCAAACACATGGTGGGATGGTTGCTATTGTACAACATGTCTTCACAGTTTCAACCATGAAGTTAGAGAACTCCAATAGAACTAGATATCCAATCCATTGTGAGTATTTCTATTTTCTCAATGCTTCATGGTGTTAAATGTCTTAATTACTCATCTCATATGTTTTTCATTGCTACAATCATATTTCCTTCTAGTTTAGTGGAAGAGCAACCACTTCATAGTCTCACAGGAACTTTCAAAGCATTACATGCAGACATTGGGGCATTAGTGTTTCCAGATGTACCTCCTGCTAAACTTATTCGTGAAAGGATCTTCTTTTACACTCACAAGTACATTGTTCCTTCCACAGATGGTGAATATGGAAGGTTGGAGATTATCAAAGTTGACTCTCTTCTTAGTTTAGAGTGGCCAAAACCTGATTTTTGGTCCATATCATCTTTCAAGCGTAAGATGGTGATGGACATACATAACTCTTTGAAATTCACACGAGTATCTAGATCAATAGGTCTTCATTGGACTCTACCAATCCATTGCTTTGTTTTCATATTTCAAGGCATTCCTTTTGTAGAAACTCCTACAATGTTCCTATGTAAAGATATTACATACGAAGCAGTAGAAGGATTGTTAGGGGAAAACTGGGGTTATGTAGAAGGATTGTCAAAAGGGGATAGATATCGTTGTAGAATTGGTGACATAGGTATAGGGTTTCGCTATTTAAAACATCGCACCTCATTGTACATCAGATTTTATTATGACCTTTGGATGTGTAAACTAGGAGAGTAGATACCTTTGCAAAGCTCGGAGGGATCTTTAGCTTCATTTGAAATTAATGTGAAGTTACCAAACAATGATATGGAGGTGGTTTTAGTTAATCAACATTGGAACTTGGCCAACTTGAGAGAGCACTTACTTATCATGGGATATGACGATCTTCATGATTTCAAATTTCGAATACGAGGGAACAAGGTAAGAGTTGTATTCCATATATACACATATATATATATATATATATATATATATATATATATATATATATATATATATATATATATATATATATATATATATATATATATATATATATATATATATATATATATCTTATTCTATCACTATTGTTCATGATTTGAAAATGTTTTACTCTTTTATGAATTGTCCACAGATTGGAAAGAGATTGGAAGACAAAATCAAGGTTCTTGCAGATTGGAGCATGGATGGAACTGACATTTCATTGTCATAACTCTTTTTCACATTTGCTTCAAGGATATTTTGGCCACATTCTACTTGTATCTGTAAATTCTGAAGGTTTTTCTTGAAAGAGCATTCTTATTGTTTATTTCCTTTGATGTGATCTCAAATGTCAAAGTTTTCCTTTTCAATACTCTTATGTTTTAATTTAAGGAAAAGTCACTTCTATGAAAAAGTGGGACCCATCACTTAAAAATTCTAGAAAAGTTATAAATAGGAGTCCTCTCTCCTCATTTCTCACTTTTGCAACCACATTGAGTGTTAGAACAGTCTGCATTTGCAAGCTATGGCTTCCACCTCTGTACCTACTAAGAGTGCACGCCACAAGTTTCTAGAATTTTTGGAGGATTCAGATTATAAAGGTCAACATGACCTATATGATCTTCTCTCCAAGGTTCCTGACCTCCATGGAACCGTGCAAATGAATGCCGATGCTTTGGAGGAGCTACTTCAATATATGCAAGTTCATATATTGCGTTTCTCCATTGAAATACCACCATATGATGGAACTTGGGTTCCATGTGACCTTCTCACCTACATTCACAAAGGTGATGAGGCTTTTGCAAAACGATTGAAACGGTTCCAGGCAATTGCAGAGGAAGCAGGGCACCTTCTTGATGAAACTGTGCCACTTATAAGGAAATTGAATAGGAAACGCAAGATGGGTCCAAAATATCTTTCATTCATTGCTGCCACAATTTTCTTTGTGAATGAGGAACCAGAACCAATTCCTCATGAGATCCCTCATCTTCTTACAGGTGGTTTTGTCGAGGATAAAAAGGAACCACCTCAAGAACCCTTGAATCTCCTATTAGAGAGAGAAGCTATTGAGAAAACTTATCCTCTTGGTGTGGATGATAAGTTGAAAGAAGTGCCTAATCCATCCACCTCTTCGGAGCTAGAAGCAACTATTCCAGAGGTGGAGATTGAAACTTTTTCAGTGGTTCTTGTCGAGGGACAAGAATATTTGTTTTTACATGATGTAGAGAAGGCATTTGGGCTACAGCTTGATGAATGCCTAAGTTTGTTTTGTACTTTGTCAGAGTGTCCTTTGGATAGTACCTCTGAGTTGTTGGAGAAAAAGTGTTTGCCATTTGGTGACTCAGTGGCCGACACAATAAAATTGGTTTGCAATGACATACTCACAAGTGAACATGAACATATCACAGAAGAACAATTTAATAATGCACAAGAAAGGATATTGGAATCAAAAATTCCCTCCTCACCAGTAATCGAGCAGAGTGGGATGTCCCACTCTAGCATTAATTTACAACTTCAAGAGAGAGGAGAAGAAGAAGATAGAGTTCAGGATGTAAGTATCTTCAATTCATGTCATTCATTCTTATAAACACATGTAGCTACTAATCATAAAACTTTGTGCAGGAGGTGATTGAAGTCGACAAGTTTGCAGCAAGGAGCGGAGGTGATCGAGTGGCTCGTGGAGGTGGCTCATCCCTTGCAAACTACATTGGGAAACTCCCCAAAGACCATTTTGTAATTATCCATAAAGAGTTCAGTCCTCAGGGCCACTTCATGACATGGTGTCTAAAGGCCTTAAGTAAATTGCTTTGTTTATCAACCATTACACAAGGGAGTAATTGTATCTTTTTAGTTAAGAAATCCCTTGTAACTACAACCTTAGGTTCCAACTTCCGTGGAAAGGTCTTAGGCCAAATAGGTATATCTCTAGGTCTAGGTGTTAGAAATGTTGATCAAATAGCAAACTCAATTTTGACTTACACCCTACCCATGGCTTTGGAGCGTCGAAAGAGAGTCATTGAGAAACTCAAAGCCAATTGATGTAAACAATTGAATTAATATCAAATTTTCACTTTGCTTTATTTACAATTGTCTCAAGTATTTCTTTTTTAGTATATTATCTAAAATTCTTTTGGACCTGCATGTGATGTATTGATGTCATGTAGGGCATTGGGAGGACCTTTAGTTTCATTCTTTTGGACTCTTGATCATTGGGTAAGCCTCCATTAAGGTCTTCTAGGGCATTGGGAGGCCAAATAAGGCACTGCCACAGAAACGCGGGAGAAGGCCCTGCAAAACGTTTGCAGGGCCTTCTCCCGCGTTTCTGTGGCAGTGCCTTATTTGGCCTCCCAATGCCCTAGAAGACCTTAATGGAGGCTTACCCAATGATCAAGAGTCCAAAAGAATGAAACTAAAGATCCTGACATGCCCAAGGTTACCTTACATGAGACTGAACCTTCACTAGATGGATATTTTCAAGAATGCAAATGTTCTAAGTTTCAAAATGCTCTGCTCATATGTTTCAAAGGTATAGGGAGGTCAAAATTTGTTCATATTAACTACCCCTGAACTAGCTTTACTAGTCATGATCCCTCTTTCATATTTCAAAGGTTTTGTAGGGCATTAGGAGGCCAAATAAGGCCTTGCCACAGAAACGCGGGAGAAGGCCCTGCAAACGTTTTGCAGGGCCTTCTCCCGCGTTTCTGTGGCAGGGCCTTATTTGGCCTCCCAATGCCCTACAAGACCTACAATACCTTAAATGAAAAAGAAATTTCAGTACAGGAATATTATCACTAGATCAAAATGACAAGATAAGAAAATAATCATTCATATATGAGAGATTATCACAAGAAAACACATGGAAATGTAAAATGATTGCTCATGTTTCATTCTAAATAATGAGATTATAAATGGAATAGAGGAAAAGTGCTAATGTTTCATTGAAAATGGCAATATTTACAAAAAATCTCTTGTCCATAGAGATCAGTTACAAAACTTAGCTACGATCACCCCTAATTCTCCTAGCTAACTGTATGTCCTTCGGTTGTATAGTGACTCGCTTAGCATGGATGGCGCACAGGTTGGAATCCTCTAGCATTGATATCAAAAATGAGTCAGCTGCCTCTTGTAAAGCTTCTAAAGCTAGAGCTTGGATCCTTAACCCTGCACAATACCTTTGTAACTCTTCTTTGACCACCCTTGCAAAGGGTCTTCTAGGTATGAGAAGCTCAGCTGTCTTTTGATAGTGCCTTATCTCTGCAAATGCCTTCGTATATCTTCTTCTTCGTTGTGGTGCTCTAGCTTGTGGTGGTGGTGGTCTTCCTTGGACATTTTCTTGTGGTCTTGGTTGGGGTGGTCTACGACGAGGTTGAAAGAATTTCTTCTTCCGTTGCACGCGTCTTGAGCTTTCTCCTTGTTCAGGATGTTGTTGCTGGCTTTGCTCTCTCTCTTGATCATTGGGTATGGCCCCCTGATTTGATGGTAGTGTCTTTCCCGCTACAGTAACCCTATGATTTGTAGGTATTTCTTCGTTACCCCATGGTGGCAATGTTTGACTCTCATCACTTGATCGTGAATGTTGTTGAGACACATCCTCATGCGATTCATCAAAATCATCATCAAAAACTACCTGTCTATGAGCACGCTCCTTCACCCTTGTCTTTGTTGGTCTCTTTGGTGATGGAGGCTCATCATATGATGATGGTGGTGATTGGGGTTGATTTACGGCCTTTTCCTTGGATTACCCATGTTCCACTTGTTCATGCAACTGTTCACTCCCAGAAGTATGGCCACCACCTGTTTCGCGATGGGATGCAGAGCGCGAGACACTACGTTGCCTTTTGTGGTGATTCATCCATGGTGGCTTCTGAGTGCCTTGCACATAGGTAGGAAAGTTAATGGGATCCTTCCTTGCAGTTTGCTTTGTTCGTGCCATCCTCTATAGTGCTAGAATGTTGAAATGAGACAATGAGTCTCCTTTTATAATGTTTCACTTAAAAAGGTTCTGTTCACATCTGAATGGACAAAAAATAGTTTAAAAATTAAAAATTACCTGAAAAAATTGCAAACAAGAGATTAGTGTGTAGCAAACCTTATGAATTATTCAGAAAATGCCATGAATGTATTAAATGACCACTTCCATGATGAACCCTGTCGTGTTCTTGTAGCCCGCCATTGAGCATGACGTAAAGGTCCCAATGATGACTTCCATTTTTCACTAGCTAAGTTGTGTTGATTAAATCTTGCAAGTTTTGCAACTTTCGACTCCTTGGCTCGTTCCATTGCATATGTCCTTCAGAATGCAGTACGATAAAACCAATTAAACATCTCTTCCATATAGTTTGATTGCATTGCACCACCACCATGTTGTGTGTTCTTGAAGTAAACACCTCTAGCCTTGTTATGTGACTTCTCCATTCCTTGTGTACTAAAAATCTCCAATGAACCATATCGATGCATAAAAAATGCTCCATGTGCAAATAAAATATGCTGAAATGATATAAGTACATATAACACAATCTTATCAACAAGAAAATTGAAAAAATAAGAAAACTTACAATGTAATGTGTAATATTGCTCTCTCCCCAAGATAGGATGAAACACTTTGCAAACTCCATTAATGTATCTTGAAACAACTAACGGTCATTTTTGTTGGAGCTATTAAGACTCATTAAACCTACCAACTTATCTAAGCATGACCAAACCTTCTTTCGCCTATTACTAAGGTCAATTTGAGAATCATTATCAGTGGTGATCATGCACAAGTCTTTCCATAGCTCCCTGCATTCATTTTTCTTAGGGCTTACACCTGTTCTGAAAAATTTTCTTGCCTTCTTCCCTGTCATTGACACTTGTTGCAAACTATTTTGCGATTCACCAGGTTTTTTGACAACTAGAGTTACATTACCACCATGACAACCAATCGAATTAAGCAACTCTTCCAATTTTTTTATTGCTTGTACAGATTTATCAATTGGCTTCATGGAAAATGCATATTCTATGTGGAGCTTCAATAATCTATCAAATATTCTCATGAAAGCATGCAATGTGCAAAAGTGAACATTAACTAATGGAAATGGAATAATGGGATTCCAATCTTTATCTAATGTGTCACGGTTAGGTATTTCTAACATTGGACATCTTAACAAAGGTCTATCCCATTCCGTGGAAGTAGGTGCATCTATGTATTCATCTAAGCTAGATAGTACTTTTTGTTGTCCCTTTGTTACTTTGTAGCCTCGAGTACAAAATGGACATGGATAACGAGCAGATGCACCTTGCTTGCAACCTAACATGCATTTGATAGTTTTTAAATCCCCACCCAAGTGCCAATCTATCTCAAAATCACCAAAGTTTTCTATGTGGAGCTTTGCACCATGAATTTGAGAAAGTATTACTTTAGTGATCCATGGGGTCCTACTAAAAATCCATGAAAGAACATCATTGGATTCTTTAGGTACTTCAATAGCACCTAACCACCATATTTCTTTCTCGGATTGAACACTATATGTAGACTTACAGCTAGAGTTACAACTTTCATCAGATATGGCATTTCTCATAGCTTCATTCATGAGTGTCAAACTCAATCTCTCCATTCGTCATCCCTTTATAATCTGGCATTCATCTAACTTCAATATAAACTGTAATTTGGTATTACAATCTGCATAAATTAGCAAAATCTTTATAACATCAAAATACAATGTATATCAAGGTAACAATAGTGCACATACCTGGTATAGTAGATTTGTAAAATTGAACCATTGCCTGTTGAAGCCTCTCCAAATCCACGAATATGTTGTTGTACTTTGTGTAAGGAAATCCATTTCCAACTGCGCTTTTCAACTCTTTTTTGGATGTAGATAAATGATAAATAGACATAGGCATAATATCCTCTATATATAAGTAGTTTCCAAGAATACTAGTTATATCTTCATTGGACATTGACTTCTTTAGCGATACCTTGTAAGGAGATGGAAACATATTCTGTAAAATACCTTCTCTTTCTAATGAATGCTTCAAAAGGTTGTACAATGCACTGTATCCTTTAGTACTAATTCCTGCTTCATCACATACCATCTGCACGTCTCTAGGAGTGATAATATCTTGTAACTTTTTTGTGAAATCTTTAATCACTTTCTTCTTGATAAGGTTTCCTATCCGTGACTCCAAAATACTAACCACCTGCTTGTTGGTCAAACAAGAATTTAATAACTTGAATTGATCCTCTGTTGTTGATGATGCATTAACATCTTCAACGAATGACCTACATAACAAGAAAAATATATATATATATATATACATATAAAAGTCTTCCAAAAAGAGAAACAAATACAAGCCAAACCTTATTGCAAAAACTCGTTGTTTGCGTGCTCCACCACCAATTGAAAGAGAGTCAAAGGATGTTAATGATCGTCTCCTACGTCGCATCCCAAGTGGAGTCTCTCTCAAGTGTTGGACAGTGTTTTTAAATTTCTCAATTGTTCTCTCCTTTTCTTCCATATGCTTTTCAAGCTCTGCAAGCTTTTCTTGTAAAGATATGATTGTGCTTTCAAAAGTGACCAACCTTGTATGATTTAGTTGATATTGTTGAATCCAATACTTAGTAATGGCAGTTGAATGTGTAGATAATCATTGACAATAACCTAAGAGCCCAGCTTTACCGGCACCGATGAACTGAAGTAAAGTTGAGAGGCTATGGAATGTTGGATGGTAAGAAGACATTGGATCAGGAGGGTATAATGAACCATGAGTCCAAAGATCAATATTCTTTTCTCCAGCTTCACGACGCTCATTTTGAGAGTTCACATCATTGTTGCATTGTGTATTTGGAGCAAACTCTCTGGGCACACGAACATGGATACTTGTTGATGCTGGGGCATGAGGACGTCCTAATGTGAGGTTTGTAATAGGTGTCAACACCATCTTTTCCAACAATTAAACAATACTGAGAAAGAGACCAGAAATTGGTTTGGAAGAGATGCTAGAGCATGATTTTCTCAAGAAAAGTTTGTTTTCTTGGATGAGGATGGGTTCAGTGTGTTTTTCCACTGAGAATAGCCAAAAATGTTGAAATTTTGAAAAAGTCATTTTTTGGGTGAAGAGTAGTTACGGATTTGATGATGTGGCACTCTACTTTTGGAGGGATTTTAAAAATATTGCTTTTTCAAAAGGAAAATTAAAAACTAAACTCAAAAAAGGTCACTTCTGACATATATATTAAAAAATGAGCCCTTTCAAGTAAATAAACATTGAAATTGAGACTTTTAAAAAAAAATCATTTTTTTATTCCCATACATGCTCGAGTTTGATGATGTGGAAAGTAGATTCCCTTTCTCTCTCTCTAAAAGAAGAGAGAGAGGAGCCTAGTAAGCCTTAAAAAAAGCCTACTCCAGCCTACTAAAAAGTGCCCTATTAAATGCACTTTGTCCCCTTAGACAACAGCAGAATGAGGCTTAATCCCTGAAAATTAGGGATCCTTACAAGGCCCATGCAGGGTTCACCCTTTTTCCTAATGTTCCTTGTGTGTTGGCATTTGATGCACCCTTGTTGTCTTCCGAATTGTTTTGATTGTAGTTGGAGTGGTTGTGACCTCTTCCTTTTCCTCTTGAGCCTCCTCTTGAGTTTCTTCCTTTACCTTGACCTGCGTATAACATTTGGTTGTGGCTGTCCTTTCCTTTGGGACCACCGAAGCTAAGCTCTTTTGTGACAAGATGAGGGATTAGTTGTTCAAAACCTGGATATACATCTTTCAAGTTAATGGAAGTTATAAAAGGCTTCCATCTTTCATCTTCTCTCAATCCATTGAGAGTATAACACACAAGATCTTCGTCTTCAACTGTTGTGCCAATAGAAGCTAAAGCATTGCTTAGTTCCTTAATCTTCAACGTATATTCAACTATGGATTGACTCGAACTTTTCTTGATTGTGTTCAACTCATTCTTGAGTTGAAGTTTCCTAGATTTGGTATTTGTTGAATACATCCTTTCAAGAGCTTCCCAAGCATCCTTAGCTTTCTCTAGATGTTGAATATGACCTACCATGGCATTAGTAATGACTTGCGAAATGAGGAACATGACTCTCCTATTCCTCTCTTCCCATTCTTTTGCTTGCCTCCTTTGGACTTCGGTGGCCATAGCTTGATTGATTTGAGGTTGAGCATCATCGCCGCTCACAATACCCCATAAGCCTTTGCCCATTAGGTAGTTGGTCATTCTAAACTTCCACACGGGATAGTTATCCTTGTCCAACTTCTCTACTTGTTGACCCAAGTCAGCCATTGAAGAGTATCAAAGACTTTGAGAGTTACCTCGAATAGTTATAGTCCTTTGCTCTTGCGTTTGTGAAGCTCCTTCTTGTTTTGTAGCTCCTCTTTTGCTTTGCTTCACCTTCAGCTCTGTTGATGAAGCTTCAACACCAAGTTTGCTCTGATACCAACTGTGGAGAATGAGTTCTCCTATGCGCAACGGAAGTGTGTAGTGAACCCTTATATGTCCAACACTTGGACAGATAGTTGCACCTTAGATAGCTTGGTGCTCTCAATACAAAACTCAAATGGACTTGAGCCTTTAGTCAATCAAAGCAGACAAAGAGAGCTTTCTGACAAGCTATAAATAACTTAATTTGGACAAGTTTTGATTAGGAAACACAACTAACAAAGATGAACTACCTGTCCACAGAGGTATGCTGAAGAACTAAGCTTCACTCTCGGACTGATAGCTCTCTGAATATATACCCTTTGAGAAAGATATTTGGTACAAAAAAATTAGACACAAATATCTTTCCAACAAACTAAAAATCAAGTACTTTGGATGAGTTTTGATCAGGAAACTCAACTCACCACGATAGACCACCTGAACATATAAGTACACTATAAAACTGGACTTTACTCTCTGATAGATATCTCACAGAATATGAATGATCTGAATAAGATATTTCAGACAGTGAAAGTAGATGCCAAGGGCTTTCCAACAAGACAAAAAGGAGCCAATTTGGATATGTTTTGGTCGGGAAATGGAACCAACCAAAATAGACTACCTATCTACACAGGTATACTAAAAAACTGTACTTCACTCTTTCACTGATATCTCACAAACTACATAAGATTTCAAAGAGATATTTGATATGCAGAATGTACACAAGATAAGCTTTCCAATGAATGTTTAAACACACAAAATGGTTACATATACACTGAGATATGAGCTCTGCAACAGAGCTGTGTACAAATTGACGTGCGGTTGGAAGGAGCATAAGGGAAAACCAAAATGACAAAATGGCTAGATCCGACTACTGGGAGCTCTTGCCTCTTTCTCTCCTTCTTTTGAATGTGCTCCCACTTCACTTTTATAACCAATGAGCATGTGAAGAAGTTTGTGCCTCCTTCTTAACTCACCACTTTCTCCACTACATGCTACTAACTACAAGGCAAGATATTGTATCTCTTACTCATCATGAATTTTGACTAGACTTTTTCTTTTATTATTTTTTCCTTTTTTCCTCGACTTTTTTCTTTATCTTTATAGTTGGTAAATTTATCCAAGCATGGCTCATATGAAAATGAGCTTGTACATTTATCTTCAACATAGACTACGTCCTCTCACGATTGGTGCCTTCTATAGATGTGCATAGTTATGTCACATCATCTTGAGAATGCACAATATGCATAGATTTTATATGTTATGTGTAGGTGTATGTGTATATATATATATATATATATATATATATATATATATATATATATATATATATATATATATATATATATATATATATATATATATATATATATATATATATATATATGTGTGTGTGTGTGTGTGTGTGTGTGTGTGTGTGTGTGTGTGTTGTTGTTGGGGGATTCTTTAGTTCAAAGGGGCTTTGGTGTTTGTAGAAGAACAATAGAAAAGAAGAAGAAAGAAAAGTTGCATGGGAAGCCTATGTGCCTTGATTAGCATAAAAGATAACAATAGCTTTGTCTGGAGTAAGACAATATTATCTTTGTATAACCCCTTTAGGATAGAGAATAACACACAACTACAACAAAATAGAACAATTACTTTTGTGGTCAAGCTCTACACCATTCCTTCACCTTTTCCAATAGCTTGCCCTTGTACTCCTTCCACTCAAGATTTTAATAAGGTTGAAGTCTTTTTTAATTTTATTGGCAACTTGCACATCCCCTTGATGATACTATCTAACACTTTTGTTTCTCTCTAAGTTCTCTCTCTGCATACTTTTTCCCTCTCGTTACACACTTTGTCTCTCTATTTGCACACTTTGCTTCTATCTATGAACTATCTAAGTGTGTGTACACACATTCATACATACACACATACATACATGCATGCATACTCACACATGCATATATCCCATACACATTCATATATGTACATCACACGCACATGCATACACACATGAACATACATAGATACACATCACACACACATGCATACATACACATGCATCCATGCATGCATACACACACATGCGTAAATCACACACACATTCATAGACATAGATACACATCACACACACACATTCTTAAACACACATGCATTCTCACATGCATACATGCACATGCTTTCTCACATACATACATACTCACATGCATACATGCATGCATAGAAACACATGCATACATTCATGCATACACAACCATGTATATGTCATACACACATACATACACATCACCCACATATGCATACACACATGCATAAAACACACATACACATACACACATACAGATAACACACACACATAGACACATATGCATACATGCATGAGTACACACATACATATGCACAAATAGATAAACATACATCGATGCATACACACATGCATGCATGCATATACACATACACACATACATACACATCACATAAACATATGCACACATATGCACATGAATACATACACATGCATGCATCCATGCATAGACACACACGCATATATCACATACAGACACACACAAAGAAAAATACATTGTAACATATGCATAAATACACATGCATACATAATCATCTGCATACATGCATGCAAACACACACACCTGTAAATGGATGCTCATACAAAATATATTGAACATACATGTAGATACATACATGCACATTACAAGCACATGCATATATAGACGTGTGCATAGATGCATAAATATAGACACACATGTGCACATACATACATACACCACACACACACACACATGCATATATATATATATATATATATATATATATATATATATATATATATATATATATATATATATATATATATATATATATATATATATATATATATATATATATATATATACACACACACACACACACACACACACACACATATATATATATATATATATATATATATATATATATATATATATATATATATATATATATATATATATATATATATATATATATATATACACACACACACACACACATACACGATACACACATGCATACACACATATGCATACGTACATACATGCATGCATACACACACAAATGTACACATCATGCACATGCACATACATACACCATACACACATGCATACACATGTGTATATTGTATAGACATACACATACATACATACATACATACAAAACACACACACACATGCATAGACACACATGCATATATGCACACATACATACATGAATGCATACACACACATATGTAGATCTATACATTCACACACATCCATAAATGCACACAAGCATACATGCATGCACACATGCATGCATACACACATGCCTATCCATACATGTATATAATCCATACACATGAACATACATGCATACACATCACACACACACATGCACATACATACATACACATCCCTTACACAAAAGTATAGAAAGACATACGCACACACACATGCATATAAGACACACACTCACATACATGTAAACCAAGAAATCCATAGACCCCACA
>CM035426.1:120491917-120504417 GCA_020310875.1 Ceratopteris richardii
GGTACACATGTCCCTTTGAGAGGGGCTTACCCCTTTGGTCTTGAAGCTTTATAGTAGAGGGGTTGATTGGGTGTAAATTTGCATCTCTTTTTTTTTTAGTTAGTTTTCTTAGGTCCTTGCTTCATTCTTGTTGCGAAGGCTCTAGCCCTTCCACAATAGTGGCCTCAGAGCTAGCTTGAACTTAGATATTCCTTAGAATCTTTGTGAAGGACTAGCGTGAGTAGTTTTGAGTTTACCATCGGTATTGATAGGCGCGTGGAGTCTTCATGTTGCAAAATAGAGTGTTCATATGCCTTCCCCCAAAGAGGTGAATTCAGACGCCCACAACGGCTACCTTAGACACCTACCCAACACCCAAGGAAGGTGAAGCGAGTGACAAGATGACTATCCACTCCCGGGCAGGCGCTTTAATGTGTGAAGCGAAGTGGAGGTAGCACTCTCGTGTGCCTTCCCCGTGTGATGTGAAAAATACAAGTTTGTTCTTATTAAAGAGCTTGCAAGCGCAATTGCCCATTCATGTAGGGTTTTAGAAGCCTGAACTGAGAAATCTAGGACGTTTGTCAGGTCGCATATCTTCCTCATGACCCCAATGAGGCAGCACGTGCTCCGTCACGTGGGAGCATGTAAGCGAATGGCTTCTCTACTCCCTCCATGGCGAAAATACAATATATACGGATAGATCTTGTTTTATAGGCTGTTAGATTGTCATTTCGTCTTAGATGTGCGATATTTAATTGTATTTCAAAACATAATTGATTGGCAACTATAGCATGCCGGTCATTCTACGGGATAAAATAAAGAAGCCTTACTGTTCTTTTTATGAACTTGTTTAGAAAGTCTGAAATTTTTGGTTTTTTTTTTTTTTTTTTTTTTTAAAATGGAGGTTCAGCTGAGGCCTACTCCCCCGGACTTTAACTTTGAAATTACAACTGTACAAGGAAAGGCATAGTACCCATGGGACCCCCCTTATCCCACAAGAACAGGGGTTTACAACTGGGTTAAACGGCGGTCACAACTACCGCGGGGATGGTCAAACAGTGGCCAACAGCCACATACATCAGTTCCTGAAATTTATATGTCCCTACATGTTGCTGCCAGGGGTTGAACCCTCACCCCCGCCTCAAGAGGCAAGAGACCCAACCACCAGGCCAACGAACCGGGACAATTTTTGGTTTTTTTTTTTTCTTCACGTTGCTAAATTTAATGTGGGATATAGAGAGGCCCATTCTCAGATTTAGAAGGCGTTTAGCATTATTCTTTTTAAAGAACAGAGCTATATTCAGCTTCCAAGGAGCTTTCATTGTAATATTTTGGAGATTGAAAGTTCATTTATCACATCATCTTCTAGGAATCCCTTCAACTATTTTGCAAGTATAGAAGACATCAAGGAGGGTGTTCCAAAGGTGATTTTGGCATCACGCGCAACCTTTTTAATGCCCTCTATGTCTTGAAGCAAGCCTACAAGAAAAAACATGGAGTTTGAAGGAGGAGAATGGCTTCACCATTTCTTACTTCAACAAATTGTGGATGCAAGTCAAAGATATTTGGGGAAGTACTTATTTTCTACATCTTTCATTTCTTGTATGTCGTATTTCTTAAGATAAAGGAAGTTCGGCAATAGCTTACTCTCCCGGACTTGAATTAAATTAAGAAACAAAGGTACAATAGAAGGGGACTAGTGCCCACGGGACCCCCCAAATCCCACAAAGCAGGGGAAGCTTCGTTGATTCCTAGGTTGCATTACAGAGAAGGTTGATCACCCTCTCGTCGCCCTCATGCGGGACCCACTTGGGTTTGAGCTTGTTGTTGATCAAAAGGAGGACTTGATGGTGCCTGAAGGGGGGGGATTTCTTACTGTTGACAATCCTTTTGCCAAGAAGGAATAGAGATTTTTCAATCGACCACTCCCTGGGGGGGTCGCCGAAGTTGAGAGCACACCGCTCCCGCCAAATTTTCCACAGGACTTCCCCTCTGATTGCGTTCCAGAGAGCAGCAGAGCATCCAATCGCTTCACCCAAGAGGACTTGTTTCCAGCTAAGCTGTTTCTGAACTCTGATTTTCAGTCCAACCATCTGCCAGATTCTGTAGGAGTTGGGGCAAGTAAGGAAGATGTGTGGGACATCTTCGATCGCACGGTGGCAGCGTTTGCACCACGGAGGGATCCCACAAATTTTGTTTGCCTTATGGTTAGTCCAAATTCCTCGATGAAGAATTTGCCATAAGAGGACCGACTTCTTAATCTCTATAAGTGGGTGCGAGATACCCATGAATTTCATGTCCCACCGAAGCCGCGTCCAAGACAGGCACCACTTCTTGTTGAGGCTGATCAGGAGGTCAGTCGTTTCTTTGATGTTCGGGATTTTGAGTAGGCTATTTCCATTGTGCCATTTGAGACCACGCGCGTTCGGAGCATCATGTCCCATGAGAAGGCGAGTTTTGTGACGATCCCAAGCGAGGCATCTGCTTTGCAAGGTGTTCCATTCTTCGTAGGAGATGTTTATGCGAGGGTCGATATCCTCGTAGTTGATCCAACTGTTGGTGTCATGTTTCCAGAGGTGTTTCCATTTTTTGAATCCTTTGTTCCATAACTTCTTGGCATTTTGAATGTTCCACGACTCCACACTCCGGATGCCATGTATCGGAAACCAGATAGAGTCGTTTTGTCTGATTCCGACCGCCCACCTCCAGTCCTCACTAATTCTTGTGAAGCTTTTGACTTTATTCCAGCCCTTCCAAAGAGAACATACGAGATTGGAGCCTTTCGGGAAGACAGGTATCGGGGAGAATAGCAGGGTCATAATGTCAAGGTTCTTCCAGTTCGGGGACCCCGTGAGGGCCAACTCATTTTTGTTTCTGAAGATCAGTTTGGCCCACGAGGCCTCCCTATTGCACCAAGCTTTAATCATCCATTTGGCTGCCAGTTTGTTAGCCATGCACCCAATGTCCAGGATGCCAAGCCCCCCGCTATCTCTCGGGCTGGTGCAGATGGCCCATTTGATTTTAGTTATGATCACCCGTCCAAAGAAAGTTTCTGCAGATGCTATTCAGTTTGGACAGGCCTTGCTCATTCGGTCTCCAGCAAGAAAGGAAATAGATGGTAGACGAGAGGAGGAACGTGTTGATAACCATCGCCCGTCCAGCGAGATTGATTTGCATGCCTCTCCAGTAATTGAGCTTGTTTTCAAGTTTGGCTAGCACCCAGTTCCAACGCTGCTCCATAGAGACGTCAAATCCCAAGGGGATTCCAAGCAGCCGAAAGATTTGGCCCTGCGGAATGATTTGACAGCCATGATCAATGAGAAGGCCAGGTTGATGTCCCACAATGGCCCTAAAGGCGGTCTTGTTGTGGTTGATTTTGGATCCAGAGGCCTCACAAAAGGTATCAAGACACCTCCAGAAAGTCTCCAGGCTGGTATTATCATTGTGAACGAACGCGTTCATATCGTCGGCAAAAAGTCTCATGATGATTTGACTGTGGTCGTGCGGTAGCTGGAGGCCTTTGATATTGCCAGCCTCCACATGATGAGCCACAAGTCTGCTCAGCCCCTCAGTGGCAATGGCAAAGAGAAGGGGGGCAAGAGGGCACCCTTGTCTAATAGATCTTTTAAGATGGATCGCCTTCGAAAGTTTGCCATTAACGTTAATTTGGGTCGTTGCGTTGCCGAGAAGGGTCGCGATCATCTTGGTGAATTTCTGACTACATCCGAGGTCTTGGAGCGACTGCAGAATATAGTCCCATTCTAGCCTATCGTAGGCTTTGTCAAAGTCGATCTTGAGGAAGACCACATCTTGATTAGACTCATTTGCAAATTGAATACCTTCCCAAATATCCATGATGGTTTCCAGGATGGACCTGCCTTTGATGAAACCTTTTTGGTCCTCACTAAGCCAAGATCTCAGGTGGCACGCAAGTCTGTTGGCAATGACTTTGGCGACGATCTTGTATCCTGTTTGGAGCATCGTAATTGGCCGCCAGTTCTCGATTCTGTTTTTTTCCCCCTTCTTGTGAATCAGCTTGATAATTCCATTGTTTATACAAGAAGGAAGAGCACCAAATTTTAGCGCTTCTTGCCAAACCATCCGAAGAGGGGTGGCAACCACCAGCTTGAAGGATTTAAAGAACTCGTTAGTGAGTCCGTCGGGTCCCGGGCTTTTACCGAGAGGGAGGGCATCAATGACCTCAATGATTTCTGATTCAGAGATCGGGGCATGAAGCAGGGAGTGGAGGTTGGGTGGTATTCTCCGGGGGGAAACCCTGGAAATGGCAGCCATGCAGTTCCTTCTACGGTGGGAGAGGGGGTTCGAGGTTCCCAGGAGTCTCGTGAAGTGCCCTTCGATGATGCCAACGTTATCATCTTCCGAGTTGCATACATTGCCATGTGGGTCTAGCAGTAGGGGAATCGTCTCTCTGTTGTGTTTCCTTTTAAGGATACTGCACATCTCTTTGGTGGGTTTGTCGGCTTTTCCTGCCCACCACTCCTTGAAGAAGACTTGCAAGTTTTTCCTTTGTATTTCTTCCTCGTATCTCAACGCTGCTCTGATTTTTCGGAGACCTTTCTGGGCTTGGTGTTTTCCTTTGTTTACTTCCTCCTCGAGTCGCCAGAGTCTGTGGTAAAGCGCTTCCCTACGAGCCCGCCGCACTGTCTCGAGCATCTTCTTAGTTCTGATCATGATCTTGCGAGACTTGTCGACCGCACTTCTCCAGCACTTGGCTGGGGCCAAGCCAGAGGCGAACGCCTCCTTCCACACAATGGCAATCTCTTGATGGACGGAGGGGAGAGAGAAGGTGGAAGCGTTGGCATGGAACCACGGAGCCTTGTGGGTCCTGTTGGAAGGTTGAAAAGTGATAACGATCGGGTAGTGGTCAGAGATGGTGAGGTCAGTACGTTGCGTGATGGAAGGGTGGCCCCACAGATGAGTAAAGCTCTGAGAGATGTAGCATCTATCAAGTCTAGCTTTCCTCAGATCCTCGCCCGCTTGGAGGTTCGACCAGGAAAAGCCATTCGAGTCTTTGAATTCGACCAGATCCAAGTGAAGTTTGGTCATGTCCCACGTTTCTTTCTCCCGACTGTCGATGACCCTGCCCTTGCCCATCCATCTGTCCATAGGGTCCTCCACCATGTTGAAGTCTCCACATATAAGCACGTTGTGGGGAAGCGAGTCAAGAGAAGCCCAAGTGTTCAGCCTCTCCAAATCCCCGTTAGGGGCGTACAAAGAGACCATAGTAACACAAAGGGGAGTACCAAAAGAAACCGCAATCCAGCGGTGATTTACATCTTCAATGGAGTTCTCAAGCTTTTCAAGCCAGGGTTTTTTAACACCGATAGCCGTTCCACCGGACCCCCGCTGGTGCTTTGTTGGGATCCACACATGGGCCGAGGAAACCTGTCTGAGCCGTTTCAGAAGGTCTTCTCCGTCAATTTTAATCTCTTGAATGCATATAATGTCTGGTTTTAAGCTAGTGTCGCGGAGCCATTGACCAATGATGGCCGCTCTTGAGGGGTCGGTTAGCCCTCTAGCATTTAGCGAGATGACAATCATTTTTGTATTGATCCCTCTTTGCGGGAGGGAGCCTTGTCCTTTCTTCTTTTGGCTTCATCTTTCTTTTTCGCTGGGATCTGATCCCGACTTAGAAATCAGTTCTTATGGGGGCTTTTCCAGGGTAACTCCAAAGGCTGTTTCCCTTTGCGGGATGCCCCCCGCTGCGGAGAATTGGGCCCCGTGCTCGGCATCGTTTCCGGGATCGTCGATCCAATGATGGAACTTTCACTATCCATGTTGTCTTCATTATCAGTAGTGAAACCATCTTCCTTGCTTGTAGTGTAGCCCTCCTGGGGGGTTTCTTTGTTTTCAGGGATCTCTAGGGCTACGTCGTAGTTGTCTACCTCAGGTGGCTTCCCACCTGGGTAGTCGAGCTCGTTGATCTCCTTTCCAAGATTGCAATACAAATTGCTGTGTGTGGTAATTGGCAGGTTGTTCCTCTCACCGTTGGCCCTCGGACTTCTTTTCCTTCTTCTTCTAACTTCAGTAAAGCCATCGGTATCAGTTTGTGGATTGAGGAGGCCCTTGCCTTCCCCTTCCTTGATCACGTGGGTCAAATCGTCAAAGTTGTCTTGAGCAGTTTTGGAGGCTTCTTGAAATCGCTTGTTTTTTTGCCTGAGAGGGCAGTCTTTAATCCTGTGACCTTGCTGGCCACAACGAAAGCACGCGTTAGGGAGGTTTTTGTAGGTGATATCCTGCTCCCAAACATCTCCTTCGCCCATGTCCACTTTGATCGTTGATGGAAGCGGCGAACTGAGGTCGGCCTCGACGCAGATTTGTGGGTGCCATCTAGCATTGAACGAGTGTCTTGCACCCTCGTAGATGAGACCACCAATGTCTTCTCGTGAAGCCAACGGCTTGCCAATAGGGGAGACTATGTCCCACACGAAGTTGTACAAGAAGTATGGGAGGTTAGGGAGCTCAACCCAAAGAGGGTACCGAAGTGATTTCGATTTGTCGGGGGTAAAGTCCGGGGACCATCTGAATAAGCACAGGGTCGTCCGACCGAGCTGCCAGGTGCCAACGCTTAGGGCCTGGAACGCCATCTCTTCATTTTCAAAGACTAGCAGCATGTGGTTTGCTGGTAAGAACTGGCATTTGCTGACGATTAGTCCTCGAGGAAACCACTCTTTTCGAAGCCATTGTCGCACGATTTCGAGCGGGGGCCTAGGGCCAAACACTTGGCCGACGAGGCAAACTTTCTTGAGCTCCTCCTGAGCAGACAGAACAGCGGGTCTATTGAGGGATACGATGGGGGATTCAACACTTTCGGATGCCCCAGGGGCGGCACATGACCCCCCCTCCAGCAGAGCGGCCAGAGTGCCGGTCTCCCCAGGGGGGGGGGCCCGATTACTTTTCACGAGGGAGGACGAAGCCACATCCATGGCCGAAGGAGCTTGCACCACTTTTAATTTTCAATGCCCAGCGGCAAGACCCTCCAACATAGAGAGAAAGCAGACCACAGACAAGGAAAAATCCCCCCACCGATCACATCGCAGCCAAATACTCCGCTTTTCAGGGAAAAACAAAAAGGCCAAAAATCCCACAAAAGAGGGGAGCACACTTCTACTTTTTTGAAACTTTTCTAATTTCCTTTTTCTTTTTCTTCTTTTTCTCTTTTTTTTTTTCTTTTCTTTTTTTTTTTCTTCTTCTCTTTCTTTTTTTTTTCTTTTTCTCTTCTTCTTCCTTTTTTTTTTCTTCTTTTTTCTAATTCAAGCTACGAAAACCTTCCATACAAGCGGCTTGGAGGAGGAAGGAAAACTATCGAGTATTAAGTACTAACCTTTGAACTGTCACTCCTGCTCTGCTCTTACGTCGCGTACTGCTGCACTTATGAACCAAAGGAACTCTGTCAATCGCACGTGGCAGAGCCCACATGCGCTCAAATGGTGCCGCTTAAGTCTGGAGCCACGTGGCAGAGCTCACATGCGGCGGAAGAACCGTCATCGGAACCCGAGCAGTCGCCAAACCGTCGAGCGTGGAGCAGGCGGCAATTTTCGCGTTAAGAAAACGGTAAACGGTCCTGGGCTACGATAGAGGCCTCGTGAGGGGTGCGCGACAGACAGCCACGGATTGCGCTGCGATAGACACCTCGTGAGGGGTGCGTGACAGACAGCTAAGCTTTGCGCGACAGATGGAGTTTTTTCGCGATAGACAATGGCTCCGACGATAGATGGTCCAGTAGGCGGGCTTCGGCGATAGATGGTCCTGCTCCCCGCGCGACAGATGGAGTTTTCACGATAGACGCCCTTCAGCTCTGCACCTCCAATCAGATTCGTATTGCTCTTCCGTTGTTGCGTTCGCTGTCGTTCATGGTCTTCTCACCAGAAGAATCTTCAGCTCAGGAGCTGCTCCTGTTCATGAAGCGCAGCGCTGCTTTTTCCTTGTTTGATGTCGCCATGCTCAATGCCGTTCGCTGTAATCACCGGCGTTGTTGTTGAATTGATCAGCGCGACAGATGGAGTTTTCACGATAGTCGCCCTTCAGCTCTGCACCTCCAATCAGATTCGTATTGCTCTTCCGTTGTTGCGGTCGCTGTCGTTCATGGTCTTCTCCGTATGTCGTATTTCGCTATTGCATGAATGAATGTATTCAATGTCATGCTAAATTTCCTTTTAAGAATTTTTGAATCTTTGAGGAAGCTACAATGAAAATGAGGGCATCCGCTAAAGAAGCTATGGAGCAAAGACAAGTACCTCTCCAATCCAAAAATTATGGCCTGCCATACATGATTGGATTGCTAGTACGTTTTACTTTATATGCATAATCTCCTCATAAACAAAGGTTAATGTTATACAAAATGCTACCACTTGTATATATAAGACCATGCGTTTATTTGAGAAGATTATTTTCCAAATGCAAAGGAAGAATGCACATAGTTGTGCATGAAGATTGTAAATTTTTAGTATGCATGTATAGATGCATGTTTAGGAAGGTGGTACAACATATACGCGCAAAGGTGACAAAGAGATGACTATTAACTTTGGCCTAAAGCCCATTACTTTTGTTTCTCTCTAGTACTCTCTTTGCATACTTTGTCCCTCTCTTTACACACTTTGTCTATCTCTTTGCACACTTTGCCTCTTTCTATGCACTAAGTGTTTGTACACACACATGCATACATACACACATACATACATGCATGCATACTCACACATGCGTATATCCCATACACATTCATATACATACATCACACACATGCACATACATAGATACACATCACACATCCATACATACACATGCATCCATGCATGCACACACACACATTCACGAACATATATACACATCATGCACACGCATTCCTACACACACATGCATACATACACATGCATTCACACATGCATACATGCATGCATACAAACACACGCATACATACATACATACATACATACATGCATACATTCATGCATAAACACACATGTATATATCATACACATGCACATACATACACATCACACATATGCATACACACATGCATAAAATAGACATACACACATACATTTAGATCACAAGCACATAGAGACACATGCATACACGCATGCATACACATAGACATATGTACAAATATATAAACATATATGTATACATACACACATGCAAGCATGCATGGACACACATGCATGCATACACACATAGACACATACATACACATCATATATACACATGCATACAGTTGAGCATGAATACATGCACATGCATGCATCTATGCATAGACACACATGCATATATCACACATACACACACACACTCACAAAGATAAAAACACTTTAGACATGCATGCATACAAACACATGCATACATACACATGCATACATACTCATCTCCATACATGCATGTAGACACGCACACACATAAATGGATGCACATACACACATATATTGAACACACATACAGATACATACATACACATCACAAGCACACGCACATATAAACATGTGCATAGATGCATAAATATAGAGACACTTGTGCACATATATACATACACCACACACACATTCATACATGCATGCACACACATGCATATGTAAGGCACATGCACATTCATACATACACATCAGACAAATGCACAAACACATGTATACATACACACATGCACAAGAATGTATACATCACGCACATGCACATACATACACCACACACAGACATGCATACACGTGCATATATTGTATAGACATACCAATACATACATACACAAAACATACACACACATGCATATATGCAAATATACATACATGAATGCATACACACACATATGTAGAGATATACATACACACACATCCATACATGCATACATACACACATGCCTATCCATACATGCATATATCCCATACACATGCACATACATGCATACACATCACATACACATGCACATACACATGCACATACATACATACACATCACTAACACACATATATAGATAGACATGCATACACACAAACATGCATATCAGACGCACACACTCGCATACATGTAAACCGATGCACATAGACACATATATCAAATAGACATGGAGATACGTACATACCCATCAGACACACACATGGATATATACATGCATAAAGACACACATATGCAAAGACATACATACATCCCACATACACATGCATATATGCATGGACACACACACATGCATATGTTACACACACATGCACATACATACATATACATCACACACATGCATACACACATCCATACATAGACAAATGCACACACACACACATACACTCATGTGTACATACAAACATGCATATACACATGCATACACACATACGTGCAGGCACATTCACATGTTACTCAGATATGCATACTTCCAAACACACATGCATGCACACATACATGCATGACATACATGCATACACACACATGCATGCACACATGCACATACATACACACATGCACATACATACACATAACACACATCCATACATACACATATCCACATATCACACACAAATACCCATGCATACATAAACATCACATATACATGCATATAAGCAGGCATACACACACATATGCACATATATACATACACACACATGCACACATGCAAACACACATGCATATATACATGCACACCTATATATCCCATACACATGTACATACATATATACACATCACACATACATAAAAACATACTTGCATGCATACACACAAATATAAATGGATGCACTTACACACATTTATCAAACAAACATGCAAACACATAAATACACATCACATGCACATGTATACGTGGATGCATACAGACACACATGACATGCATACACCACACACACATGCATACATGCTTGCACACACACACACATGAATACATGAATACATGCATGCAAATACACAAGTGCATACATACACATGCATACACACATGCACACACACACACATATATGCATAAACATACATAAACAAAAGGTACACATAAGCATATGCATGCATGGAGTCATACATGCATGTATACACACACATGCATACATGAGTGCATACAGACCAATGCACATACATATATACATAAACATATGCAATCATATTACATAGACCTCCAGTTATACATGTATGTGTATATATATGTATATATAAATATCGTTTTGTAATCCACTTTGTTTTTTATGTATAGATGTGATGGAGGCTGCTAGAGAGGGTAAAGAGGAGGAGGAGGAGGAGGAAGAAGAAGAAGAAGAAGAAGAAGAAGAAGAAGAAGAAGAAGAAGAAGAAAGACAAGTTGTATGGGACACCTCTATGCCTTAATTGAAGTAAAATATTATAACATTTTTTTCTAAAATAAGACCTAATATTTTCTCTATGTAACCCTTTTTAGGAATAAGAAGTACACACAAGTACAACAAAATACTACAATTACTTGTGTAGTCAAGCTCTATGCATTTCCTTTATCTTGTCCAATATCTTGCCTTTGTGCGCTCCTTGCACTCAAGTTTTGAATAAGGTTGAAGAATTGGTGAGTTCTACTGTTGAAAAAACCCCTTCATGGTACTATGGCAAACTTTTGTTGCTCTCTATGCACTCTCTTTGCATATTTTGTTCCTCTATTACACACATTTCTTCTCTCTTTGCACACTTTGTCTCTCTCTCTCTCTCTCTCTCTCTCTCTCTCTCTCTCTCTTTTCTCTCACACTATAGTGTGTGCTCTTGCTTGCTTAGTGTATCCTCAAGAATACTCCTTTGTTGTGTTGATTCTTCTTATGTAGCTCACTTCACTTCCCCGCTAGTTGTATATCTATGCTTCGCTTGTTGTCCCCAAAACCTTTTCATCTAAAGACCAAGGATTCCCTATTTTTTTCCTGTAGTGACTTTATGGAAAAGAAAATAAATGGCAGCCACACATAAGCACTTGCATCTCTTCTTCACTTCCTATCTTTTCCACTTTTGGACCTTAGTTCCTTCAAAATGTGCACATAAGGGAGGGTTCACCTAAACCTTCTATAACACTTCAAAAGCCTTTAAAACCATTCAAAAGACCTTTCTGCAACCTATATTTAACTTTACCTTCAAGACAATTGTGAGCATACCTCTTCTCATCTACTTGTGAACACATTTCTTTGACCACTTGTGCACCACTCGTGCTTCTTGTTAATGTACTTTATTCTTTTGTGGGGCTTTTTTCTTGTTAAGTTCTTGAGCTTCTTTCTCAATTGTGTTACTGGGTCTTCACGTTCTAGAGGGTATGGTAGGATAGAAGAATCAATTCCATATTGGTGTCGTTTTTTGTTTAAACTTGTTTTTGCGGTAATTAACTCATCAATATTTCTTGTAGAGAGCACCAATTCATTGATCTTGCACTATGGGACACTTGAACTAGCTTACCAAGCCACCTTATGACAAAAGGATCATGGGGAGGATCTAGTAATTTAGCCATAAGTGCTTTCGATCTAACAAACTGTTTAGGAAAATATATCCCCTATACTGAGTCATAAGTTCTCTTATTGCTCAATGATGTTTTTTGCTTC
>CM035426.1:120509417-120779417 GCA_020310875.1 Ceratopteris richardii
GATAAAGGAAAGGAAAAGATTCTTGAAGAAGATTGTGATGATTATGCAGGAACAAATCAAAGAGAAGTTCAACAATCAAGCACAAAGGCTTCAAGTCCAGAGGCATCTACATCAAATGAAGAATGTTCAACATGGAGGGGGAGCCATTCTTTGTCTCCAAATTCAGCTCATAGTAGAGCCAAAGATGCAAGTGCTACTCCAAACAGTGAGGTAGATGCAAGTGAAGAAGAATATGAAGAGGTAATCACTCCGATGGTAAAGCTAAATAGGTTAAAGAAGCAACTCTCTAAAGGCAATGAAAGAAGATCTTCAAGGACAAGGTATCCAACTCAAAGGTTGAGTTATGATAGTTCTATGGCGACACATTTTGCATACATGATGTAGGTTATCAAAGACAAAGAGCCTGAGACATATGAAGAAGCTTGCACACAAAAGGAATGGAAGCAAGCTATGAAAGAGGAGATCAAAGCTCTCAAAGATAATCATAGATCGGAGCTAGTGCCAAAGAAAGAAGGTATGAAGATTGTTCCAAACAAATGGGTGTTTAAAGTAAAGAGGAATGCTGATGGTTCACTAGCTAGATATAAAACTAGATTAGTTGCCAAAGGATTTAAACAAACACAAGGCATAGATTATGATGAAGTTTTCAGCCCCGTTGCAAAGATGGGAACTATCTGAACCTTAATAGCAATTGGTGCTTCAAGGAGATGGCCATTATATCAACTCGACATAAAAAATGCTTTTCTTAATGGAGAACTACAAGAAGAGGTATACATGAGTCAACCGATTGGATTTGAAGATGAAAACCATCCAGATTTTGTTTGCAGGTTGAAGAAGGCACTTTATGGCTTGAAGCAAGCACCAAGAGCATGGAATCAGAGATTGGTAGAGTATCTAACTAAGTGTGGATACAACCCAAGTAGTGCAGATCCTTCATTGTACATGAAGAAGGAAGAAAATAGAGAGGTATATATTTGCATATACGTCGATGACCTCATCATAATAGGAAATGATGTTACAGGGATTAAAGATATCAAAAGGAAGCTTGGTAAGGAGTTTAAAATTTTAGATCTTGGAGAGCTGAAATATTTTTTAGGAATTGAAGTTGTTTATGGAAAGAGTGGCATCTACTTGATGCAAAGGAAGTACTTGTTGGATGTTCTTTTCAGATTTGGAATGAGTGAATGCAAACCACTCACTCAACCCATGGACACAAATACAAAGATTTGTTCAAATGATGGAGAACCATTGGAAGATGTAACGACATACAGAAGCATTGAAGGATCATTGATCTATGCAAACATTACAAGACCTGATTTGTCTTATGTTGTTGGTGTACTTTCTCAGTTTATGCAAGCCCCGACAAGTGAACACTTAAATTCAGCCAAGAGAGTGTTGAGATACATAAAGCATACAGTTAATCATGCTTTGTTTTACAAATTTGATGAAGAATTGCAGGTCAAAGGCTTTAGTGATGCTGATTGGGCAGGCTCAAAGGAAGATAGAAGATCAACCTCAGGTTATGTGTTCATGATAGGAAGCAAACCTATCACGTGGAGCACAAAGAAACAACCTACTGTTGCACTTTCATCTATGGAGGCTGAATATAGAGGATTAGCTTTTGCCACATGTGAAGCAATGTGGATTAAAAAGCTTTTGGCTGATCTTGGAGTGCAAGTTGGAACCATCCCTATATACGGTGATAACATGTCAAGTATTTACTTGGCAAGCAATCCTATGTTTCATGCAAGGAGCAAGCACATAGAGGTCCACTACCACTATGTAAGGGAGAAGGTGTTGAGCAAAGATGTGGAGGTAAAGTTCATCAGAACCAAAGAGCAGGTTGCAGATATGTTTACAAAGTTCTTGGATGCTTCTAAACTCAAAGTTTTCAAGGATGCAATAAATTTGAAGGACATGGATGAAGATAACTCCCAAATGAGCTTGAGGGGGAGTGTTGAAGATAAATGTACAAGCTCATTTTCATAGGAGCCATGCTTGGATAAATTTACCAACAATAAAGATAAAGAAAAAAGAGGAGGAAAAAAGGAAAAAATAATAAAAGAAAAAGTCTAGTCAAAATTCATGATAAGTAAGAGATACAATATCTTGCCTTGTAGTTAGTAGCATGTAGTGGAGAAAGTGGTGAGTTAAGAAGGAGGCACAAACTTCTTCACATGCTCATTGGTTATAAAAGTGAAGTGGGATCACATTCAAAAGAAGGAGAGAAAGAGGCAAGAGCTCCCAGTAGTCGGATCTAGCCATTTTGTCATTTTGGTTTTCCCTTAGACTCCTTCCAGCCGCACGTCAGTTTGTACACAGCTTTGTTGCAGAGCTCATATCTCACTGCATATGTAACCCTTTTGTGCGTTTAAACATTCATTGGAAAGCTTATCTTATGTGTGTTCTGCATATCGAATATCGCTTTGAAAGCTTATGTAGTTTGTGAGATATCAGTGAAAGAGTGAAGTCTAGTTTTTTAGTATACCTGTGTAGATAGGTAGTCTATTTTGGTCGGTTCAGTTTCCCGACCAAAACATATCCAAATTGTGTGATTTTTGTCTTGGTGGAAAGTCTTGGCATCTACTTTCACTCTCTCAAATACCTCATTCAGATCATTCATATTCTGTGAGATATCTGTCAGAGAGTAAAGTCTAGTTTTATAGTGTACTTATGTGTGCAGGTGGTCTATCTTGGTGAGTTGAGTTTCCTGATCAAAAATCATCCAAATTACTTTATTTTTAGCTTGTTAGAAAGCTATTTGTGTCTAATTTCTCTGTACCAAATATCTTTCTCAAAGGATATATATTCAGAGAGGTATCAGTCCGAGAGTGAAGCTCAATTCTTTAGCATACCTGTGTGGACAGGTAGTTCATCTTTGTCAGTTGTGTTTCCTAATCAAAACTTGTCCAAATTAAGTTTTTTATAGCTTGTTAGAAAGCTCTCTTTGTCTGCTTTGACTGACTAAAGGCTCAAGTCCATTTGAGTTTTGTATTGAGAGCAGCAAGCTATCTAAGGTGCAGTTATCTGTCCAAGTGCTGGACATACAAGGGTTCACTACACACTTCCGTTGCGCATAGGAGAACTCATTCTCCACAGTCTAAACTCAGATTCCAATGAATTAAGTACATACATCCCGATTTTCAACCTAGGAAAATAATTTCCACTATAAATTGGAAACCCAAAAATGTAAGGGATCTCCTAGATTTCCTTGATGAGGTTTCACCATAGTTCAGATTCTCAATTGATGGTGCAACGGTAAACATTAGATCAGAGAAAATACTATCTTGCATTACTTGTCTGCCACCCAAGGTCATCAAGTTCAGATCCTTAAGAATGCTACTAGTCTTGCTCTTTTTCTTCTATTGGATACATCTTTTTTTTTATGTAAACCCATCATATTCACATTGGCATTGTTTTGGTTTATATCATCACTCTTTTAAGGTTTCTATTGTGAAAAGAGTTTATAAGTTAAAAAATATCTCCATTGAGAAAAAACTTTTTTCATTGTCTCAAACATGCAATTGTTGTGCAAGGTTACATTCTGTTTTTATGTAAACTCATCATATTGATATTGACATTGTTTTGGTGTATATCATCACTTTTTTAAGGTTTCTATTGTGCAAAGACTTTTATCATTATCTCAAACATGCAATTGTTGTGCAAGGTTTCTATTGCTCAAGATAAGGATAAGAAGTTTTCCATGTTATTTGTGCAAAAAAAGGAATATTACAAAGGGGGAAGCTTGGATGATAGGACCAATTCAAGCGATCAAAGGCAATGAAGGTTCTCTAAATCTCTTATCACTTGAATTGGTAATCTTTCTTTTTCTATGTTAATGGGAATGTGTGAAAGGGCATGAACGATTCAAGCAATAAGGGCCATTTCAAGTTCATGGATTGCTCTCCTTGCTTGAATTTTCATGCCTTTCATGTGGGTGATAAACATAGTTTAAGAGCATCAAGGATTACAATATGGAGAAGATTGGAGGATAGGACCTATTCAAGTGACTAGGGGCAATGAAGGTTTTTTGAGTGCCCTAATCTTTTAAATTGGTTGTGTCCTCCAATCTTCTCCATTTTCCTTCACAAGCCCAAGCTTTCAATTGGATATCATCAAATCATGATATAGCATAATGTTGAAGAAATTAATGATAAACCACTTATTATCTTAGTTTATGTCATGAATAAAAGGCAGATCATAGTTTATATTTTAGAAAAACTACAACCAACATAATAAGTTGAACCCATTTCTTTGTAGAAACATGCATTACAATAACTATCTTCCACATAAAGATGGAATGGCATCACTCACTAACACATTCAATGCTCTAAAGGTTATTTTGTTGACAAAATTGTATTTACAACAAAGTGCATATAAATATCCTCCAAAATATGTTGGAAGTAATGGGCTAAGTATCAAGATAGATATAAAACTCTATACATTTTTGGAGCCTTCACTTCTTTGATTATTCTTTGGGACATGCTTCAATGGAGAGTGAACAGGAGGTCCTTTTTTCTCTTGGTGGTGGAGGTGGTGAAGGAGATTCTAGATCCTAAGGACAGATAGCATCTTTTAAGATTGCATGAATTGCCTTTTCTATGACCAAAAGGATCCATGCATCTAGATTGTCAAATGGATTTAGATGAGGACTGTAAATATGCACTCTAAGAACCTCACTGCATTCGTAATTACTCTCCATCCACATGATGTACTGTCTTTTTGTAGTGGCACATGAATTTGCATATAACCAAACTGTTTTTCTTCATTCACGTTGTTTGGATGCAGAAGTGTATCTACGTGACACAGCAAAAGTACATTGAGAAACCTTTCATAAGGTAAATGCAAATATGTGGATCTTAGTGCATGCTTACAAATTTGGGAAAACAGGAGATAGCAGATTTAGAGTCAAGTCATGCTACATATGTTGTCAAGCAGTGATTTCTTGATGTATGCTAACACTATTGGATATCTAGTTTGCATATTTTCTCAGGTATTAAGGTTCATTTTCAACAAATTTAGATTCTTTTTGAAGTTTGAAGATATTCAAATTCAGTTTTGCTAAAGACTTTTGAAGATAAAGTTCGAAGGTCAATCTTGAAGGAAAAAGTTGAAGCTCATGTCATTTCACAGATGAATGAAGTTGCATATCAGTTCAGTTTGTACCAATATGACATTGCAAGGGGGATTTTTGGAAATCAATATCATATCAGTCCAAAATCCATTTAGGGTAGAAACCCTAATTTTGGTACTTAGTCATTATTGGCACAAAATTTGGGTAAAATTTTTATGAGCCTATCTTGTAGAGCTTGAAGAGAGATTTCTAATGGTATATGACATGAATTCATCAGAGATCATATTTGGGAGAAAACCCTAATCCTAATTTTCTACTGATTTAAGGTTTTTACCTCATTTGATAGCTGTCAGCTTGGAGCTCATGAAAATGTAATCAATTCATTCATCTGGTAGTCAGACATTTGAAAAAGCAAGCCAGAAGCAATATTTAGCAATTAAATTAAAATAGAGCAAAAGAAATTAAAAGTAGCGATGAGTTATTCATAAAACCAACGATTCCAAATTTAGTCGCAAAAAAAGCTGCTTTATGGTTTATTTTTACATGGAATCACTAGGAGTCATGGTGGCCTATATATGAAGGCACTTGGTCACTTATTTGGACATCCCAACGCAAACCAATGCTAGCTTGTGGTGGAGCTTGAGGAGGTGGTGCTCTAGCACTCATGGGACAGCCATGGTGCACTTTGTGAAGCTATGTTGAGGAGAAGCCATGGAGTTCTTCTTGGAGACGAGTGTGCTCACACTCTTGTTTGTAGAGAAGACTTACTCATCAGCAGCTTGGTGGTTTGGATCAGCCATCTACATTATGTATTTGAAGATTGTCTTCTACATGAAGATTTTGGTGTACTTCAAAGACATTGGATGGAGCTTAACATAAGATTGCATCTTATGTTAATTATTCAAGTACATATTCTCTTTATGCACACATGTACTAATTGCAGCTTATGGAGGCACTCACATCGATATCTAGAGGAGTCCTATTTGGCATACATAAAGGAGAATCAGTACATGCATGCTACATGCATTTCCGATGAGGTGTTAGAGAAGGCGTTTCCATATGAGTATGAGGATTTCTGTCAGCAACATGTTAGCATTCTATGCTAAGTTTGTAAGTATGTGGTCTTTCACACACACATCTGATTTAGGGTCTTCCATAGCCTAAAATCAGATTAGGGTTTGTTTAATATCGGTTTCAAATTGGTGTTTCCTCTTTTTGTCATTCATATTCACTCTTCTACAACCTATCAGGTCATACATCTAATACATATTCAGATTTTTGTCCCTACATCTGAATATTCTTGTAAATTTTGTACATACACTCTTCCATCTATTTCTGTTCACATAGAGTGGTTGGTATTTTGACTCCCACTTTGTAAATTGACATTTGTCTATATGAAGGTATGAGTAAGTAGTGCCTTATGTATCACTTTGAACATATTGTCTAATCTCTCTCTATCGTTTTCTCATCATTGTATGATTAAGTGTTGTATGTTCATGTTTGTCAATATTGGAAGATGCTGGAATCTCTATTGTAGACCTTGGACCTATGGGACCTGTGAAGTTTGTTATGGGCCTACCTAATTTCCAACATTTGGTATCTGAGCTCCTAGAGTACCAACATATGGTTTCAGAGCATCTTCTAACATTTGACATATGACATACACACTTAATCTAGATGAGTAGAGATTTGAGAATTAGACAATTTAGTCACATGTTTATTTATGAGTGTGGAGTATGAAGTCGATGATTTGTTAGCAGCCAAATACTTTTGAAGAGTAAAGATACTTTATAGAAGTATTGCATGAAGACCAAGACTTGATGAAGAGAAGGCTACTTCAAATGCAAGGAAAAACAATGGTTTAGAGAAGATGAAGGAACGAGATCAACATCAAATCACATGCATTAGTTTCTATTATCAGATTCTCATTTGCAAGTCATATCTTAGAAGAGCAGTTATGAAGAGATTTGAAGGATTGAAGAAGTGCTTTTAAACACTCTAATTAGTTTGAAAGTTAAAAGCATTAGCTACATCAAAATAGGTATCTAGAGGTTGTTCTTGACAAGTTTCCATAGAAGATCTCTTTCATGGCAAGGAAGCTCATGTAAGAAGAAAAATTTGGAGATTAGATCAGTTTTGTTTTCAATCAACACAAGGTTGGAACTTTTTTTAATCAGATTTTGTAGCTAGAGAGGTAATTCAGCATTCAGCCAACTCAAGGAAAAGGTTGGTCAATTCAGTCATATAAGTCAAATTTGAAGCAGGGTGTTGATTCAGCATATGAGTAGATGGTAGAAGCATGTTTTATCTTCTATGTTGACTTCATTTATATAACATGTTTCTTTTGCCTCTTACTCTTAGCACTAGAGGAAGACAGAAATTCATTTGAAGAAGTTAAAAGTGCTTGCTACTTCAAGATGAAGAGAACAAAATGTATGGAAGAGAAGTTTGAAGATGTCGACATCATCAGGTGGAAGAAAGATACAGAAGAAGAAAGTGCAACAATTCCAAAGGGAAAGTAAGACTTCTTTTTAATCTTATATGTTCCATATACTTTTCCTACTTTTATCCTCTACATCCAAAGACAAGTCTACGAGAACATCTTGTGTGAAGAAGATAGTTTAAAGAAGAAGCAGTTTTTTGTTTTGCATTACACTTGGTCATGTTTTAATAGGTTTTGACAAAGAATTGCATTAAGAGAAAGAAAAGTAGCATATATCTAAGATAACTTATATGTTTTGACTCATATGTGTATTAGTTATGTCTAAGTTGAAGATTTTGAGCAAGCAGCTTATATGTTCCCTCAAAGAATTCTTGGAGTGTGAATTCAGAGTTACTTGGTATATGACAAGTTGGAGAGAAGTATTGTTCTTCTTTACCTAACTCTTGAGGTAAAAGAGTATTTGTAACAGATGTTGGACTTGGAGATGAAAATTCAAAAATTTTAGTATTTTCAAGAAAATTCAAAAAATTTTGTATTTTCAAAAAATCCAGAAAAATCATTATTAAAAAAAAATAAAAAAATTCAGTATTTTTAGAAAAATTCAGAAAAATTCAGATTTTTTGATGTACGAGTTAGATGGAGAATCTACTTTCTATGTTTGTCTTGACTTTTGGATACATGCTTTTATTCAAAAAGATGTTCCATCAGATCCTATCACTTGATTGAGAAGTGGAGCTAGCCAAAAGAAAGTTAAGCAGATACTAGCACATTTCACCCGTGAAGAATATGAAGATATGAAGTATCAACTTGCAAATTTTGGAGTTCTCAAGGTGAGAGTTTGTCCACTTATGTTCCAATAGGAGTTGTAGATTCTTGGAAAGGATTTAGTTTAACAACTTTATGTAAGAAGCATGGACACTTAGAGACATTCACGTAGCAAATCAAACATTCAATCATGAAGGTTTGATGAGAGCACATTCTACACAGGTATTTGATTGGAGAGATCTTTAATGATCTTGAAGATCTTGAGTATTTATGAGTCAGATATCTATCCTTTGTTTGTCAAAGTTCTTAACATTGGAATATCAAATATTCAGATTCCATCAAATTAGTGTTGCAGAGAAATAGAAGAAGATACTTGTTATGTCGCAGAAGATTATGAATCCTAAAGTGCTTTCAGCAAGGTTTTTTGTTATGTTAGGATCAGGGAAAAAATTAAGGGCGAATATTAGCCCAAAGGCAAATTTAATGGAATATAAGGTTAAAAAATTTATATTTAGATAAATCGTTGAACAAAAAAATAACCCAATTATTTATAAACCCTAGTCACCAATATGGGCATCTTTCCCCATACATACGAATGTAGCGTGTTAGCTTTGACGTCTGCTTCGCCATCATTGCTTTGAGCGATGTATCTACGTTGTAGGAATCACCCATGCCTCAAAGGTAAGATGTTACATCTGTTCATGTGTAGCTTTGTGTGTGTGCACTTGTGAGAGAGACCTGCGCTCACCTCCAACAATATGTCACATGGTGCAACAACGTACATTTGTTGCTGTCAACAGAGTTACGACTAAGAATTTTGGCTTCCGCAATGGATGCTTGCGCATCCATATATAAGTGATGCTTGTGCACTTATGTATTTAAGTTCGTACGTACGTATCTATGCATATATGTGTTGCGAGAAAATAGATAGACATGGACTTCTGCTTACATCGACATTGTGTTTCAGGCTATCGAGGACGAGAGGAATTTCGTCAGACACAATGGCTGGACAGCATCAGATATGGCGTCCATTTACCTGCATTTGGCTGCATGCTAATGTAATTCATATGCTTGTGGATCTCATAAGCCTCCTGTTCGACTAGAGCAAGAATTTGTCTGTCGTAAGTGATCATTACACACTCCACTGTTTGATGTTACCTCAATCATCACATAGTAGAAATAGTAATATTAATGATGATGATGATTATAATAATAGTAACAACAATAATAATAATAGTAACCGTACTAGTGGTAGTAATACGATTAACTGAATAACCATTAAAGCTCAATCACACATGTTCAATCAGCAGATAATAGTAAGCTAGATAGTCGGTCAAGCAATGACGCTTGTTAGTTCAATGAGAAACATGAAAAACTTTTCCATGGTGCTGCAGGGAAAGTGGGAAGAATCTACTTCTTATCAGGCTTTGGTGGCAGCCTGTTCTCACTTTTGTTCATTGAGAATCGTGTCTCTGTGGGATCATCTGAGGCATTGTTTGGTTTAATGGGAGCGGTTGTTGCTGAAGTTGTTCCCAATTGGACTAAGCATGAAGGAAAGGTCTCTTCTTTCTTCATGCATCTTTATTTGCAGAGAATAATGTCACTAAAGTGCCCTTTCCAGGTACTTTTTTTTTTTGAGAGTACAATGAATTGAAAACACACTCACACACCCAACCTCATAAGGTAGAGGCACCCATCTGTAGGTAGAGGCACCCGTCTATGAGGAACTCATAGATACATGTCCAGCCAGGACTTGAACTCAGGACTTCCTCTTTAAGACTCAAGGCATCAAACCACTTTGTTTCGCGGGCTTGGACTCCTGGTACTTTTTTGACTCATGAGTACATCAGTAAATCTTGAGGCCGATTAATAACTGAATCCTGATTGTTGTAAGGAGAGATCATCTCTTTCTATTCATGCATCTAGGATCTTTAGCAGAAAACAATATGCATCTAATGATCTTTAACATAAAATATTGTCATAGAAGTGCCATTTCCTGGTTCTTTTCGAGCTCCGATTGCCTATTTCCGGGGCATAATAGATGAATCCTGGTTATCAAGAGGCAATGTCTCCTCTTTCTTCATGCATCCATGATCTTTGGTACAAGACCATATATGTTTATGATTGTCATAGAAAACAATGTCGTAGAAGTGCCACTTCCTGGTTGTATTCAAAACTCGGATTACTTATTTGTCAGGCAGAATTGCTGAACCGAATTATTGTCAAAGAAACATCGCTTCTTTCTTCATGAATATTTTTAGCAAAGAAGCATATGCATCTATGATCTTCATGAATCTTTTTAGCAAAGAAATATATGCATCTATGATCTTCAGCAGTAAAGTATAATTCCCTGGTTCTTTTCCAACTCAAATTACTTATTGGCAATTGCTGAGGCAGATGAGGACTCCTGGCTTCTAAGTGCGTTGTCATTGGACCATCTTGTTGCTGAATGAAGAAGCTCTGCATTAGGCATATCGATTAACAGTAAAAGTAGTAATAAGTGTGTATTCACTGTGATTATGAGGTTGGCTAAAATCGTCTTTCTTTTCTTGCAGGCTCCATCCTTTGCAACACTAGGAATTATAGCACTTCTCTTGTTTATAATTGGGTTGTTCCCACACGTTGACAATTTCTCGCATGCTGGAGGCTTTCTGTTTGGCATGTTACTGGAAATGTTTGGCATGTTTACAGATTCCTCGAGGGACTCAAATATAAAGGTATGCAAAGCATTCATATGGGTGATCACGGTCATATTGATCTTCATACTGTAACCTACATTTCCTGGCTTCTTACTGCCATTTTACTGCCTTGCTGACCATGTACAGGTTGGAGCGGATGCACTTATTCTGTATGATTTCACCACTACTATTTGTCAATCACCTTATCAATTCTTAGAATTAATGGATGAACTCAATGAGTCATTAAATGCTACTTCTATGTTTGCATTAACGCTAATTAATCTTCACAGGTATCTGCTCCTCATGATCTTGGCATTCAAGGGCGTCAATGGAAATGACCACTGTTCATGGTGCCGCAAGTTCAGCTGTATCCCGAGCTCACACTGGAACTGTGGAGGTTCAAGTGGTCACAATATATGCAAGGTGTGCTTTTCACCTTTGTAAATCGACTTCTTTTTCAACCACGCTGCACTAGCTGATGCGATCAATGCACTCGTAACTTTCAATCATTATGCCTCAAGGTGGAAGTTTAGATGCAACTTCCAGTCACGAGAATGCATGCCCTGCGCTCTAAAAGAAACAAAGTGAGCCTCTATTGAGAGTTGTTAAAGATAAATCTTGTGTTGGAAAATAAAAGTCACCTGACACCACATTCACACATAGACTTAACATTGGTCGGATACACTGATTTATGAGGGGTTACATAAATAGATTATTAGCATCCTCCATATCAAGCACTTACTTTTACGTAGGTCGATATTTCACATTAATTATATGTTCCGATACTCCTCTCTAATGTGGATTTCCGCATAAGAGGTTGCTTGCTTTTTTTTTTTGGTTTCTAATTTATATGTATTTGTGCATTACAAGAAGCATGAGATATTTAGAGGAAAATCCAACCTGTGTTATCTTGTTTTCATATTTGGTTTGTACTTGATTGGCTTCAGTACGCCCATTAAACAACTTCGATGGAATAGATATTTCCTCCAAAATTTACATTGCATTTCATGACCTTGAAACCCTTGGCATACACTCCCCTTTAGGGGAGTGAAATGTAGCATATCAATTAAAAGTTTGGAGGAACATTTTTATGCTAGCACGTCTACTAGCAAATTCCAATGCAGGTTGATCCTGTTTTCCATTGAATCTATAACTAACATTTCTATTGCTTATTATTTCATGGCCTATTGATGCTATAACCATCCAAGTTACAAGTTTTACTACCACAATTAACAACATATTCATGAGCTACATTAAAGAGACCATGGATGTAAGTGCACATCTTGCTTTTCAAATCATAATACGCTCCAATGGAAGCATAGTATCATATCCATTTTGTCCTATCTCCTCATGTCCGTTGCTCTCTGTTGCTCATTGGTTCTCATGAGGTGCATGAGTAATGGTCTTGGCTTGCGCTCTCATTTGTTGAATGGGCCGTTGTTTTCTCCTACATCAGTTTTTATCTTGCTTCTTTGCACATAATATTTTGCATGAATCATCACTTGACTTAATGACAAATGAGAGGCTCCATGCGTCGTTCAATTTGCATCAATACCAATCTCATTACAAAGATCTTTCTCTGCAAAGATTGCATGGTCAAGAATACTATTAGTGGGAGGTCAACAATACTAATTGTCTTGGATAGCTTAATGACTATGGATTCTAGAACATTTTCTTTTTGTCTTAATGCCATGGCCTTTCCTAATTTTCTATGGTATTAAGTTTGCGTAAGACATATCATTGGGTGGTTTAGTTCTACTTCTACTTGATTGGGCGATTGTGCATGTGCTAGAGTTTGTTAGCTTTGCAAAATCCACTATGGCCTTTGTGAATGGATCTAAGGCACCATCTCCAATATATTTTGTAAGGGCTATTGAGAATAAGTATACACATATAGAGATTATAAGTGGATGCTTATATCCTACAAAAATCTGCATGGAGAGGCCCGTGTGTTTTAAATGTATTGAAAGTGCACATATGTTACCTCCCAAAATGTCCGAGAGAGAGAGAGAGAGAGAGAGAGAGAGAGAGAGACAAGCATCAAGGGGGCATTGAGTAAGTGGTTATCAAAATCAAATAATTCACAATATTCCAAGGTTTAAGTCTCACGTATCTTGTTTTTCTAAGCCACCTCTTTATGATGGGAGGTATGAGTGGAAATTTGGGTGGATGTATTTTTCTTTCAATAGTTAAAGCATATTTGGAGAGTATGTTATAAGGGAAAAATTCCAAAATAAAAATGTTAGAGAGAAGCATGATTAGCCTTTGTGGAGAGAAGCATGATTAGCCTTTGTGGAGAGAAGCATGATTAGCCTTTATTTTCCATCCTTCATTCATTGTTCTATGCAAATACTATGCACTTTTTCTTTTGTTATTTGTTACTTCAGTGCTAACCTATCCATATATTATCTTCTGACAAGAAGTAATGCTCAACTGTTGACATGAGGAGCTGCTTACGGTCAAAGAGGAGCTGCTCATTCTTGTGAGGGGAACCAAGGAGATATATCAAGGGCAATGATAGTGGCAATAAAAAGAATGTTATCTCATTTTTTGGCACTCGAACCACACGAGCTAGGTGTGGCAATGATAGTGGCAATAAAAAGAATTTTATCTCATTTTTTGGCACTAGGACCACACGAGCTGGGTGTGGGGATCAAAGAATATGTAATCATCAGTAGAGGAGATTTATGGAGTAGGAGAGTAGTAACATTATCTATTCTATGTTGTAGCCTTTATTTTCCATCCTTCAATCATTGTTCTATGCAAATACTATGCACATTTTTCTGTTGTTGTTTGTACTTCAGTGCTAAACCTATCCATATATTATCTTTTGACAGGAAGTAATGCTCAACTATTGTCATGAGGAGCTGCTTACGGTCAAAGAGGGGTTGCTCATTCTTGTGAGGGGAACCAAGGAGATATATCAAGGGCAACGATAGTGGCAATAAAAAGAATGTTATCTCTTTTTTTGGCACTAGGACCACACGAGATGGTAGCTGAAGGAGTATGGGGATCAAAGAATATGTAATCATCAGTAGAGGATATTTATGGAGTAGAAGGAGAGCAGTAACATTATCTATTCTAGGGACAACAGTTAACATAAGGGCACCTAGTTCAGAGGAGGACCATGAAGGAACGATGAAGGCATTCATCGAAGAGGGGTTGGCCTTATTTCTCATATAACCATTCTAATAGATGGATGGTTGATTGGGCATGGGAGACCAAGATAGATGGTGTCCATGAGATAAGAGAGGATTTTTTTGTTGCTTTTTCTATGCTATAATGTATGAAGTTCCTAGAGAATGTATGCAATGGCTACACAACATTTTCAACTTTTCATTGGTTCTTAGCTATTGTGTCTTTAGTATCATTTTGCTGATGGTTCTGAGGTTCAAGGGCATGATGCAGAAGGGCAACAAACTCATATTTAAATAGACAAGGAGATGTATTAAAGGGAAAGAGAGATCTGTATTTGTTATTTGTGAGTATTTGGGAAGGATAGCCTTCATGGGGTTTACATGGTGGATTGAAGAGGGAAAGGGAAAATTATATGGTCGAGAGAGAGGAGGGAATTACGAAGGCAACAACAAAAGATTCTTTTGAGCAGCTCCATGATAATCCCAGTGTATGGTGATCAAGACTTGTGTGGGCAATACACAATGCAACACACAATGTATCTTACATATTGTCTCTATGGTTGTTGTTACATCTATCTACAAACTTGCATTGGCTGAAAAATGGTTTTAGGAAGGGGAACACATGCTCAAAGCATTGTATTGGTAGTACGTGCACAAAATTTATAAGGAACCCTTGAACACTCTCAAGATATGAGCAACAACTTTATCGAAAAGGTCTATCGCAATTCTGTAGCACAAAGGACCTCAACATGATTCGTCAGTCTCATTTCAACTATTATTTGCATGCTGCAGAGTCCTTCACGTGCTCAACAGGTATGTTATCTTTGATGTTTCTGGTTGTACCATGATTGATAGGCTATTGTTTGGAGATTCATCTTGTTCAGACATGTAACCATGTGAGAGACTACTTTCTGGGATTGAATATGGACAGAATGATTCAGATGCTATCTAAGAACGATCAAAATAGGTATGGGACACTCCCAACTGTGAAGTTCGAAGTTGAAAAAATGGAAGATTATTGAGAAACATCTAGGATCTGAGCTTTTGCATAGATGATTTTGAGTTAGACCTTGAAGTAATTCGAGTTCCCTGCAATCACATCTATCATTTTGATTGCATACTATCATGGCTTGCAGAGCACAACTCATGTCCAGTGTGTCGATTTGAGCTACCCGCAAATGTTGCAAACTATGAAGCACGTAAAGGATAGAGCAGGTCTAAGGCTACAGGCACTGGTGACAATGAAAGAGAATCTGCCACATGCCAATATGGATAACGATCATTTAACCACTGATCTTCTGGAGTTGAATGAAGATAGTTGATTACGAATTAGTAGAAGCCAGCAGTAAAAGCTTGTAATCCAAGAAATTAGTCAAGTTTTCTAAACACAAAATCTAGGCACTTCAAAGATTTGATGTTTGTTCAGTTGGATGGTCAGATATCTAGCCCAAAAATCCCAAGATCTTTTAATCATGAGAGAATCGTCAAAGTTGGCATATTGATGTGTGTGATTACGATAGAGCTGTGATCATGCTTTGAAGAAAAGGAGGTTTCACAATGATATAGTTAAACCAAGCATTGCTCTGATTCAGCAGAGGAGCATTCGAGTGAAAGAACCTGGTTAACTAAATCTGAACTTGGGGCCTCGGATAAAGGTGTCTTCAGGTGATATTTAAGCTCGGGTTTATATCATTTGGCTCTATGAAGTTATCGAAAGTTAGACATCTGCATTGAAATGTAATATTTGAACTCTAGGGAGCTTTTTGACCATATTGTGGAAAAAGGTCGATTGAATGAAGATGAAGCTCACCATTTCGTTCAGGGGATAATCTTAGGTGTAGAGTATTAGGATGCATTAAGATGAATTAATTGGACCATAGGGATGCAGGTGATTGGTGCATATCTCCTATTCAATGAAGCAACTTAGATCGTACCTCGTTAGACAGTAATCAAACATCACCCATGCTCTATAATATAATGTATTTTTGTTGAGGTTATATGCTACAACCAAAAAAATGTTTCTTTTTTACTTTAAATCTCAAGGTAGTTTTGGTGAGAACTAGAAACTTATATGAAGTGCTTCATTATTTGTGTAAGTTCAGGATTGAAACTATTCTCAATGAAACGAAGAAAAAACTACTTTATGAATTTCTGATGTACCCAATAAATTAGGCTATGCTGCTATAGTTTGATGAGGAATAAAGAAGTCTTCCGTGTATAATAAAGAACAAGAAAAGAATGGAGGGAAGGGAGACAAGGGAAAGGTAGGGACACAACAATGAAACCCAACTCGAAAGAAGTCAAACTCTAAAGTGCATGCAGCGTCATAAATGGATTACACATCTTAATGCATCTCACTTTTCCTCTTTTCATTATATAATAAAAAACTTGCATATTCTAGCTTCAAATGGAAAAGTCAAGAATGCATACGTTTTTTAAGGCTTACAAATCAAGGAGGACCTCCCCTCTACATTGGGTAGTCGAATATCCATAATAAAGGTAAAACAAGGGAACATTAGATCCATAATGAAGGGTGAATAGACTCATGAATACAAGATTAGATACAGCAGAGACTTCTGAGACAGCAAGCTTTTTCGGTACTTGCTGTGTATTCTATTCTGTTTCATTTTCTGGCGCGATGGAAAGAACTTGGAAGGCTGCCACTGCCAAACGATGACGGACAGACGCGCGAATGAGCTTTCTGCAAAGGAGTCGACTGAAGCTTGAACGCATCAGATGATTCGTTGAATCATAAACCAAAAGTGTCGTGGGTGGCCATGGCACGTCTCCGCTGACCATGGCGCGCGACAGAAACCTCCTCTCTTGCGCATGCGGCGGCATCAACCTGCTGGGAAAGCCCTGGTAGAAGGCGGAGTGAACTGTAGAAGGCGTCGCCGGGCGGGGGGGGAGGCATCACGACAGGCGGGGGGGGAGGTGTCGCGTCAGGCGGGGGGGGGGGAGGTGTCGCGACAGGCGGGGGGGGGGGGGGGGGGGGGGGGTATCGCGACAGGCGGGGGGGGGGGGGGGGGATATCGCGACAGGCGGGGGGGGGGGGACTATCGCGATAGGCGGCTGAGTTTTTTTTTTTTTTTTTTTTTTTTTTCTTTTTTGGAAGTCTGGTCCGCGTGGTGGGCAGGAGGTTTGTTTTTGTTTTTTGTTGTTTTGTTTGTTTTTTTTCTCTTTTAGAGAGAGGAGAGTTATTTCTTAAAAAAAAGAGAGAAGAAAAGAAAAGAAAAAAAAAAGAAAAGCTAAATGATTAAGGGGCCATGGCAGAGGGGAGCCTGTGGCCTACTTAGATCTTCTTCTTGGGAAGCCTTCGCGGAATTCCAATGCTTTTTTAAGTAAAGACGGGACTTCACGCTGCAGGCTTTTTAGCTCTGCACTGTAATCGCGTTGGAGGCTCTCCTACGCTCTCTTGGGAGCTTTGGAGACTTTTTTTTTTGGGTCCACTTTACTTAATAGACTCGAGCCTCACGCAGTGTATGGAGAAGGAAGTTTTGGACTTTGTGGCTCCCCCTCAATCCGTGTCCCCCCTTGAGATGGAGTCTGTCCCAGTGGACGTCGCGCCCCCAGAGGTCTCTTTATGCAAGGAGTCTGTGGCGGCAAAGCAGGAAGAACTGAAGAAAACCTGCCTGATCGGTCAAATGTTTGGCCCCAGGCCCCCCCTTGATAGTGTGAGAACTTGGCTTCGTAAGGAGTGGTTCCCACGAGGCTTAATTGTGACCAAATGTCAATTCCTGCCGGCGAATCACCTGCTTCTTGTATTTGAGAACGAAGAGATGGCCTTTCAAGCCCTGCAGGCCGGCTCCTGGCAAGTGGGCCGTTCCACCCTTTGCCTTTTTAAGTGGACCCCAGACTTTGTCCCGAACAAATCAAAGCCTCTTCGTTACCCGCTTTGGGTGGAGCTTCCCAATCTGCCGTTCTTCATGTACGGATTTCTCCGCGAAATAGTCTCACCGATCGGGCGCCCGATGGCCGCAAGGCAGGATGTTGGGGGGTTAATCTACGATGGAGCTCAACATTCTTTCAATGCCAGATGGCATCCTCAGATCTGCGTTGAAACAGACCTGAACCAGGTCCTCCCCTCGAAGATCTCCATAAACTGTGGAGATGATAAGACCTGGACACAAGAGGTTACTTACAAGAATTTGCCAAACGCGTGCTTCCGGTGCGGACTTCAAGGTCACAGGATCAAAGAATGCCCCCTGAAGAAAAATACCAATAAAAACAAACTGAAACCAGATGAGACCCTAGACCCTCTCCCCCAAGACGACACTCGGGGTCATCCCCCTCCTTTGGAGGAAGAAGAGGGAACTCGCGTTGCTGAGACGGATTCAGAAGGCTTCACCGAAGTGAGACGCAAGAGAAAAGTTAGCCCTCGAAGACCAAAAACAAGGAATTCTTCGACAGCTGCCCCCTCGAATAACATATACTGTAACCTAGAAAAAGAGATTAATGAGCTAGACTTCCCAGGGGACAACCTCTTTGAAGAAGACCCCACTGTTAATTCCCTCGGGTGCTCTACCAGCAAAGAAGATAACCAAGAAGGCTACACCACGAGTAAAGAGGAAGGCTTCACTACCAGCAACGAAGACAACCCAGACAGCGAAAGCTCCGCTCTTGGTCCTACCCTCCCGGTATGCTGCCCTAGACTACTACAACCAAAGTCCAAGCTTAAAGGTAAACAACCTTCCGGCATGCCTTGGAAGAGCCCCCTCAAGGGTAGGATCCTAAGTAAAGAAGTAGGGAAGAAAAAAGAAGACCACAAGAAGAAAAAAGATTGGGTCCCTCCCCTCAAAGAGGGCAACCATCATTAATGAAATTCACATCTCTAAACGTTAGGGGTCTGTCTGACCCGTCAAGAGCTTCGATTCTTGGCCAGTGGTTCAGGGACATGTGCTTTGCCCCTGACTTCATTTGCTTACAAGAGATTAAAATCGACGGAGAGGATCTACAAAAACGACTTAAATGTATCTCTCCGAACCACCTTTGGTTCTCCACTTCTCACCCTAGAGGGACAGGGGGTGCTTCTATCGATATCAGTCACGCCCTGTCTAGCAATGTGACCTCGACTTTTGAAGGTCGGAATCATCGCTGGATTGCGGTCTCTTTCGGGTCTCCCTTTCAGTTCACTGTGGTTTCAATCTATGCCCCTAATGGCGAAGCAGATAGAATGGATACTTGGGCTTCCCTTGACTCCCTCTCACACAATGTCCTGATTTGTGGGGACTTCAACATGGTTGAGTTTCCTGAGGACCGATGGAACAACAAAGGAAAAATTATTGACGGTCAGGAAAAAGAGATTTGGGATAAAATCAAGCTCCATCTCGACCTGGTCGAAGTGAAAGACAGACACGGGTTCTCCTGGTCTAATCTCCAGTCGGGGGACTCTTTGAGGAAAGCAAGGCTTGATAGATGCTACATCGATCAGAACACCATCCATCAGTGGGGCACCCCGTCGATTTCCCAACACATGGACCTCACTATCTCAGACCACTATCCGATTACTCTGTCCTTCAAACCGATTCGCATGCTCCAGAAAGCTCCTTGGTTTCACGCTTGTCAGACATCTTTCTCCCTCCCCTCTGTCCACCAGGAAATTTCTGAGGTTTGGAAGGAAGCCTTTGCTTACTGTAATGAACCGGCTAAGTGTTGGAGAAACGCGGTAGAAAGGACTCGTAAAATTCTAATCAGGACCCAAAAGGCTATAAGAGAAATTCGAAAAAAAAGAAGAGAAACGGTGTACCGGAGGCTCTCACGGCTTGAAGAAGAGGTGAACAAAGGCAAACTACAATACCAACAGGGTCTTTTGAAAATCAGGGGTAGGCTAAGATTAGAGGAGGAGGTCCAAAGGAAAAATCTCCAAATTTTCTTCAAAGATTGGTGGGCAGGGAAGGCAGACAAACCAACGAAAGAGATGTGTAACATCCTCAAAAGGAAACAAGCTAGGGAATCCATCCCCCTAATGGTCGATAACAACGGAACTGAATGTTGCACAGAAGAGGAGAATAGAACTATCATCGTCGAACATTTTACCAACCTTCTCGGGGTCTCGACTCCTCTTTCCCCCCACAGGCGCGACTCAATGGCAACCATCTCAAGGGTTGCTCAAACCAGAGTCCCACAGAACTTGATTGCTCTACTGGATGCTAACATCTCCGAGAATGAAATTATAGAGGTTATTGATGCCCTTCCCAATGGGAAGAGTCCGGGTCCAGATGGCCTTACCAATGAATTTTTTAAGTCCTTCAAACTTCAGGTGGCCACCCCACTGCGCCTCGTGTGGCAAGAGGCTCTCTCCTTCGGTGCCCTCCCTGAGTGCCTGAATAATGGCGTCATCAAGTTAATCCATAAACGGGGAGATAAAAACAAAATTGAAAACTGGCGTCCGATTACCATGCTCCAAACTGGATACAAGATAATTGCAAAAGTTATCGCCAACAGAATCTCCTGTCATTTAAAGTCATGGCTGTGCGAGGACCAAAAAGGGTTTATCAAAGGTAGATCTATACTTGAAGCAATTATTGACATTTGGGAAGGCCTTGCTTTTGCTGAGGAGTCTGCTCAAGATCTAGTTTTCATTAAGATCGACTTCGACAAAGCGTATGACAGATTGGAATGGGACTTTATTCTTCAATCATTGAAAGACCTTGGTTGCAGCCAAAAGTTCACGAAGATGGTTGCCACTCTTCTTGGAAATGCTTCAACTAGAATAAACATCAACGGTATGCTCTCCGAACCCATTCGTTTAAAAAGATCAATTAGGCAAGGCTGCCCTCTCGCTCCTTTACTATTCGCTATCGCCTCGAATGGGCTCAGCTGCCTATTAAAGCACCACTTGGATGCTGGCAATCTCAAGGGTCTCTCCTTACCCCTAAATTACGGCCAAATGGTGGTGAGACTTTTTGCTGATGACATGAATGCCTTTGTGCATAACGATATAAACAGCATTGAGGTGTTTTGGGGGTGCCTCCACACCTTTTGTGTGGCGTCAGGCTCAAAAATCAACCATGCTAAAACTGCTTTTAGAGCGATCAGCGGGCCTACTCCCCAGTTGTTGGTGGATCGAGGGTGTCAAGTTATCCCTAGTGGTCAAGTCTTCCGTCTTCTCGGCATTCCGATGGGTTTCGACATCTCAATGGACCAACGATGGAATTGGGTTCTGGCCAAGTTGGATACCAAGCTGAATCTGTGGAAAGGTATGCAAGTCAACCTGGCAGGACGTGCTATGGTTATTAACACTTTCATGTTGTCTACAATTATTTACTTTATCTCTTGCTGGAGACCTAAGGAGAAAGACTTGGCCAAAGTAGAAAGAATCTGCAGGAACTTCCTTTGGACTGGGGACCCCAACAGAAGGGGGGTTCCCAAAATCAAGTGGGAAACTTGCATTAGCCCTAAAGACTCAGGGGGCTTGGGAATCTTGGATATTGCTGGTCTTGCTCACAAGCTGGCGGCTAAATGGCTTATCAAGGCCTGGAGCAATAAGGAGTCCTCTTGGGCTAAATTGATCTTCAGAAACACGGAAGACTTTACCTTCGTCGGCCTCCCTGGTTGGAGGGACATAGGGATTCTATCCCTTTTGTTCTCCCCCTACCCGGTCTGCCCTAAAGGCTCTAGCCTCGTGTGTTCCTTATGGAAGAATTGGAACAAAGCCAAACAGTTCATCAGAATCAGCGATGACTGGAAGTGGGCAGCTGGCATAAGACAAAATGACTCTATTTGGTTCCCGATCAGTGGCATTAGGGGAGTGGAATCTTGGAACCTCCAAACTGCAAGGCGGTTATGGAACAAGGGGTTCAAACAGTGGAAACAACTCTGGAAACAAGAGACCAGTCAGTGGATTAGGTTTGAAGATTTGGATCCGAGAATTAGCGTTACCTTCGAGGAATGGACTCTCCTTCAAAGCAGGTGTTTAGCATGGGACCGCTCAACTACCCGCCTTCTTTGCGGTCAGGATCTTCCTTGCTCGGAAGGCCTCAAATGGAGCAATGGTAAGAAGCTTTCCGAAATCCCAAACTTCAAAGGTGATTTGGATGTTCACCACACCCTTAACAAGAGGTGGTGCCTTACCTGGACCAAACTTCGGTGGGAGCTAAAATTCATGTCTCTTTGGCACCCCCTAATCGAGGTCAAAAAGTCCGTTCTCATGTGGCAGGTCTTGCATAAGGGAATCTGGACTAATGCAAGGGCTAACAAAATCTGTGGTGTGCCGCCATGGTGCAAGCGTTGTCATCGATGCATCGAAGATTTAGTCCACCTGTTCTTCGACTGCCCCAAGTCCCGTGTTATATGGCATCACGTATACCGCGTTTTGAGACTAACGAGTCAAATCAACTGGCAACAAGTGATGTTGGGTGAGGCGATCGGTTGCTCATCAAGACTTTGGAATGCCATCAGAGGTGAGGCTCTCTGGAAGATTTGGAGAGAGCGCTGTGCCGTCAATTTCGGCCAAACTCCCAAGGAATGGTCGATCGAGAAATCCTTATTTCTACTTGGAAAAAGAATCTCCCGTGTCAAGAGATCACCACCGTTTAGACATCACTGTATCTATCTCCTCGAAAACAACAAGCTAAAACCCAAATGGGTCCCACATGAGGGTGATGATAATGTTATCTGCCTCATTTGTAATGCCCTGTAGCTTGCCGTACTCCTCCCCTGCGTCGTGGGATTTGGGGGGTCCCATGGGCACTAGTCCCATTCACTTGTACCTTTTTCTCTTTAATATAATTAAAGTCCGGGAGATTAGGCGAAGGCCGAACTTCCTTTATTTAAAAAAAAAAAAAAGATTAGATACAGCATCAAAATCTTTCATTAGACTATTTAATACATGGTCAAAATAGGATTGAATCGAAGGGTGATTACACTCAATCATCTGCACCAAAATAGCATTCCATGGGCAAATTTTGAGGTTAAAAGCTGTGTAGGAACAATCTAGGTATTTTTGAAGAACTTTTCCTCTAGGAGATCAATATTGAGCAAGAAAGGATGATCGAAAACATACCCTTCTTTTCATCAAAGTCCCCACCAATAGATAAGTGACCATGCATAATGAAGACACCATGATTATTGAATAATTGACCATCTTAAAACTTTTTGAATAAAGTTTAACGCTTCCATGATACACTGTAGGAAATGAAAGTTTTAAAGGAATCAAATACATAAAAAATTATGTAATTTCAAGGAACATTATCAAAAAATTCACCTAAATTTTTATACTTCAAATGGGATTCATCATTGAAATTCGCCAAAAATCTTATATTTCAAATGAAACTTATCATCAACATTCGCCAAAATATTTATATATATAGTATGATAAAGTTAGAACATTTCGCCCATATTTATATACTTTTGAGTAAGGGGGGTAGTCTTATTTTTTTCCCTGGTTAGGATCAACTAACCTTATTCTATAATATGGAAGCTGAGGAGTAATAGTGAAAGCTATTAGCAACTACACAGTGCTAATAAAAAAGGGTTCAAATTATTTGTTTCAGACACAGGTATTAATGTTATGAGAGCAAAACAGAAGATCAGATTTATTGAAAGAAGGAAGACGTCACAGATTTCATAAAGTGTGATCTACTTTAAAGGAATTTGGAAACTAGCGTTAAATCATCCAGGGGAGTTATGAAACATGAAGACTTATTTTCAGCCATATGTGAAAGGATGCAGAATCATACCTACATGTAGTCCTATATTCCAATTTGTCAGTTTCTCTTTATGTTCCAGCTTTAAAAGAAGAAGGAAGAAGGAGAATATCTAGAGAAAGTTCTTGATAGGTGTTCCTATTTGGGAGAAAGTTCCAGAGTTCTACTGAAGAGAAGCTTGATATTTAGGAGAGGCATGTTACTTATGAGGTGCACAATATATGATTATACCAGACTCTGAAGGAAAAACGTATTAAGAACAAGGATGAAGACAAGATGACATCATAATTATGAAATTTTGGTGAGACTCATGAGAGTTGAATGAATTGAGTTGAGTACAGTCAGAGATGAACCAACTAGTGTTCATAATACACTAAGTTGTGAGTTGACAGACACAAGTCCCAGGATGGATTCAATTTCTGATTTTTTTTATTGTATCTACATGACACAACAGAAGTACATTGAGAAACCTTTCGTAAGGTCAATGCAAATATGTGGATCTTAGTGCATGCTTACAAGTTCGAGAAAAGAGGAGATAGCAGATTCAGAGTCAAGTCATGCTACATATGTTGTCAAGGAGTGATTGCTTGATGTATGCTAATACTATTGGATATCTAGTTTGCATATTTTCTCAGGTATTAAGGTTCATACTCAACAAATTCAAACTTTTTTGAAGTTTGAAGAACTTCAAATTCAGTTTTGAAGAATACTTTTGAAGATAAAGTTCAAAGGTCAATCTTGAAGGACAAATTTGAAGCTCATGTCAGTTTGGAGATGAATGAAGTTGCATATCCAATTCAGTTTGTACCATATGACATTGCAGGGGGGATTGTTGGAAATCAATGTCACATCAGTCCAAAATCCATTTAGGGAAGAAACCCTAATTTTGGTACTTAGTCATTTTTGGCACAAAATTTGCATATAATTTTTATGAGCCTTTCTTGTAGAGCTTGAAGAGAGATTTCTAATGGCATATGACATGAAGTCATTAGAGATCAGATTTGGGAGAAAACCCTAATCCTAATTTTCTGCTGATTTAAGGGTTTTACCTCATTTTATAGCTCTCAGCTTGGAGGTCATGGAAATGTAATCAATTCATTCATTAGGTAGTTAGACATGTGAAAAAACAAGCCAGAAGCAATATTTAGCAATTAAATTAAAATAAAGCAAAAGCAATTAAAAATAGTGATAAGTTTTTAATAAAACCAACGATTCCAAATTTGGTTGCAAAAAAAGCTGCTCTATGCTTTTTTTTTAGATGGAATCGCTAGGAGTAATGGTGGCCTATATAAAAAGGAACTTGATCAATTATTTGGACATCCCAATATAAACCAATGCTAGCTTGTGGTGGAGCTTGAGGAGGTGGTGCTCTAGCACTCATGGGACAGCCATGGTGCACTTTGTGAAGCTATGTTGAGGAGCACCCATGGAGTTCTTCTTGGAGAAGAGTGTGCTCACACTCTTGTTTGTAGAGAAGAATTAATCATCAGTAGCTTGGTGGTTTGGATCAGCCATCTACATGATGTATTTGAAGATAAGGCCGATACAAGTGTTCTGGGAATTATCCAGGTCCCATTGATAATATCTAGTAGAATAACTTCTTAGTTTTGAGCATAGACTAGATAATCAACTTATAATACAATTAGGCTTAATGTTGCAGTGCCAATTTACTAATCCAATCAAGAGAGAATAACATATTGTGGTTTGTGAAATGACTTAAAAAGAAAAAAATTGGAAACATACAACTCTTTCAAAATCATGAATAATTCCCACTTTTCCTGAATACGCCTTAGATTGTCTTCTACATGAAGATTTTGGTGTACTTCAAAGACATTGGATGGAGCTTAACATAAGATTGCATCTTATGTTAATTATTCAGGTACATATTCTCTTTATGCACACAATTACTGTTGGTGCATTTTACCCAAGCCTACATGCTTGATATATTTGATATCATCCTCATTTGTAAGTTGCATGAGTAGTCATGTGAACACCTCTTGTAAAAGAGTTCATTTTTATCTCTTGTATTGAAAAAAGAAAAAGGAAAAGGATGGCTTACCTCATGCATGATGTAAAAGCAATTTCGTGGCTCTAACTACCAAAACCCACGACTTTTTGAGCTGAGGGAATGTCTCCTAAATTTGGGGATCACTTTTAGGTGGAGCCATTTGAATTCGAATTCAAAACTCCCTCCAAGAATAGCTATAAAAGGAGCAAGAAGGAAGAGGCAATTAGCAAGCCTTGTACATGACCACTTCATGTCATTTTGTAGAGATTGAGGAGCTTACTCCATAGCTCTATCATTCTACTCCCATTGTGCAAAGATTCATTTCCAATGTGGTTGTAATCATATATGAATTTATACATTTATCATTATTCACTTCTCTGTTTTGTTCTCTGCTATACTCACTCAGAGCAGTACCTTCAGAAGGTCATATCTCGAGTTGTATTGATTGTTTGTCATTGATTCAATGTGCGTTGGATAGCTCTTACGGTCTAGTTTCTGCATATCAATTTTCAAGGTCATTGGATTTATAATTTCGGAGATATCTGCATTTTACTGCTCATTGGTCTATCTCTGCAGAGCCTCGAGAATGGTGGGCATGTTCTAGAAATTGATGAAACTTTTTCTCAGTGCTCAGTCCATCATTTGAAGTGTTTTAATTTGGATTGGGAAGCTTGCTAAGTCTACTTGCTATGCCCAAAAGGAATTTTTCTAACTCCCACCAGGTTGAGAGCACTGTTCATTTTTTCCAGCAGGTGTATGTCCAAAAATAGCAAGTTTTGGGAGCTAGTCATTTTGCAACTAGTCTGTCTTGACTTAAACCTTTGGGATACATGTTCCAAAGTACTTGGCTGATATTTTGGTGGATTTAGGAAGCTTAAAGGGTCTACTAATCAACTCTGAAGTCTCAGTTGGCTGGTGTGAAGCTGGTTGTAGCAGCACCTACTCATCTTTGGATTGCATCCACCATCTCTCTTCACAATTACTACTTGGAGCTTATGGAGACAGTGGCATCCATATCTGGAGGAGTCCTATTCGGCATACATAAAGGAGAATCAGTACATGCATGCTACATGCATTCAGATGAGGTGTTAGAGAAGGCGTTTCCATATGAGTATGAGGATTTCTGTCAGCAACATGTTAGCATTCTATGCTAAGTCTCTAAGTATGTGAACTTTCACACACACATCTGATTTAGGGTCTTCCATAGCCTAAAATTAGATTAGGGTTTGCTGAATATCAGTTTTAAACTCATGTTTCCTCTTTTTGTCACTCATATTCACTCTTTTACAACCTATCAGGTCATACATCTCATACATATTCAGATTTCTGTCCCTACATCTGAATATTCTTGTAAATTCTGTACATACACTCTTCTATCTATTTCTGTTCACATAGAGTGGTTGAGATTTTGACTCCCACATTGTAAATTGACAATTGCATATATGAAGGTATGAGTAAGGAGTGGCTTACATAACACTTTGAACATATTTTCTAATGTCTCTTTATCTTTGTCTCATCATTGTATGATTAAGTGTTGTATGTTCATGTTTGTCAATATTCGAAGATGCTCGAATTTGTATTGTAGATCTTGGACCTATGGGACCTGTGGAACTCGTTATGGGCCTATCTAATTTCCAATAGATATTTCCTTTGTTATTCAAGCTATGCATTGCCTATAGAGGTCTTAGATGTACAAAGTATTGCTAGCTATAGGAGAAAGGAGTTCCTTAGATACATATGATATTTTCCAGAGTCAAGCCTATCAAAAGACTGAAAGAAGAATATATATTTCATTTTAAAAATTTCGTGAGTTCAAAAATTGTATATACATCCATATGTATTTTTTGGCCAGAATAATTATAAAAGATATTCTAAATATTATAGCTTCTAATTGGAATGAAATCTCATTCTTTTTTGTAAATCCATATTTCCTAAACAAAATGATATTTGGTGATAGTCCTTATTTACATTATCTGTATAGATTATTTGGTGATGGTATCTGGCATGTACTCCTTTCTAATTGTCTTCTAAAGAACCAATCAAAAAGCTCTTTGAAAGCATTATTATTTTTTGAATTCTCCTCCTTTTCTTGTGCATTTGAAGAAGCTTGTTCTTGCTTGATAATGATATTTTTCCATGACCTGGGTGTTCCATGTGGGAAGTGGTTCCTTTTTTGCAAAGAATGGACCATACAAAAGAAGAATATGCTATAAAAACATAAAGCTAAATATCATGAGATGTTTATTTGAAAACACACCAAGTATATTGGTGGAGTAAATTTCTTTGAACCTCACCAAGTACTAAGTTATGTCTTTGATCCTCCATGCCTTTGTGATGGTTTCTGATTGCCCTTCTGAAGTCAATCACATAGGTATCAGATGTTACTTGTTGCATTGTGATCTTCAAAATTTTATCTATTCTGACCCAAACCTCCATTCTCTTTTTTGCTATTTTTGAATTGCATTTTATATTTGTCTTTAGCTCGCAAAATTGTTTCCAACAATTCCACATTGCATTTAGTGTTTTTCCATTAGTGTTGCTAAAGAATCTTCTTGCTTTTGCATCTCCCATTGACACATCCTATAATACATCACCTGTATTTTATGAAATCTTTGGATCTTTGCTTAGATGAACATCACCACCATGAAATCCCATTTCTTAAAGCAGAGATTCACACTTTTTTATGTATTCATCTGCAAGAGTTGTAGGCTTGATGGACTATGCATAATCTAAGTGAAGATGGACCAATTTATCAATGATCCTTAACTCTGCATTTAGGGTACATATGTGTACATTAATCAATTCTATTGGAAATATGGGATCCAGAATCATGGCAAAAGATGAGTAATTATGTAGATTAACATTTTGTTTGGAAGTAGCTTCCTCACACTCAGTTCTAGCAATCCATCCTCTTGTACCTGAACTTTGCATGTAGTACAAATAAGGGTACTTACAATTTGCATCACCCCGGCTTATACCAAACATGCATTTTAGAGTCTTTAAGTCTCTGCTCAAATGCTCACGATGAGTGTGGAAGTGGCCATGGGGAAGCAAACAAAATAAAAGGGAGATAGGAGGCTAGAGAGAGAGAGAGAGAAAGAGAGAGAGAGAGAGAGACAGAGAGAGAGATAGAGAGAGAAGAAGAGAGAGAAGAAGAGAGAGAGTGAGGGGGACAGAAAGAGTGAGAGCGAAAGGAGAGAGAGGGAGAGAGATATATATGTAGAGAGAGAAATGGAGAAAAGGAAGAGACCCAAACCAAGGAGCCTGAGAACCACAACCCTACAAAAACTTGAGGAGGCCGAACGGACCAGAAATCCTAACCAAGCAGAGAGAGAGGGATACAAAAATGCACTAGCATTACAAGAGCCCGAGGAGACATTAATCCCAACCCAACCTTAGCTAGAGCTTAGATGATGACTCTACCTAAACCAAAGAGCTTTGAAACAAGGCTCTAAGGCAAGACCTAAAGCAAAGCCCAAAAATAGAACACTTACCCTAGCACGAATGGCCCAAGCACTCGTGCCACTAACCTCTGACTATCCTATTGCAAACTACAACCCACAAGTCATGGAATACCCAAGCCTAGACTCCAAAGGCACAGATGAAGATGCAAGAGAGGGAGGAGGAAAACCCTAAGCAACCAAGACCCTAACACGCCCGTCCTAGCACACGAACTTTAACTAAGCCAAAGCATCGCAATCTTCCAATGGCCCTTCCAAGAATCAAACAGCAAAGGCAAACAATCTTTCGATGGCGTTGCCATGCAATCATCCGATTGCCATACCATGCAATCATCGGATCCGCCACAAACAAATGCTGATGGCCCTGCCATCTAAATACTACGAATGGGCAACAAGTACTCCAACACCGACCACCCGTAGCGGGACAAGGGGAAGAGGACGAGGCAAGGACACGCTGTGGTGATTGCTGAAAAACTTCTGGCCGCCGAATACCCCAGCCTACGGTCGATTTCTATAACGACTGCAGACTCTCCTGTACTGAGCTGACTATGGACGACTCTAAGCACCACAACGACTCACCACACCGGGAGCCAAGGACCGCAAGAGAAAGCGTGTAACCGGTGATCACTACCCTCTGAGAACCTGAAGCATATGCGACTCCAAATTCTGCAACAGGAACAATGCCCTGGCAAGAACAACGCAACGGACCCCGCCTAGTAAGAACGCCGCAGCACGCGTCGCCTGACGTACCGGGGACGCCCAGAACAAACGCCAAACACGCCTTGCATGCACCTCCCGCCCACTGCTCATTGTGTATTCTTACTTTTTTTTTTTTTAATAAAAGGAAGTTCGGCCTTAACCTATTCTCCCGGACTTTAATTAAAATAAAGAAAAGTTACAAGTGAAAGGGACTAGTGCCCATGGGACCTCAAATCTCACAAATCAGGGGAGGAGTACGGCAAGCTAGGCATTACAAATGAGGTGGATAAATCTATCATCACCCTCATGTGGGATCCATTTGGGTTTCAACTTGTTGTTTTCGAAGAGATAAATACAGTGATGTCTAAACGATGAAGACCTCTTATCTCGAGAGATTCTTTTACCTAGTAGAAACAATGATTTCTCGATCGACGATTCCTTAGGCGTTTGGCCAAAATTGACAGCACATTGTGTATTCTTACTTGTTTGAAATGCCAATATTGAATTGAATGGCCAATTTTATTGAATGCCTTACGTCTCCTGTGCTTTATGTCAGTACCTTGAACAAAGAGAGAACATGCAAGAAAGCGAAATGAAAAAGAAGAGGCAGAACATGCGAAACTAAATAAGGGGACAAAAAATATAGCTAAGAACAACTGAATCACCACATGATAGGAAAAGGAAACCGTACAGCTATACAAGCCTCTAAACCATACAACTTTGACTCGGAAAGGAAAACAAAAGTGCCTCATAAACATGTCCTACCAATGAGCGAAGCCTTTCTTCCTGCACTTGTTCCATCTGATAGGGAAGGACTGATGGGTGCTCCTTTCAGACCAGCCCAGCCAAATGGAGTCCTGCACTATGAAAGAAAAATTGTTAGCAAACCAAATAGGGAGGATGTATTTGGACTTAACAACCATCCAAGCTTTCCAAAAATTACATGTCAGTTGACTACCCTTAAGCACAAATTCAACAGGAGAAGAGATCACATCCCAAAGAGAGCAACCATCCCAACTCTTATTATACTTGACACTGAACCTACTGATATTTCTTTTAATCAGACAAGCCCAGTAGTCATTAGAGGAAACTGATCTAACAATCCACTTGGCAGACATTTGAGTAGCCATCCTAGAGGGACAAATGAGACCAAGGCCCCCTTCACTCTTCTTCATACAACAGGTATTCCAAGCAACTTTAGGAATTCTAGATCCTCCCCATAAAAACCTTCTAGCCAGAGAGATGGCTTGACCAAGCTGCTTTTTACTAGGCTGCCAGCAGGACAGAAAATATGTCAAAGAGGGGAGGATATAATGCTTCAGGATAAATGTTCTTTGGGACAGATTATGATGCAAGTCAATCCACTTATAGATTTTAGCTCTAAACTTATCAAGCATCCATTGCCATCTCTGTTCGTTTGAGATACCAAAGCCGATGGTAATACCAAGGAGCCTGAAAATGGAACCTTTTTTAATAATCTCACAACCAGCAGCCTCAACACAATAAGGAATCTTATTGTCAGTGGTAAAAAAACCCGTTTTTTTATGATTAACCACCGAACCACTAGCCAGACAAAACAAATTAAGACAATTAAGGAAATGGTTAGCAGAGGTTTCCTCAGCCTGCATTAACATGTTGGTGTCATCTGCAAACATCTGCAGACCCAGGGGAGAGGAAGCCTGGGGGATATCTAAACCAATAATGGTTCCTTTGGAAATGCAGTCTTTAACCAGCCATCCTAAAGCATCACTTGCAATGGCAAAAAGAAGGGGAGCCAAAGGGCAGCCTTGCCTGATGGACCTGCACAACCTGAAGGGGTTAGTAAGACAACCATTGATAGTCACCTTAGAAAAGGCATTACCAAACAGGATACTGACAAATTTGATGAAATTTTTGCCAAAGCCAATATCATGCAAAGATTGCAGAATGAAATCCCATTCAATCCTATCATAGGCCTTATCAAAGTCTATTTTAAAGAAGTAGGTATCAACATTAAGCTCATTGTAGTAACCTAGCCCTTCCCAAATAGTGATAATATTGTCAAGGATAAATCTACCTTTAATAAACCCTTTTTGCTCAGGGAGAATAATACTATCCATGACAGGACTCAACCTTCTGGCCAGGATGGAAGCAAAGATTTTATACAGAGAAGTCAGGCAGGAGATGGGTCTCCAGTTGTTCAAATCGTCTTTGGGACCTTTTTTGTGGATTAATTTAATCACTCCAGTGTTAATAAAAGGAGAAAGGGATCCCCTTCCAGAGGCTTCTTGCCAGATCTTGAGAATAATGGGCACCAACTCTTCCTTGAATTCCTGAAAAAACTCATTGGGCAAACCATCATGACCGGGAGACTTTCCAGGCTTCAATTTGCTAATGGATTCTCTAATCTCACCATCAGAGAGGGGCATGTCAAGGAGGGAGTCCATTCCCTGAGGAACCATTTTTTTCCTACAAAGGGCAATGGAAGCTCTTGCACTCCACACAAAATCCCCTCTCTTGGGAGGCTGGGAGAATACATTGGCAAAGAACCTATGAGCAACCTGTAGATTATCCTTCATGCTGGAAACATGAAAACCATCATTGTCTTTGAGCAGGGGGATGAAGTCCCTGGCTTTTTTCTTTCTCAACAATTCAAACATATGCTTATTAGGTTTGTCAACTTTTCCTGCCCAGAATTCTCTAGAAGAGGCAAGGGCACCTCTAGCAAGGAGGTAGTCCACTTTCTTGACTTTTTCCTGAAGATCAAACATCTTGGCTCTTTTGGCACTCAAATCAATGTTAGAATTCTCAAGCATATTCATCTCCTGAATGATCATCATCCTCCTTTTGTATCTAATAATTTTGGCCCTATTCTTATAATACTTAATAATATCCTGAATTTCTCTAACAGCCCTTTCCCAGGCCACAAAAGGAGACAAATCCGAGGCAAAATGCATCAAAAGAATTTTAGAGATTTTATCCTTCACAACAGGAATCTTAAACAGGGAAGAGTCCAGATGAGGCCAGCCTGCCCTATAACTGGGGTTGTTATTGTATAATTTGACAATCAAGGGCGAATGATCAGACAGTAACAAAGATTGATCAATAGAACAACAGAAATTCCACAAATCACGACTCCTGCCAGCATTCATATAAATCCTGTCCAGCCTAGCAGACAAATAGGAGCTCTACCCCCTGTTATTCCAAGTGTGCCCAGTATTAGCAGAGAGATTCTGGATTCTGATGGGTTGTCTGTGTACTGTAAACAGATTCTTCTGGGCAAGGAGCAGTTGCAGGAAAAGCTGGAGGCCAACTTGTGGAAGAAGGAGATTACTCTCCAAGATATTGCCTGTGATATGCTAAGCTCCTTCAGAAGGAACGTCAGAAGCATTAAGGAGATCTCTGGGAAACTCAACAAGAAATGGGGTCTTCAATGGTCCCACTTGCAGTGGAAGTACAGATTTCAGTGTTGTTGGGCCTTCCCTCTCTCTAACAAGCAGTCCTGTCTTAACTGGCTTATTCTCCACAAAGGAATTTGGACGGGAAGCCTTGCTAGGAAGTATAAAATTGATGCTGGTCTCTGCAAAATTTGTGGCAATGAAGAGGATATGGATCACTTGTTTATAAAGTGTAAATCTGCTTCCAGATTTTGGAACTGCATCTGGTCTTTCTGTCGGGTGCAGGGCCTCAAAATTCCTAGTTGTAAGGACATCCTAATTGGTGAATCGTGTGGCCTTGACATTCTTCTGTGGCAGATTATTAGAAATCACTTCTTCTGGTCTATTTGGAAAAATAGAAATAATGTCATCTTTAGTTCGAAAAACAAAGACCACTTCTTCTCTTGTATTTCAGGGTTGAGAAAAATTCTCAACCTTTGTCTCACCTCCTGTCAAGATACCCAATCGGTCCCTCTGAGCCCCTTTGTAATCTTAAAGAACAATCATTGTAATGCTTGGAAAGCTAAACTCCTCCCTATGTACTCAAAGTCAAGAATGGACATAATCACTTTTCTAGGTGATTATGTTAACTCTTTCCTTGTTTGATCCTGTTCTCCCCTCCTTGTCGAAGATGAGTCGTCATCTGTTGTAATTCCATTTGTCATCAATTTTATACTTCCAGTTTTTCTCAAAAAAAAAAAAAAAAAAAAGTGCCTCATAAAGGTAGCGCATGTCGTGGAGTGCTATTTTCAAAAGCCCATAATAGTTTGGAGTGAGTCAAAGTTTTGCCTTCTTCTTGGCCACGAATATCCGCACACAAGGGGCAATAAATTAGAAGACATTGTGAGATTCACGTGCATTCTCGATTTTCACAAAAATCTCAACACTAACTCATGCACAAACTGTTCGTGGATCAAATGGGAATTAAAGCTCAATGAGTTTGGGCACTTGCTAATGAATGAAGCACAAGAAATTGGTCCTTTCTCGGCAGATCCTTCACCTAAGGATTTTGACCAATGTATAGCTTATAAGATATGTCAAGGGCTTCCGTGGTTTAAAAGATATCGTAGGAGGAGAGAAGACATTATCCATTTTTTTTTTCTTCTTCTTCTATCCAAAACAATGCCTTTTCTTGGATAGCCATCCTTGATGTGGTCATATTGAGTCGATCGATCAATTGCAAACAAACCATATTTGGCGAGGGTACTCGCTGCTCTTTAGCTTTGTGGAGGATGCTTATAAGTGAAATCGTTTGAAAATTCCGTACGAGAGATGTATTACTACCTTTAAGGTATCTATAAAAGAGTGCTCCATTGAGTTGTGTTTATACTTCCTTCACAAGGAACTTAAAGAGTTCCGCACATTTAAACACCATAGGTTATTCGTTGTTAAGAATAACAAGCACGAAAGGAGAACAAGTGCCAAAGCACGTGATGCATCGAAGCCCAATCACTTAGCCCCTCCAATCAACAATATTTTTTATAATCTAGAAAAGAAACTCAATATGTTGGACTACCTAGGTGAATGGAGACAACATTTCAACGAAGAAGAAACCACAAAGTCTCCTGCCACAAGCAATCAATGTATTCAAGAAGAAGACACTTCTAGCAATGAAGGTGGTCTCACCTCCAACAAAGAAGAAACCCTTGATAGTGAAAGTTCTTTCATCGACTCCATGCTTCTTGGTCAAGATGTGGACTCCTTGGTTGGGGTGGTGTCCCAAAAAGGGAAACTCCCTACTGGACTCCCATGGAAGATCCCCTTCAAAGTACATATCATGTGTCGAGATCCCTCAACCTCTAAAAATAGAGAGGATGATAAAAACAATAAAAAGATGGTTAGTTCTTTGACAAAGAAAGATACCTCTTGTCATAAATGGTTGTTGCTTCGTACAACATTTGTGGATTGTCTGAACTCTTAAGAGTGACAGGTTTATTCAATGGCTTGAAGATAAAAAATTCAACACCAAAAGATCAAAGTCGATGGAGTTGAATTTCAAAAGAGTTTATAGAGCATCTTAGCATCTCACTCCCGATCACCACATAGGAATGATGCGAGAGTGGTTGTGTAGTGATTGGCTTCTCACTGAAATGGCATTCTTTCTTAATAGATGCTATAAGCGATCAAACCATCGATGCTTCTTTTAAAGATCCTCTTCTATTAACCATTTCTTCGGTTTATGCTCCAAATATTGACTTGAAAAGATTGGATACTTCGCACAATATACAATCTTTCACATTGGAGGTCATTCTCTACGTAGACTTTAACATGGTAGAATTCGTATCCTATAGGTGGGATGAAAGGAGACAAGTTTTTGAAAAAATTGAGAAGGATGCCTAGAACCAGGCTAAGCTTCACAACGATTTGGGTAAAGTTAAAATTATTCATAGTTTCTCTTGGTCAAAACTCCATTTTGGTATATATTTGCAAAAAGCTAGACTAGATAGAAGCTATAGGTTATAGAACATCATTGAAAAATGGGGCCCTCCATTTCTTTTGCATAACAATGCCCTTCCATGGTGAAAAAGATGTCGTAGGAGGACGGAAGACATCATCCATATATTTTTCTTCTATCCAAAACAATGCCCTTGTTTGGACATGCATCTTGGTCATGTTGAGTTGATCGATCAATTGCCACAAAACCATATTTGGGGAAACATGTATATGTGTGTATGTTTGTATGTATATGTGATGTGTGTGTGCATGTATGCATGTGTGTGTATACATATGTGAGTGTGTATATATATGTGCGTGTGTATGTAATATGCATGTGTGTATGTATGTATGTGTGTGTACATGCATATGTGTGTGTATATATGTATGCATATGCATGTGTATGCACATATGTGTGTGTATACATATGTGAGTGTGTATGTATATGTGCGTGTGTATGTATGTATGTGTGTGTGTACATGCAAATATGTGTGTATGTATGTATGCATATGCATGTGTGTATGTATACATGTGTGTGTACATGTATGTATGTATATGTGTGTGTACATGTATGCATGTGAGTATGAGTATGCATAGGTGTGTGTGTGTGTATGTATATGCATGTGTGTATGTAATATGCATGTGTGTATGTAATATGCATGTGTGTATGTAATATGCATGTATGTATGTATATGTGTGTATGCATATGCATGTGAGTATTTAATATGTATGTGTATGTATATGCATGTGTGTATGTAATATGTATGTGAGTGTGTATGTAATATGCGTGTGTGTATGTAATATGTATGTGAGTATGTGTATGCATATGTGTGTCACTTTTTTGAGTTTTTATTTGCGTGTAAAAGTGAGGAAAATTAAAAGATGGTTTTTCACTTCTACGATAGTTTCGACTACATAGGTGGAAAGATCTATCCAAAGGTCAATCTTTGAGTTAGAGGCACTAAAGGTTCTGTCTCGTTGACACTATTCATTTCTCTTTATCACTTTATTTTCAAGGTTTGAGTCTTCTTATATGTTTCTTGAAAGGTTTTCAGTTATGGTGCGAGCACTCACCACAAGTTTATGTAGGTTTTTTTGGGTCTAAAGAACAGAGTTGACATACACTTTTAGGTATTGTTGGCTAATGCTTGGGCTGTACATTCATCGTTTTAGTGCTATTATATTGCATATACGAAGCCCATAAACACTATCTACATTTTGTGGATACCGTTTATGAATGTACATGTGGTAATTGATATATTGGTTACATTTTTGCATAAATCCTTTGATGTTGATAAAGAGGGTCATGGTGAGACTTCCTCAACTAGGAGACACCCAAAAGTTGAGGTATCTTCAATGATGTAGGTGGAAGACTTACCCAGCCTCACCATAGGAGATGTATGTCAGTTGTTCATAGGTGCTTGATAACCCTAGTTCGCTTCATTTGGTAAAGTGGTTATATGAAGTGGATTCAATGATTCATTATGTCAGTTTACATGTATCTACTCATAGTTTTAAGAGTTTTTACATTGATCATATGCTCATTTTGTAGACAACTATATAATAATTGATTTTACTCCTTGACACACTTATTGGAATGAGCACATAATTCTCACTTCATCCGTTTGGTTGGTCATTGATGTTCATCGATCCATTTTTCTAAGGAGACTCTATTGAATTAATCCTAGACCATGACACTTGGTCATCCTTTTTTGAGCCTTAATGGTCTTTGGACTAATCTAGCTCCATTATCATTCTAGTTAGCTATCTATCATCTTGGCATCTAAGATCTCAAGCACATCTAGTTGATCAGGTTCTTATGCCATTGTTCACAAGAGGAGCTATTTGTAAGGAAAAGACCATTTTGAGATGTGGAAATTGATCGCACAAACTTTGCTCTATGGAAGAATGAGATTAAAGATGTATTGATTCAAAGAATGTAGTAAAAGCCAATAAATAAAATCTCAAAGAAACTTGTTGATATAGATTATGACTGTTATGCATTGTATTTAATCACTAGGTGTACCATTTGTTGGAGTTAGTCATCTGCAAAAGCATGCAAAAAACACAAGGAAAAAGAAGAAGCTTTGAGCACAACACACAATACTGAATGTATTACCACTAGAATGTACAAAATAAGTAGCCCATTACGGCAATAGGCATATATACAAGCTAGGGGAAGAAAACCTCCTAAAGAAGAAAAAAAGTGCCTTGGTGGTCCTAGAGTGTTCACACACATCACTACCTAAATATATCAACACATCCCCCCTGGAAGTGATGCGGTGAACAAGGAGCTCACACTCATGTATAAGCAAGCACCAAGCTATGTGGAATCAATCCACAAAAGGAAGTAAGCCCAAAGCTTTGCCGAAAGCTTCAAAATTTTCTTTAGGAAGAGCCTTCGTAAAAAGGTGTGCAATGTTCTCCTACGTCGGCACGTATGCCTAGCTAATCTCCCCAGCAGAGAACCTCTCCATGACATAATGATAATGCACCTCAATGTGCTTAGTGCGAGCATGGAACTCAGGGTTCCTCGCAACTACCAATGTGCTCTGGCTAACAGTGAAGATGGTGGTGGCAGAAGACTCACCAACACCCAAATCAATCATGAGGCATCTGAGCCACACACACTCAATAGTCGTTGTGAAAGTTGCCCTATACTCAGCCTCACAACTAGAAGTGGCCATAGTAGGCTACTTCTTACTCAACCAAGATATACAGGAGCTACCAAGCATGAAGCAAAAACCATTGGTGGACACATGAGTGTCATAGCAACCAGCCCAATCAATGTTAGAAAAAGCATGCAAATCTGGCGGTAGTGATCCCCCCTTGGGATATAATAGTCCAAGTAGCCGGGTACCGCTCAAGTAGTGAAAGATGCACTTAACTGCCTGCCAATTGTTGACACTTAGGCAATGCATAAAGCTGCTCATCTGTGAGACAACAAACTAAATATGTGGCTGAGTAATGCATAAGTAAATCAAGCATCCAACAACCTGTTGATAGAGGACAACATCAAATGCACCTCCAGCATCATGAAGACTCAATCGTAAACCTATCTCCATAGGAGTGGCAAATAGGCTTATATTCTCCAAGGCCAAAATGCTACAATAATGTGTCAATATATTTCATTTGACACAAAGCCATTCCAGCATCAACTTGCATAAACTAAATGCCCAAATAGTGATGCAAATGCCCCAAATCAAACATCTCAAATGAGGCATGAAAATCATCCTTAAAATCAGCAATATGCATGTCGTGCAGACCAGTGAACAACATGTCATCAACATATACCACAATGATTAGAAGCACATCATTAGCACGCTTAACATATACGGTGCTTTCAATTGGATTGTTCTCAAAACCATGTGCAATTAAATATGCATGTATCTTTCCATACCAAGCACCTGGTGCTTGCTTTAAACCATATAATGCCTTCTTTAACTTGCACACCTGGTTTTCATGCCTTTTCTACACAAAAGCCACAGGGTTGGAAAATATACACTTCTTCATGCAAGTCACCATTTAGAAATGATGTTTTAATGTCTAGCTGATGTAAATTCCAACCATGATGAGGTGCAAGTGCACGAAGGCTATGAACAATAGCCATTCGGCAAATAGGAGCAAAGATTTCATCAAAATCAATGCCTCTTTCTTGCGCATAACCCTTTGCAACAAGCCTAGTGTTATACCTCTCAACTGTTCCATCATGTTTATGCTTCAGGTTGTATACCCACTTAGTGCCAATGGCCTTCTTGCCAGGAGGCAAGTCACATAAAGACTATGTACCATTTCTCATGATAGCATCATATTCAGATTGGATTGCAGCCATCCAATGTTTTGAATTTTGTGCTTCATCAAACGAAATAGGTTCAGTCTCATCATAGAGAGTAGAGGCAGCCATAGCATAGCAATCTAATGCAAAAGAGCCACTACGAGAGCCTCAACGAGTACGATATGGCAGTGGTGCCTCTAATTTGCTATCACACAAAGTCTACACCAGCCATTTTGGCATAGTTTTTGCTTGCTCAATATAAGCTCTCTCAACAAGCGCATCATGTAAATCTACATCAGAAATGGAATGATTTGCATCATCAAATGAAACCTACAAAGGTTGAGAAGTTGCCTCATTAGGACCAGCACTAGATTGTCCACCTATAAAAAGAGACAACAAAGTATCATACATGTCTTTGGAGCTAACATATGTCTCCTTAGTACATGAAAGTAAGGGCTACATAGCATCTTCCACCAAAAAAAAACATCACTGCTAACCAGAATGTGTTTAGTCTATGGATGATACATACGATAGACTTTGCTTTCAGAACTGTACCCAACAAAAATACATTTTACTGCTTTATCATCCAATTTTTTGAGATGTTGTTCAGGAACTGATGCTATGCCAAACATCCAAAAACTCATAGATGAGCAATAGATGGCTTGCGACCATGCTAAGCCTCATATGGAGTGATAGACTGCAGTGCTTTAGTGGGACACCTGTGAAGTACATATGTTGCACACATGATAGCCTCAAGCTAGAAACTATGTGGTAAAGCCTAACCCTTGACCATACACCTCGCCATCTTCATGAGTAACCTGCTCTTCCATTCAACAACCCCATTCTGTATACTTAACTGTACACTAATGTTTTATCCCACATTCAGCCAGAAATGCATTAAAGTTAGAAGACATATATCCCCCCCTTGATCAAAATGGAGGGTGCTCATTTTACATGCTGAAAGATTTTCAGCCAAAAGCAAAAACTATTTGAAGCACATAAACACTTCAGACTTTGCCTTCAATGGATATACCCATGCATGCTCAGAAAAATCATCGATGAAAGTCACGAAGTGAAGGTAGTTCCCAAAAGAAGGTGTCTGCATAGGACCACATATATCACTATGTACAAGCTGCAATTTCTGAGTAGCCCGAACTGAACCATCTTTTGGAAAGGAGGAATGCTGCATTTTGCCCAAAATACAGCCTTCATGAACATATTTTTTGAGTTCCTCAATTTTGGCAAAGAGGACACCATTTTAGATTTCTATAGGCATATCAAACTAGCAAAATTCAGATGAAAAAAGCATGCATGCCAAAGCTTTGAATCTGACATAGCTGAAAAATTATGTACTACACATGCCAAATCATTTACAAATTTTTCATAGTCTATGAGCTTATACAGCCTAGGACATAAAATGTCACAAGTAATAATGATGTCGCCATTTGACAGATCATGAATTGTATACCTGTCATCAACAAATTTCACAACCAAGCCAATCTTGGCTAATGCAGAAACTAATAACAGATTTTTCTTGATCCCTGGCACAAATAAAGCATGTGAGAAAGTGAAAGAACTACCATTAGCAGTAGTCAAAATGATCTTACCAACTCCCACAACTCGATAAGAGGAGTTGTTGGAACATGTAACAGTATTCCCTATAGGGATAGGCTTGAGTGAAGAGAAGAAACTGCATTGCGGGGTAATATGTTTGGTCGCCCCACTATCAAAGTACCAAACATCTCAGTCTACTACAGACATGCATTGCTCATGAGAAGATGGGTCAAAATTGCAAACAATAGTAAATGTTGGTGTAAATTACAAGCCTACACATTTGGCTCAAAGGATGCATTGAAGTTTATACATACATGAAGAAGCATAGGAACATATGCTACTGGTTAATTACCACTTTACCTCATTATAAAAGTCAAATTGACTTGGAATCTCTTGTAATCACCTACCAAAAGGATTCGTGGAAAATTAGTTGCTTGATTGAAAGAATATCTCCAAGCATTTAGGAGCTTGACCATAGGGAGCCAAAAGTTTGAATTTGAATTCAAATTTTTAGTCATCTCTTATAAAAATGGATATGAAAAGTCGCGGGTAAGAGAGAGCACTCTCGAGCCTAGCATTACTGATTTCTGAGTGTGTGTGAGGTCTACACTCTAGCCCACACCTCTCTACACCATTTGGCATTGATGTTCATGCAAATGGAGTTGTATACAAATCTTCATTAATACATACATTCATATTGTCTATCTCTGAGTTCTCTATTAGCCTACTCAAAAGTCTGTCAACTTGTCAAGGGCATATCTCGGTCACTTCTTTACCAAATTCAGTGATTAAAAGCTTGTTGGCTTCAGCTTGAAGTACTCTACATGCTATCAAAATTTTAAGATATTCTTTTCAGCAAGTTTGGAGAAATCGGCGTCGAGGTGAACTCTGCTCATTTTCTGCTACAGTCCTAAAAGTCGGGGGTATAGCTTAACTTGCTAAATTGATTTCTCTTAGCATAGTTTATCATTTTACATCATTCCACTTGGAATATGTAGCTTACTAAGCTAATTAAATACCCCTAAAAGGAAGTTTTCCAATTCCTACTCTGCTGGTCATACTAAGCAAAATACTCAGCAGGTGTCAAGCCATAAATAGAAGGTTTTCTTGAGTTTGTGACCTCCAAACTTATCTGTTTTGATTCAATCATTGCACACATCATTTCCAAAGGACATAGGACATTTTATGGTGTCATTGGAAAGCTAAGGAGGTCTAGTTATCAACTCTGAAGCAAAAGAGGACTGGCACAAAGCAGGTTTAGCAGTACCTACTCAGTATCTTGGAGCATCCATCCATCTATCCCAACAATGGTATCAGAGCAAACTAAGGTAAAATGGGAGATGGTTTTCCTTCATTTATTGACAAATTGGACAGGAACAACTATCAAGCATGGTCTCTAAGGATGAAGATCTACTTAGAAGGAAGGAGTCTCTATGGGTACATCTCAGGAGATGAGGAATTGCCCTCATTCAAAGCAAGAGGATTACCAACCAAGGAAGAACATGAAAAGCTCAACACATGGTATGCTAAGGATGCATTGGCAAGGTCTTATTTACTCAACTCTATATTTGATTTTCTTTTGCCACATATTAGAAATTGTAAGACATCCCAAGAGACTTGGGAAATCTTTTCATCATATTTTTCCTCCAACACAAGGGCTAGGAAAAATCAGTTGTGGATTGAATTCACAACACTAAGGAAGCAACCTAAGCAAGCTGTTTCAGAATATGTGACCAAGATTAAAGATGTAGCAGATCAGTTAGCAAGCATAGGAGAACAAATTGAAGAAGAACAGATTGTAAGGCAAGTGATCAATGGGATCAAGGCTGATGACAAATGGGAAAGCTTCACCACTGCCATGGATCTCTACATGGACATGCACACTCCAAATCTTACAACCCTCATGGGACAATTGTTTACTCATGAAGCAAAGCTAAAAAAAAATGGAGACACATCCAAAGGTAATAACTCTTCTGCCCTATACACTGATAAGAAGTCTAAAGATAAAGGCAAGAGCAAGAAGGTGGAAGATGAAGGATCAACCTCTCAAGCCAACTATGCAGGGAGAGGTAGATCTTCAAGAGGAAGGGGCAGAGGAGGTAAGCCAGGAAGGGGGAGATCTTATAACTCCTCACCATGCAACATTTGTGGTTTATCAAATCATACTACAGATGAGTGTTTCAAGAATTACAAGAATCAGAGAGGAAGAGGATACCAAAGAGGTGGCTACTCACAGTTAAGAGGAAGCTTCAACCATCACCAAGGTTACAACAATAATTACAACAACAACTACAACAATAATTACAATGGCAATTACCAAGGAGGATTCACATCCAGGAAGGATTACAACAACTATACAGAGGAGCAAGATGACTCTCTTCTAATCATGAACATGACTTCAAAATCAGGTACAAATGATGACCACCTATTCTACATTGACTCAGGATGCTCAAATCATGTGGCTGGCAATGTAGCATTACTCTTTGATCTTGAGGAACCAAAAGGTAAGCATCAAGTCCAAACAGGTGATGACACAAAGCATTCTGTAGTAAAAGTTGGAAATGTTAAGACTTGTGATGGAAATCAGAATTTGATGAGCAGGGTACTCTATGTACCAACTATTACCAAAAATTTGATCAGTGTTGGTCAGATTGTGGAGAAAGGTTTGCAGGTTAGATTCAACCAATATGGAGCATATGTGGAGGATCCAAGACATGGGTTCAAGAGGATTGCTAAAGGAGAAAAATCAGGTAGACTTTTCACTTTTGAGTTGGAAGATACAAAAAATATTGCACTATACAGTTATAAAGATCAAACACTTTCAGAGCTTGAGATTTGGCACAAAAGGTTAGGGCACATAGGAGAAAGAACCTTGAAACAAATGTGCACGGACCAATGTGTGCTTGGGATACCTAATGTATCCAAGCAACATATGATTTATAAGTGTGGTGCTTGTCAATTTGGGAAGTCTCACAGGTTACCATTCTCAAAGAAAGGATACATGCATGAAGACTACCTAGAGCTTGTACACACAGATGTATGGGGACCAAGCAAAGACCCCTCAGTCTCAGGATCAAGGTACTATGTGTCTTTCATTGATGATTATAGCAGATGGACTGTATTATACTTCATGAAGCACAAGGATGAGGTATTTAATTGCTTTAAAAAATATCTTGCATTAGTTGAAAATCAGACAGGAAGGAATTTGAAGAGGCTAAGGTCAGATGGAGGAGGTGAGTACTTCTCCAATGAATTTGAAGACTTTTTGCAAGACAGAGGCATCAAAAGAGAGATAACCACAAGGTATTCTCCTGAACAGAATGGGGTAGCTGAGAGAAGAAATAGATTAATTGTTGAGACAACTAGATCTATGCTTAATGAGAAAAGGTTACCTTACCATCTATGGGCAGAGAGTGTTTCTACTGCCACTTACCTCATAAACAGGTTACCATCTAAGTCTCTTGATGGCATGACACCCTATGAAGCATGGCATGGTAAGAGACCTTCACTTGACAATCGCAAAATATTTGGATGTGTAGCATATGTACACATTCCTTCTCAGATAAGAGGTAAGCTAGAATCAAAGGCTGAAAAATGCATCTTTATTGGGTATGATTTAAATCAAAAAGGTTACAGGTTTTATAATCCTATCAATAAGGGGTTTATGGTAAGCAGAGATGTTGTCTTTGATGAAAATGATTCTTGGTATGAGAATGAATGCAGGAAGGTCAAATTACCCTATGATTTGGAAGAGGAATTTCCAAGTCTTACTAAGGAGGAACCTACTCAGAATGAAGCCTCAAGTTCAGATGATGAAGACACTATCAATCTTGAAGAATTCAAAGCATGGAAGTCCAAATGCAAAGTGAAGATGAAGAAGCTTGAAGACATACCTGAATCCTCAACTCAACCATTTAGAAGATCACAAAGAGAAAGCAAGAAACCTATCAGATATGGGTATGATACATCTCTTGTTACTAAACATTCTGTTTATCTTACCAAAGATTTGTCAAATGAAGAACCAGGATCATATGAAGAAGCAATAACCAAATCAGAATGGAAAGAAGCTATGGATGAGGAGATTGATGCCCTCAAAGAAAGTGACACATGGGAGTTAGTACCTAAGAAGGACTCAATGAAGGTAATAGGATCCAAATGGATCTATAAGCTTAAAAGAAATTCGGATGGCACAATCAATAGGTACAAAGCCAGATTGGTAGCAAAGGGTTTTGCACAAACCCAAGGCATTGACTATGAGGAGACATTCTCACCTGTGGCCAAGATGCCAACCATCAGAGTGTTGGTAAGTGTGGCTACATCAAAAAATTGGAATATGTACCAATTGGATGTCAAGAATGCTTTCTTGAATGGATGGATTTCAGAGGAGGTATATATGTCACAACCTCCTGGCTATGAGGACCCCAAGAAGGTAACATATGTTTGCAAATTAAAAAAGGCTTTATATGGATTGAAGCAGGCACCTAGGGCATGGAATTACAAGTTAACTACATACCTCCAAGACCAAGGTTTTGTCATGAGCAAGGCAGATACTTCTCTGTTCATTAAGAGAAGTAATTCAGAGGTAATATACCTTTGTGTTTATGTTGATGACATCATCATTACAGGTAATGATATCAATGGAATCAGATATATCAAAATTCAAATGATGAAGGAGTTCAAGATCAATGATCTTGGTCTATTGAAATATTTTTTGGGACTTGAATTAGTCTACACTAATTCAGGGATATATACCACTCAGAAAAAATATATACAAGATATGTTGAAGAAGTTTCACTTGCAGGATGCTAAAGTAGCAAGCACTCCAATGGAGGTAAACCTAAAGCTAAGTTCCCATGAAGGTGATGAAGTCAAGGACATTACAGGTTATCAAAGTATGGTGGGTAGCTTGAACTATGCTACCTTAACAAGAATAGATATTGCATATGGAGTTAGTGTGCTAAGTCAATTTATGCACAAGCCAAGGATACCTCACTTAGAGGCTGCCAAGAGAATCTTGAAGTATCTCAAGGGTACACAGAACCATGGTTTGTATTTTCCTTACACTTCAGATATTGATATCAAAATTTATTCAGATGCAGATTGGGCAGGATGCAAGGATGATAGGAAGAGCACTTCTGGATATATCTCTTTTGCAGGTGACAAACCAATTTCATGGTCTTCAAAGAAGCAACCTACTGTTGCTTTGTCTTCCACAGAGGCAGAGTATAGAGGACTAGCTAATGCCACACAAGAAGCAATTTGGATTAAACTTTTGTATACAGAATTGGGCTTATTTACTAGGTCTCCAATAATCTTTGGAGATAATACAAGTTCTCTTCACCTTGCAGCTAATCCTATTTACCATGCTAGGACCAAAAACATAGAAGTCCATTACCATTATGTGAGAGAGAAATTGATAAGCAAGGACATTCAACTTACCTATGTATCAACCAACATGCAATGTGTAGATTTGTTGACTAAAGCTTTGGATGGAACCAAACTTTGCCGATTCAAATCCATGATTGGATTGCAGGATATACTTGAAGATTGAAGATGAAGACTTAAGCCAAAATGTTTGGCTTGAGGGGGAGCTGTTGGTGTAAATTACAAGCCTACACATTTGGCTCAAAGGATGCATTGAAGTCTACACATACATGAAGAAGCATAGGAACATATGCTACTAGTTAATTACCACTTTACCTCATTGTAAAAGTCAAATTGACTTGGAATCTCTTGTAATCACCTACCAAAAGGATTCGTGGAAAATTAGTTGCTTGATTGAAACAATATCTCCAAGCATTTAGGAGCTTGACCATAGGGAGCCAAAAGTTTGAATTTGAATTCAAATTTTTAGTCATCTCTTATAAAAATGGATATGAAAAATCGCGGGTAAGAGAGAGCACTCCTGAGCCTAGCATTACTGATTTCTGAGTGTGTGTGAGGTCAACACTCTAGCCCACATCTCTCTACACCATTTGGCATTGATGGTCATGCAAATGAAGTTGTATACAAATGTTCATTAATACATACATTCATATTGTCTATCTCTGAGTTCTCTGTTAGTCTACTCAAAAGTCTGTCAACTTGTCAAGGGCATATCGCGGTCAATTCTTCACCAAATTCAGTGATTCAAAGATTGTTGGATTCAGCTTAAAGTAATATACATGCTCTCAAAATTTGAAGATATTCTACTCAGCCATTTTGCAGAAATCTGCGTCGATGTGAACTCTAGTCATTTTCTACTACAGTCCTAAAAAGTCGGGGGTATAGCTTAACTTGCTAAATTGATTTCTCTTAGCATAGTTTATCATTTAACATCATTCTACTTGGCATAGGTAGCTTACTAAGCTAATTAAATACCCCTGAAAGGAATTTTTCCAATTCCTACTGTGCTGGTCATAGTGAGCAAAATACTCAGCAGGTGTCAAGCCATAAATAGAAGCTTTTCTTGAGTTTGTGACTTCCAAAGTTATCTGTTTTGATTCAATCATTGCACACATCATTTCCAAAGGACATAGTACATTTTATGGTGTCATTGGAAAGCTAAGGAGGTCTAGTTATCAACTCTGAAGCAAAAGATGGCTGGTACAAAGCAGGTTTAGCACTACCTACTTAGTCTCTTGGAGCATTCATCCATCTATCCCAATAGTAAGCACCCATTTTTCATCTTGCACAAGATTAGCAAACTCTGTTTTTGATGTAGAGGCCTCCACAACAACCATTCCGGCCTCTTTCATCTTTCTCTCTTTCCCTCTTTAGCAGCTAGTTTTGAACAACTCTTAATGACATGATCATTTGCTTTAAAGTATTTTCAAAACAGCTTCTAGTTTTCTAATTTCTTCTCATCTTTGTATTCTTCTTCAAATATGCAGCATTTGCAAATTTCTGCTTACTAGCAGAAGAGCTCCATTTACCTTTGCCCTTATGACTAGCCAGGAAGGCTTGATCTGCAACACGCATGATGGACCTGTTCTGCCTAGACTAATCTTCTTGCAATAGAAGACAGACGAACTCCTTAAATGACAAGGCATTTGGATTTCCTTTCATCATCAAACGAAGATTAGAAGCAAAACTCTGATACAAGTCAGGAAGACCACTCTGAATAGTCTACACAAGTGAGCTATCTGGTATAACTTCATCAACAGAAATCAAATGTTCTCTTAAATCCTTGATCTTTGTGAGAAAACTATCCATAGAATCACCTTCATTCATGTGCTCACTCTCCAATTGTTTTTGGAGGTAAGCAACACGAGCCTCATTCCTAGCCTGGTACAATATGGTAATTGTATCCCAAGCATCCTTAGCTATTCTACAAGAGCAAATGTGAGGAATAATGGCACATTTGATAGGCAAAGCTATCAATGCATGTGCATGCGCATCTGTCCCATCCCAATGAATTTTCTCTACAATAGGTGCAACACAAACAGTAGCATGAACATGAATCTGCAGAATATCATTATCTTCAACACCATCCCTATGAGCTCCAACACCTGTATTTGTAGTACCTATATTCGCAGGTGCAACAGAACATCTTTCAACACCCTACAGAATATTCCATAGTCCTTTTGCAACCAATACATGACACATCATATAAGCCCACAATGTGTAATTCGTACCATCCAACTTATCCTCAACAACCAACATATGAAATACATCACTACTTTCAGCCATCACCACTGACTAAAATACCTTGATGCAAAAAAATGATTATATCTGAAAAAGTTGAGCAGAAGTACCCAAACGAGTTTTGCTAGACCTATAGCAGACTTTAAGATGCTTATATTGGTGAGCGGAAACAGGTATATATCTTTGGTACAACAAGACGAAATAGCCTCCACAAGCGCTATGATAGTGCATTTGGAGGCTGAAACGAGCTTAGATCGTGATTTTGGCACCACATAGCAAAGTTTCTTTGATCTCTAAAACACCATGAGTATGCTTACTAAATTTTGTGTGATTTTCAGACTGCAATTGGAGAGGTGTAGACAATGCTTTAAATGAAGCGGCGACCTACTCTGATACCAATTGTTGGAGTTAGGAATCTACGGAAGCACCCGAACAACACAAGGAAGAAGAAGAATCTTGGAGCACAACACACAATATTGAATGTATTACCACTAGAATGTACAAAGATAAGTATCCTGTCAGGGAAATAGGCATATATACAAGCCAGGGGGAAAAAACCCCCTAAAGAAGAAAAAAAGTGCCTCGGTAGTCCTAGAGTGTTCAACATATACTTTTCATGATTCTTACCAAGGAAAGAGTCAGCAATGTGGCAAGAGCAAGAACAAGGAAAATAATGATCGAGAGATAAGAGTATAAGTAAATTAAGGAAGAGACATTTTGAGTGCCATTATATTCATACGAAGGGACATATGAAGAAAGATTGCTATGCATTACAAAATGCTAAAGCTAAGTACAAAATGTTGATGAACATTTTAAATAGTAACATGAACCATCTACTAAAACATGTTATCATTTTCAACATTATCTAAGATCAGCTTGCTTTTGAAATTTGTTGATGATAGATGTACAATTCATGATGCTTCAAATGGTGATGTCATTATTTCTTCTAGCATTTTATGTCATGGGATCTATAAGCCCATAGACTATGGAAAATATGTGAATGATTCACCATGTGTGGTACATGATTCTTAGGTTATTTCAGATGCAAAGCTTTGGCATGAATGCTTTGGTCATCTGAATTTTGCTAGTTTGTTATGCGTACAAAAATATCAAATGATGTCCTCTCTGCCCAATCTTTAGGCACCTAGTAAAGATGTTTTTGAAGGCTCTATTTTCAGCAAGATGCAACGTTCCTGATTCCTAAAAGATGGTTCACTTTGAGCTACTTAAACATTCTAGCTGGTTTATAATAACGTTTGTGCTCTTATGCAGACACCCTCTTATCTTTACTTTGTGACTTTCATTGATATTTTTTCTAGGCATGCATGGGTATATCCATTTAAAGCAAATTCCAAAGTGTTTATGTGCTTCAAAGAGTACCTGGTTTTGGTTGGAAATCTAACAGCATGTAAAATTGGCACCCTACATTCTAATCCAGTGGGGGCATATATGTCTTCTAATTTTAATGCATTTCTGGCTTAGCCTGGGATAACAGATCAGTGTACTGTAGACCTCAAAAGAATGGCGTTGCTGAAAGGAAGAACACATCACTCATGGAGATGGCGAGGTGTATGGCCAAGAGTCAGGCTTTACCACATAATTTTTGGCTTGAGGTTGTTATATGTGCAGCATATGTACTTAATAGGTGTCCTACTAAAGCACTCCAGTCTATTACTCATATATGAGGCTTGGCATGGTCGCAAGCCATCTGTTGCTCATTTGCATATTTTTGGTTGTCTATCATATGCATTAGTGCCTCAACAACAATGCAAGAAATTGGATGATAGATCAGTGAAATATATTTTTGTTGGGTACTTTTTAGAAAGCAAAGGCTCTTATCTGTATCATCCATAGACTAAACATGTTTTGGTTAGCTGTGATCTTGTTTTTGTGGAAGATGCTATTTAGCCATTACTTTCATGTACTAAGGAGACAACAGTTAGCTCCAAAGGCAAGTATAACACTTCGCTACCTCTTTTTATAGGTGGACAGTCTAGTGTAGGTCTCAATGAGGCAAATTTTCAACCTTTATAAGTTTCCTTTGATGATGCAGATCATTCCATTTCTCATGCAAATTTTATTGATGCACTTGTTGATCAGATAGTTAATATTGAGGAGGCAAATCCTATGCCAAAATGGCTCATACAAACTTTGTGTGATAGCGAATTAGATGTACCTCTATCATATCATACGCGTTTAGGCTATCATAGTGCTTCTTTTCCATCAGATTGCTATGTTGTGGCTACATCAAGTCTTTGTGATGAGAATGACCTAGTTTCCTTTGATAAAGCACAAAATTCAAAAATTTGGATGGCTTCTATGAAATCAGAATATGATGCTATTATGGAAAATGGTACCTCATCTTTATGCGAATTTCCTCCTGACAAGAAGGCCATTGGCACCAAGTGGGTATACAAGCTAAAGAATAAGCGTGATGGAATAGTTCACAAGTAAAAGGCTAGGCTTGTTGCAAAAGGTTATGCTTATGAAAGAGGCATTGATTTTGATGAAACCTTTGCTCCTACATGCCAAATGACTATTGCTCATAGAAAATTTGCACTTGCGACTCATCATGCTTGGAATGTACATCAATTGGACATTAAAAATGCATTTCTCAATGGTGACTTGCATCAAGAAGTATATGTTTTTCAGTGAGGTGGCTTTGTGTAAAAAGGACATGAAAACCAAGTGTCGACGTTGAAAAAGGCATTATATGGTTTGAAGCAAGCACCACGTGCTTGGTATGAAAAGATACATGCCTACTTGATTGCATGTGTTTTTGAGAATAGTCCAATCGAGAGCATCTTATATGTTAAGCATGCAAATGATTTGCTTTAGATCATTGTTGTCTATGTTGATCACATGCTGCTCACTGGTCCTCATGAGAAACATATTGCTGATATTAAGGTTGATTCGCATGCCTCATTTGAGATGTGAGACTTCAAGCATTTGCATCATTATTTGGACATCAATTCTATGCAAGTTGATGGTGGAATAGCTTTGTGCCAAACAAAACATATTGACACATTATTGCAACATTTTGGCCTTGAAGATTGCAAACCTATTGCCACTCCTAGGGAAGCAGGTTTATCGTTGAATCTTTATGATGCTGGAGATGCAATTGATGTTGTTCTATATCAGCGGGTTTTTGGATGCCTGATTTATGTATGCATTACTCGACTAGATATTCAGTTTGCTATCTCATAGATGAGAAGGTTTATGCATTGCCTAGATTTTAAGCATTGGCAGGTGGTTAAGCATATCTTTGGCTACTTAAGTGGTACTTTACTACTTTGATTGTTTTATCCCAAGGGGGGATTACTATCCCCATATTTACTTGTTTTTTTTACTTTCACAAGGCTGGTTGGTATGACACTCATGTGTCCACCAATGATTTTGCTTCATGAGTGGTAGCTCATGCATAACTTGGTTGAGCAAAAAGCAGCTTGTTGTGGCCACTTCTAGTTATGAGGTTGAGTATAGGGAAACTTTCACAATGATTGTTGCGTGTGTGTGGCCTAGGCACCTTATGGCTTATTTAGATGTTGGTCAGTCTACTACCACAACCATGTTCACTAACACTTACAGTGCATTGGTAGTTGTGAAGAGCCCTATGTTCCATGCTCAGAGTAAGCACATTGAGGTGCACTATCATTATGTAAGGGAGAGGTTCTCTACTAGAGAGATCACTTTGGTATATGTGCCCACACAGGAGAACATTGCAGACATTTTCATAAAGGCTCTACCTAGCGAGATGTTTGAAGCTTTCCGCAAACTTTTGGGCTTAGTTACTTTTGTGGATTGATTCCACATAGCTTGGCACTTCCTCATACATGAGCGCCATCTCATTGTTCACAACATCACTCCCAGGTGGGATTTGTTGATATATTTAGGTGGTGATGTGTGTAAACACACTAGGACTACCAGGGCACTTGTTTCCCTCTTATGGATGCTTTCTTTCCCTCGGCTCGTATAAATGCCTATTACCCCAATGGGCCACTTATCTTTGTACATTCCCTTGGTAATACATTCACTATTGTGTGTTGTGCTCCAAGCTGCTTCCTCTCTTCCTTGTGTTGTTTGCGTGCTTTCGGAGACGTCAAACTGCAACATGTATGTATATATATATATATATATATATATATATATATATATATATATATATATATATATATATATATATATATATATATATATATATATATATATATATATATATATATATATATATATATATATATATATATATATGTGTGTGTGTGTGTGTGTGTGTGCCTGTGTATGTATGTTTGTAATATATATATATATATATATATATATATATATATATATATATATATATATATATATATATATATATATATATATATATATATATATATATATATATATATATATATATGTGTGTGTGTGTGTGTGTGTGTGTGCGCGTGTGTATGTATGTATGTATGTATGTAATTATGTATGTATATATGTATGTATGTATGTATGTATGGATGGATGCATGTATGTGTGTATGTATGTATGTATGTATATATGTATGCATTTATGTATGTATGCATGCATGTATGTATGTTTGTGTGTGTGTATGTATGTATGTATGTATCTATGCATCTATGTGGATATATATATATATATATATATATATATATATGTGTGTGTGTGTGTGTGTGTGTCTATGCATGTATGTATGTACGTGTGTGCATAATTATATTCATGTTAATATAAAGAATCAGACAATAGTATCTATACACTCTCTATATTATTGAGACACTGAAAACCCACCTAGCGATTCAAACAACATCAAAATAACTAAATTCTATTTTTCTTTCTATTGTGAGTATAGAAATATTTTATTTAAAGAGTCAAAAGAGTTGAAATATTTTATTTAACTCGCATACATATACAAGTAAGAAACTCTATAAGATATCCTAAAAATTATAGTTATTATTTATTAAAAATATGAATGCAAGCTACCAAAGACATAAATCACAAATATGTAAGAGATGTTGATATATTTAGGTAGTGATGTGTGTGAACACTTTAGGACCATCGGGGCACTTTTTTCCCTCTTTAGGAGTTTTTTTTCCCTCGGCTTGTATCTACGCCTATTGCCTTAATGGGCTACTTATCTTTGTACATTCTCTAGTAATACATTTAGTATTGTGTGTTGTAATCCAAGCTTCTTCTTCTTCCGTGTGTTGTTCGCATGCTTCTGCAGACATCCAACTCCAACAATTGGTATCAGAGCAGGTCGTCGCTTCATCTAAGGTGCCGTCGACACTCCTCCAATTGCAGTCTCAGAATCACACAAATTTTGGTGAGCATACTCAGCATGTTTTCGAGATCAAAACAACTTTGCTGTGTGGAGCCGAAATCGTGATCTAAGCTCGTTTTGGCCTTCGAACGCACTATCGCAGTGCTTGTGCAGGCTATTTTGTCTTTTTGTGCGAAAGGTATATACCATTTTCTGTTCGCAAGTATAAGCGTCTCAAAGTCTGCTATAGGTCTAACAGAATTCCTCTGGGCAATTCTGTTCAACTTTTTGAGATATAGTCAATTTTTTGCATCAGGGTATTTTAGTCACCGGCCATGGTTGAAAGCAGTGATGTATTCCGTATGTTGGCTGTTGAGGATAAGTTGGATGGTACCAACTACCCGTTATGGGATTATATGATGCAACATGTGTTGGTTGCAAAAGGACTGTGGAACATTGTGCAGGGTGTTCAAAAATGTCCTATCACACCTCCAAATATTACAACTGCAGGTACTAAAGCTGATGCAAAAGGTGTTGAAGATGATGATATTCTACATATTGCTGTTCGTGCTGCAGTTTCTGCTGCACCTACTGCAGAGCAGATTCCCTAGGATGGCAAAGATGCCCAAGCATATGCATTGATAGCTTTGTCTGTCAAACGTGCCATTATTCCTCACATTCGCTCTTGCAGAACAGCTAAGGATGCTTGGGATGAACTTACCACATTCTACCAAGCTAGGAATGAGGCTCGTGTTGCTTACCTCCGAAAATAGTTGGAGAGTGAGCACATGAATGAAGGTGATTCTATGGATAATTTCCTAACGAAGTTCAAAGACTTGAAGGAACAGTTGATTTCTGCTGATGAGGTTATACCAAATAGCTCACTTATGCAGACCGTTTTGAATGGTCTTCCTGATTCATATCAGAGTTTTGCTTCTACTCTTCGGTTGATGATGAAAGGCAATCCAAATGCCTTATCATTTGAGGAGTTAGTCTCTGTTTTGTTGGAGGAAGATTAGTCCAGGCAAAACAGGTCCATTATGCGAGTTGCAGATCAAGCTTTCCTGGCTAGTTAGAAGGGCAAAGGAAAATGGAGCTCTTCAACTAGTAAGCAGAAATCTGCTAATTCTGCATATTCGAAGAAGGAAGATAAAGATGAGAAGAAATCAGAAAAGCAGAAATTGTTTTGTAAGTATTGTAAAGGAAATGATCATATCATAAAGAACTCTCCAAAACTGGCTGCTAAAGAGGCAAAGAGGAAAGAGGCTAGAATGGTTGTTGTAGAGGCCTCTACACCAAAAACAGAGTCTGCTAATCTTGTGCAGGAAGAAGAATGGGCGTTTACTACTGTCTGCAATTTTGACCCATCTTCTCATGACCAGTGCATGTCTGCAGTAGACTCAGATGTTTAGTATTTTGACAATGGGGCAACCAAACATATTACCTTGCAGCGGAGTTTCTTCTCTTCACTCGAGCCTGCCCCTGCAGGGAATACTGTTACATGCACCAACAACTCCTCTTATCCTGTTATGGGAGTTGGTAAGATCATTTTGACTACTGCTGATGGTAGTTCTTTCACTTTGTCAGATGCTTTATTTGTGCCAAGGATCAAGATGAACCTGTTATCAGTTTTTGCATTAGCCAAGATTGGCTTGGTTGTGAAATTTGTTGATGACAGGTATACAGTTCATCATCTGTCAAATGGCGATGTGATTATTGCTTCTGGCATTTTATGTCATGGGCTGTATAAGCTCATAGACTATGAAAGATCTGTAAATGATTTCGCATGTGCAGTAAATGATTCTCAAGCTATGTCAATTGCAAAGCTTTGGCATGCACGCTTTGTTCATCTGAATTTTGCTAGTTTGCTGTGCCTGCAGAAATCTGAAATGGTGTCCTCTTTGCCCAAACTAGAGGCACCTAGAAAACATGTTTGTGAAGGCTGTATTTTGGGCAGAATGCAGCCTTCGTCCTTTCCAAAAGATGGTTGAGTTCGGGCTACTCAGAAATTGCAGCTTGTACATAGTGATGTTCATGGTCCTATGCAGACACCTTCTTTTGGGAATCATCTTTACTTCGTGACTTTCGTCAATGATTTTTCTAGGCATGCATGGGTATATCCATTGAAGGCAAAGTCTGAAGTGTTCATGTGCTTCAAACAGTTTTTGGTTTTGGCTGAAAATCTGTCCGCATGTAAAATCGGCACCCTCCGTTCTGATCAAGGGGGGAATATATGTCTTCTGATTTTAATGCATTTCTCGCTGAACGTTGGATAAAACACTAGTGTAAAGTGCCATATACACCTCAATAGAATGGAGTTGCTGAACAAAAGAACAGGTCACTCATGGAGATAGCGAGGTGTATGGTCAAGAGTTAGGCTTTACCACATAGTTTTTGGCTTGAGGCTGTTGTGTGCAGCATATGTACTAAACATGTGTCCCACTAAAGCGTTGCCGTCTATCACTCCATTTGAGGCTTGGCATGATCGCAAGCCATCTGTTGCTCATTTGCATGTTTTTGGTTGTTTGGCATATGCATTAGTGCCTGAACACCATCGCAAAAAATTGGATGATAAAGTAGTAAAACGTATTCTTGTTGGGTACAGTTCTGAAAGTAAAGGCTATAGTCTGTATCATCCACAAACTAAATGCATTCTGGTTAGCCGTGATGTTGTTTTTGTGGAAGATGCTATTCAACCATTGCTTTCATGTACTAAGGAGACATCTGTTAGCTCCAAAGACATGTATGATACTTTGTTGCCTCTTTTTACAGGTGGAGAGTCTAGTGTTGGTCCTAATGTGGCAACTTCTTTGCCTTTGCAAGTTTCATGTGATGATGCAGATAATTCCATTTCTGATGCAGATGTACATGATGAACTTATTGATGAGAGAGTTGATATTGAGCAGGCAAGAACTATGCCAAAATGGCTGGTGCAGACCTTGCATGATAGCAAATTAGATGCACCTCTGTCATATCATACTCGATCAGGCTCTCATAGTGCCTCTTTTGCATCAGATTGCTATGCTATGGCTGCATCTAGTCTCTATGATGAGAATGAGCCTGTTTCCTTTGATGAAGCACAAAATTCAGAAAATTGGATGGCTGCTATGCAATCTGAATATGATGCAATAATGAAGAATGGTACCTGGTCTTTATGTGACTTGCCTCATAGAAAGAAGGCCATTGGCACTAAGTGGGCATACAAGGTGAAGCATAAACTTGATGGTACAATTGACAGGTATAAGGCTAGGCTTGTTGCAAAGGGATATGCGCAGGAAAGAGGCATTGAATTTGATGAGACCTTTGCACCTACATGCCGTATGACTACTGTTCAGAGCATTTGTGCACTTGCAGCCCATCATGGTTGGAATGTACATCAGTAGGACATTAAAACAACATTTATGAATGGTGACTTTCATGAAGAAGTGTATGTTTTTCAGCCTCGTGGCTTTGTGCAAAAAGGGCATGAAAACCAAGTGTGCAGGTTAAAGAAGGCATTATATGGTTTAAAGCAAGCACCACGTGCTTGGTATGAGAAGATACATGCCTATCTGATTGCACATGGTTTTGAGAACAGTCCAATTGAAAGCACCTTATATGTTAAGCGTGCTAATGATGTGCTTCTGATCATTGTTGTCTGTGTTGACGACATGCTGCTCACTAGTCCTATTGAGAAGCATGTTGCTGATTTTAAGGCTGATTTGCATGCCTCATTTGAGATGTCTGATTTGGGGCATTTGCATCACTATTTGGGCATTCAGTTTATGCAAGTTGATGGTGGATTGGCTTTGTGTCAAACGAAATATATTGACACATTATTGCAGCGTTTTGGCCTTGAAGACTGTAAGCCGATTGCCACTCCTATGGAACCAAGTTTACGATTGAGTCTTCATGATGTTGGAGATGCATTTGATGCTCTCCTCTATCAGCAGGCTGTTGGATGCCTGATTTACTTATGCATTACTAGGCCAGATATTCAGTTTGCTATCTCACAGATGAGTAGGTTTATGCATTGCCTAGGTGTTAAGCATTGGCAGGTGGTTAAGCGCATCTTTCGCTACTTGAGTGGTACTTGGCTACTTGGGTTGTTTTATCCCAAAGGGGGATCACTACCGCCAGATTTGGATGCTTTTTCTGACTCAGACTGGGCTGGTTGTTATGACACTCGTGTGTCCACTAGTGGCTTTTGCTTCATGCTTGGTAGCTCATGTATATCTTGGTTGAGCAAGAAGCAGCCTACTGTGGCAACTTCCAGTTGTGAGGTTGAGTATAGGGAATCTTTCACAGCTACTATTGAGTGTGTGTGGCGCAGATGCCTTATGGCTGATTTGGGTGTTGGTCAGTCTTCTGCCACCACGATCTTCACTGATAGTCAGAGTGCATTGGGAGTTGCGAGGAACCCTGTGTTCCATGCTCGCACTAAGGACATTGAGGTGCATTATCATTATGTCAAGGAGAGGTTCTCTGCTGGGGGTTCACGTGCTTCCACAGACATCTAACTCCAACAAGAGATGCATATAGAAATTATAATATATGTATGTTTAACATAAGAATAAATAATAAGCTAAAAATGTGAAAAGAACTAAAAAAAATATATTCTTGAATGCTTAGTGGCGATCATGACTATCAATATAGTTGATTTCTAAGTTCAAATGAAATTTCTGATTGAAATTTATTACTAAACATTTTCGATTGAAAATTTGGATATAAGCTTTTTGCATATACAAAATCTTACACACACACACAATATATATATATATATATATATATATATATATATATATATATATATATATATATATATATATATATATATATGGATACATTCATACATATATACATACACATGCACACATACATACATACATACATACATACATACATACATGCATACATACATACATACATACATACATACACATACATATATACATAGATACACATACATACATACATACATACATACATACATACATACATACATACATACATACATACATACATACATACATACATACATGCATGCATACATACATACATACATACATACATACATACATACATACATACATACATACATGCATGCATACATACATACATACATGCATACGTACATACAACATACACACAACATACACACAACATACACACATAAATACACACATGCCTCTCTCTCTATGTGTATATATATATATATATATATATATATATATGTATGTGTGTGTGTGTATGTATATATGTGTATATATGTATGTATGTATGTATGTATGTATGCATGTATGTATATATGTATGTATGTATGTTTGTATGTATGTATGTATGTATGCATGCATGCATGCATGTATGTATGTATGTATGTTTGTTTGTATGTATGTATGTATGTATGTATGTATGTATGTATGTATGTATGTATGTATGTATGTATGTATGTATGTATGTATGCATGTGTTGGCACTCGAGGTTAGGAATGAGTTGCAAGAATGCATCAAAGAAGTGGTCACACAAGAAGAGGGAGCATGTAGGGAGCTCCAAAAAATGTATGTCAAATTTTTAGAAGAAACCCCCAAAAAAATAGTGATTGTGATCACTCAAAACCATTGTAAATATCATTTCATGTTTTTTCATCTCCATTTTGTGGAAGACAAGGATTCCTTGATGTTGAGGAGTCTAGACATAACTCATGTTTTAGATTTTATAATTTTTAGAGCTCATTTGAGCCATCAAATTGCATCGGGAACTTAATTTTTTACTAGGCTGGTCATTAGGCCTAAAACCAACTATAAGTAGTCAAAAGACTATAAAATGAGCTAGAGAGCTCATTTTTCTGTGAGCAAGCTAGAGAAAGAGCTTAATTAAGAGTGTAATTGAGATATTGAGAATCAAAGTTTCCATTGTTCCTATCTTTGTTATCTAGCCTTGTGTGCATGTGTATATGCATGCATGCGTGTATGTGCTTGCCACTCAAATTTGTTTGCCACAATTTCTCATGATTTTCATATCCTCCTCACGTCTCCACGGATTGACCAACAAATGACATGGTGCTCATGCTTGGGATACACCTATATTCGGTGATGTTGACAGGGAGCATTGCTTGATGAGGAGCATTGTGAGGCTAACACTATAGATTTGTGATGTTGGAAGGTACAAAATAGTCATTTTTTTGTTAATTTTATAATTCTCTTTTCCATCTTGATCATCATCATCATCATCTTGTCCCATCTTTATCTTAATAGTTTTGTTTTAAACTTGTATTTCCTATTTTCACCTCATTTCTCATTCATGGTTGTGCGAGAGATGAGAGAGAGAGAGAGGGAGAGAGAGAGAGAGAGTTTGTGTGTGCAAGTCTCTCTTATTTTTGTGATGGTTTACATGTATGGAGCTCACCACCACCCTTAGTAGGACACATAGAACTATGGAACTCGATTTTGAAGTTCGTACCAAAACTCTCAATAAATTGCAATTTTGTGGAAAAAATCATGACTTTGTGGAACATTAAAAGTTTTTTAGAGCATTGTTATTGCCTTAGTATTGGAGGTTCCTACCTAAAATCATTCACAAAATTGAGAATCTTTGGTTGTTCAACATCACGATTGTCACAGACCATTGCAATTGTCTAACTTTAACAAAATCACAATTCTCTAGTTGTCACAACATCCCAATGTCTAAAAACATTGCAATTTTTTTACTTTCACAAAATCCCAATTCTCAAGTTTTCACAATATTGTGATTGTCTCACAACATTACGATTGTCTGAATTTCACAAAATTGTGATTTGTTGGTTGTCAAAACATTGCCATTTTCTCATAGCATTAGGATTCTCTTACACAATTGTGACATTTTCACACAATCATGACTGCCTTAAACAAGTACATAAATATCCTAACAGGTTTTCTTTGTCTTTTTGACCTGCAAGAACCTAAATTGACATAACATTTTCATCTCAAATCTGTTTTTTGAGCTCTATAGTTTATAAAAAATCTTGTTTCAAATAAAAAAGGTCAGGTTAATTTAAAGCTGACCTTCAAGTGGGATTAGGAATCCAACAGATCTCAAGAGGATTTGTTAGCAATACAAGGGGAACTTGGGACTTTTATAGGTCCATAAAGATCCATGGAAGGGTGTCCATAGCACACTAAAGTAAATAGAACAAAGAAGGGTTTGGGGAGGACACTTGTTGGACATCAAAGCACTTTTCAAAGCACCAAACGTGAGGTTTGAAGGACTCTCACCTCCTCAAACAATTTCTAGTACAGGCTAAGTGGGATTAGCGGTATTGATTAATTGATCATGTTAGGAATCATACAAGTGCAAGAGACCCTAATTACTCAAGTTCAAGCATAAGTTAGGATATAGTTGCAAGAAACCATAAAGGAAAAGGATTTAAGTGGATGGATCAAATCTCAAAGTGCAATAAAACTCAAGTATTCCTAAAAAATATATTTTTCACACAAGATTACACTAGAGAAATCTATAAAAGAGCAAGTAATTGACTCAAAAGAACATTGCAACATGGTCATACTTGGGAAAACTCAAACTAGTAGACAAAGCTTTGGAACCTTAGATCAAGCTAACATCTAGGTTGGGATAGACAAAGCATTAGGTCCTATGAGGCTAGTGTCAATCACAGAGCTAGGTCGTGGGCCCAATAACTCAGTGACTATCCCTATGTGTTGAGTTAAAAATTTAGTGGCTTAGAGATGTCATATAGTACGGAGAAGCCAGTTGGTGGTTCTCATGTTGCATACCTAGAAAAACCAAAAGTTCCATATAAGAATCAATTGAAATATATTAGGACCAATGGACTACATCTATGAGGATGGTTTAAGAAGTGTCTGTTGTCCAACTTAGGAATCTGGATCAACCTGTGGGACTTGACTTAGCTTTGGTCAAGTTTGATAAAGGCTCATATATTGATAAAGAGGGAACCATGTACGTGGTCACAAGCTTACCGAACAGGACATATGAGTTTGGAATTGTCATTCTTGACATGGAAATGGAAGACCTAGAGCAAGGAACCCTAGGAGGAGAACCTAGGACACTTAGAGGTGTCTTAACTAGAATGATCACCCCAGAGTGGATTCCCCAAGGCAATACGAACATAGAGTTATTCTTTAATTGGCGCATTAATGAGGCATTTTGGAGGTTTAAACCCAACCTAACTAATGAAGTTGGACGAGTCATCATTTATGAGCTTCAAGACCCTCACACACCAGGAAAGGTTGTCTACCAAGATAACACTTTAGAGAAGATGTTCCCTGTTATGGAGAAGAATAGGCATGCCTACACCCATAAGGGAAAACGGATGCTCCCTCCAACAAGATCGAATGTTGCCCATGGCCTCCAAGGATTAGGATCATCCCAAGCTTATGGAACCCAAAGAGATAGAGCTACAGAGAGATCGGAAGAGAGTTTTTCCAACCCTATAAGAAGAGATAGTTTAGGAATGGAGAGAGACACAACATATCAAGAGAGATATAGAAGCCCATGACTTCAAAAATGTGCATATGAATTTCCTCTACCAAGACCCAGAGAACATCCTAGGATCTTGAGGCCTATGTAGTCTCTTAAGTCCAAGAAAATTACTTTGATTGCACATGAGATCCAAATGATCATGTAGCAAAGTTTAGACAAGTATTGAGAGCTCAAGAGGTTGATGAAATGCTCACTCAATATAATTCTTTTGGTATGAATCTTGAGAATAGAGGCTTGACGTCATTTCAACCACTACACTAATGACAATTTGGAAACATAGACCAATTATTGGAAGCCTTCAAATAACTCAGTTCTCCACGAGTTGCATCTGACACAATACCTCATCCCTGATTCATAGCTTTAAGCAAACTCCTAAGGAGACAAATAGGCCTGTAGGTAGAGGATTTAGACATTATCTAGAGAGATGCCTTATTCTAGAGCTACCCACACCAACCAAAGAAGTGGCTTTATTTCTAGATAGATTATTAAGTGCCAAATTCAGATCTTACATGTACCTAAAGGAACCTAAAACCATAGAGCACTATGTGCACATGTGCATGGACATAGAGGACAACCTAGGTGATGAATTAGAGCTCTCAAAAATCTATCAAGATTTTGATGATTCTACAAGTTTCATTTCCAATCCATCAACCTTCATTGAAGAACTATCAGAGAAGGTAGCTCAAAAGATAGGAGTTTTAGGCAAACACACACCTAGAATGGTGTCGGTGAAATGATGCTATATGTGTGGAGGAGACAACATGGCTAATATTTTTGCAATCATGGCTCATTCCCAAGGAGACCCTAGTAGCCAATAGTACATGATAGAGAGAAAATACATGAACCACACAGCTCAAGATTGCTCGTACAATAGGCAGGCTCTCAAATAAACTTGTGAGCAACCTTAACAACAAGGTAGGCATCAGAACCAATACCAATAGTCATATTATAGGCCACAACAAAAATATCAACCTGAATACCAAGAGCAATACCAGACACCATATAGAGGCAAAGGAGAACCCTAATAAAGCATTGGTTAAAACCCTTTGGTCTCAAAAAATTACCCCCATGCTAAGATTTTTTATTAGACCCATGAAGATAGTTCACGAGCTCATTACACAGAGTCACCTGAGCATAATGAGACTTATATATGTCAATATGAGGCACTACCTATGGAACCGAATTGGGAGCCATAATACTCCGATTTCATGTATAGAAATGCAAACCCCAAGCCCCAAGTGAGACAAATCACACCACCAGCCCCTAGAAGACCATGTTTTACATGTTAGGGTGACCATTTCATTTGTGAATGTCCCCACCCACTAACTCTATGACAATGAAAGAACATCATAATAAAGGGCTTTTGTCTTGAGTGAGACAAGGAGCATATCCTAAGAGATTGTCTAGGAACCCCTGTAGTGATCCCAAGGTTACACCCATTAATGTGGTAGGCTTAGTTGTGGACTCAAGTTCAAGTAACATTAATGTGGCTCCTATACATGCAGCCACTAGGGCACAAGCCTTAAAATAGGTTAAACCAGCTGAACAATCAGATTCAATTGAATCAAGAGAGCCTAGTAAGAGGAAAATAAGAACTTGGAAGGACACTAGGGAGATGGCCAATCATAAGTGGGTTAGAAAGTTATCCAAGCTAGAAGAAAGCCTCAGAGAAGGCCAATCCACTCCACTTCATCCCACCCCACCGCTCAATGTGAATAGACCACAATCAAGGTTTGTTCTCACATATCCAACCCTAAAAGGCTTGGACATGATGTTGAATGTCTACCACGCTCGACTTCAAGAAGGGCCAATAGCTGCAAAACCTAGACAAGAGCTACCCTATAGCAAATTTAGAGATAGAATGGAGAAATAATTTCATGAAAATGCTAGAGCTAGCTCAAGGATATGCTCGAGGACAATCAATTGTTCAATGAGACAAATTCAATCAAACCGGGTTTGCATTTCCATGGCTTATTAGAAAGACTAGAGTAGTTGGTAAACAATGTGCAGGTTTCTTTACCTCCACAAGCTCAACCAGTTGTTGAAAGAGAAGCCTCACCTTCAATGAAAGTTTATGTTCCTCACTCCATGGATATTGGAACACCTCTTTCAATTCAAGAGTACTCTCAAGAGTTCTTGTGGGAAATAGAAGAAGAGAAATGGGCCAAGGAGAAGGGTAATCCCCTTCCTACTCATGAAATTGATGATCTTCATGATCCATTTCCCCAAGACATTCCATCTATTTATGGAGACCAAATAGACCAACAAGAAGACGAAAGATTAGATTTTGAATCTAATTCTTTACAAGAGTTTCCACGATTCATAGGCCCATGGGAATTTGAAACTCTTCAGATCAAAGCTCCCACAATATTCATAATAAATGAAGAGTGAGTGCCATGTGGCAAATCCAAAACTTGGTTTCAATATGTCAAAAGTAGGCTCTAAGAAAAAAGTTCCAGAGATACCTCTAGACAAAATAGGAGATATGAGTGGAGGTGAAGAAGTTAATACTTATCTTCTAATCACATACCAATATTAAAAAACCAAATCTATCTTAGATTCAAATGTTGGTGTTGCAATTGCAACCACCTCTTTGTGGAAGCAATGGTGTAAACCCACATTAAGACCAACTAGAATGAGGCCACAAATGGCTGACAACCATATTCAAAGAACTCAAGGATTTCTAGAAGGCATAACTCTAACCACTAGTGGTGTAGAGTTCGAACACACCTTTGCTATATGTGACATTGGCAAAAATAATGTCTATGATATTAGGAAGACCCTTCCTATGGCAATTCGAATAGTACAAGATTAGGGAACCAACTCCTTATACTTGCAACACTTAGGGGGTCATAACCAAGGTCAATTTGAAGGACCATACATTCAAAGATTTACCACCCCTAAAGTGGAGTCCTATCCACAAGGAGCAAGAGGATTTAATGTCTATGCATTCTGTAAATTCTTTTGATCCATCTTGGATGCATGAAGATACTCACTTGTGGATGTACAAGCTCACACAAGAAGAGGAGAGATGCCTAGAAGTGAGAGAAGCAGGAACTTATCAAGGATCCAGAGTGGTTGGAGCCCCAACTTACACATCGATGATCTTTCCAAATGAGGAATTCCAGCATCATGGTTGGGTAGAAATCTTAGCCACCATGGACATTGCTGCCAATGAAGAACAGTGGATGCCTCATTGTGATGAGGAGGGTTATGATATCTCTTTGTTCATGTGTGAACCCTTGCTAGAAGAGTGGGACTTTAATGAGGTCATAGAAGAAGAAGAGGACGGTGATGATCATTAGAGTCCATTGTGATGGATAGTTGCTTTGACTAAGATGAGCACTATCTAGAAAATGTAGGAGTATCTATCCGAAAAGAAGAAGAACCTCTCGCAAGCATTAAAACTATAAATTCAAGAATTGAATGTGAATCTAGTCAAAAGAAAAGAGAAGAAAAGCAATGAAACAAGCAAAGGAATCAGTGTTCAAAGGACCAGAGAATTTCATGAAATATGAAGTTGAGGATTCAAAAGTTTTGGTACGAATGCTTAAGAGAGAGGCTATCATAGGAGAAGCATATGATATTAAAGAAAAGGCCGGAAAAATTATAGTAACCATTTAAGAAAACAAAGAATGATGTACATACATAGGAGAAGACCTTAGTGTAGAAGAAGAAGTAGAGCTAATAGCTTTAGTAAGGGAATATAGGGATGTGTTTGTGTGGACCTATAAAGACTTGAAGGGAGTACATCCGAAAATATGCTCGCATACGATTCCCATGATGGTTGATGCCAAGATCGCCAAACAAAACCATTACAAATATAATGACACTTATGCAACAAAAATAAAAGAAGAAATTGATAGGCTAATTGAGCTTAGATTTATCTATGAGATTGAGCATTCTGAATGGGTATCCCCCATCGGAGTGGTGTCCAAGAAGAATGGAAAGTTGTAGGTGTGTATTAACATGAAAAAGGCTATCAGATATAGCTATCCGCTTCCAATCGCAAAACATTTATTTGAGTGTGTTGCAGAGAAGTACAATTATAGCTTACTTGATGGATTTTTAGGTTACAACAAGTAGCCATTTCCCTAGAAGATCAACACAAATACCCTTCGCCATAGAGTGGGAAATTTAAACAACAAATACCTCTACGCTGAAGAGCCATTAAGTAAATACCTCTACGCTAAAGAGCCATTAAGTGTAAGGAAGCTAAAACTATGTCTCTATAGTTCATGTTTCTATTTTATATAGGCAGGTATATTTGTATGTAAGCTCATTTTGATCTAAAATGAACTCGATGACGTGGTAAAATTATATGTCCATCAAGTCTAAACGGTAACATCATAACTGCAGAGAGTATCATAGCTGCTATTGTATAGCTCTACACAAATGCGCAAACAAACATTCTAAAAATGGAACTTGTTTTAGGTCGAGACTTGAATCATGAATTGACCTACATGGAATCATGCAGAAATTTTGTTGTTGAAAGCAGGTCCTCCGTGCGAATGCGTGTATACATTTGTGCTTGGCCATTTGTGTAGTTTCTTTCATTCATGCTAGTCTTTGCAAGCTCCATGGTGTTCTAGATAAGCAGCCTAGAGCTATCATCGAGAGTTTGATGAGCAAACAGAACGGGTGAATCAAGTCTTGGAAGAATATCTCTGTTGCACCATCAACTATCATCAAAATGATTGATTTGAGCTTTTATCCCTTGTAGAGTTTGTCTATAACAATAATGTTTATACATGTACCGAGTAAACTCTCTTCTTTGCAAACTTTGAACAACACCCAAGGATCGATGTACAACTCTCAAATCATGTTAAGAACCAAGCTTCCAGAGATAAGGTCCAATACCTCATGGATATTCAACATGAACTCAAAGAAGAGATCCATAGACCTCAAGACAAATGTAAGTATTATGTAGACCAGCATTGTGCTTAGAATCTATCCTATCACATTGCAGATAAGAGTGGTCACTCAAAAATAATTTGGAGACTTGAAGGCCTTATGCAAAGCTAGACGATCAGAGATTAATAGCCCAGGTCTGGATAGTCTCACCAATGATATCTTCAAGACTTCTGGGAGTGACTTAGTGGTACTGCTACTTTACTGTGGAAGGGGGCATTAAACTTTGTTGCTCTTCCACACTTTCTCAATGAAGGGCTGATTAAGCTAATTAGCAAAAAAGACCGAAAAAGGGGATTGAAAATTGGTGACCAACTATGTCGCAAACTAGATTTAAGATCTTAGCTAAGGTTCTTGGTAATAGCATTATTTTCCATTTGTGACCATGGAGCAATGAGGACCAAAAGGGATCATAAATAGCAGAACCATCTTGAAGGTTATTATCGATGTGAGGGAAGGACTAGAATTCACTTAGGAATCTTCCCAAAATGTCCTCTTCATCAAGATTGATTTTGACAAAGCATACATTTTTTTGGAGTGGGATTTCATTTTGCAATCTCTAAAAGACATGGGTTGTGGACCTAAATTCATGAACATGATCTCTATGCTTATGAAGAAAGGTCGACTCAAATTCATATCAATGTTCAACTCTCCCAAGAAATTAGACTAAAATGCTCTATTAGAGAGGATTGTCCTTTGGCTCCACTTCTTTTTTCCATTTCCATGGATGGTCTTAGCTACCTAGTTAACCATGAGACCCTTCTAGGATAGATCGCGAGTTTTCAACAACCTCATAGTATGAACCGAATGCTAATGAGACTCTTGGCCAATCATATGAATGGCTTTTGTGCATAATTACCCTATTAGTACCGATACGTTTTGACATTGCCTTAATGTTTTCTATGTTGTGTCCAAATCTAGAAAAAGTCACTCCAAAACGATTTCCAAGGCCATTTTCAAGTCCTCTCTCCAAGGCCATTTTCAAGCCCTCACTTCAATCCTTGACTAAACATGGATGTGAAGAAATTCAAAATGGACACATTTCCTCTGTATCTAGATGGGTATTGAAGTGTCTATGGGCCAATGTTGGAATTGGCTTATAGCCAAATTGGACTCTAAATTAGCCCATTGGAAGGGCATGCATCTCAACCTCGTTGGGTGTGCTATGGTAATCAAGACCTTCCTCATTTCATCTATTATCTATTTTCTTGCACGATGGAGATCGAAAAACAAAGACTAAACAAATCTTGAAAGTACTTGTAGTAGCTTCCTCTGACTAGCGATCCCAATAGGAGGGGGATTGTCTGCTGACTAGAAAGAGTCTCATGGACTGGGCATTTTGGATGTGGGAGCTAAGGTATATGAATTGGCTGCCAAGTGCTGGATGAAAGCATGTTGCAATGCAGAAGCTTCATGAGAAAAACTAATTCTCAAAGAAAAATCCTCTCTTACGCTCAAGGGAACCCCTATGTGGTAGGATCTCGATCTTACCGCCTTGATATTTTCTCAACACCTGACCATTTTGAAAGGCTTTAACCTTGTTTTCTCTTTAGACATCATCTCTAATTAAGATCTTGAGAGAATTCCGATGGTTTCTTATCCCTTGAGACATCTTTTTTTTTTAATATAAAGGAAGTTCGGCAATAGCCTACTCTCCCGGACTTGAATTAAATTAAGAAACAAAGGTACAAAAGAAGGGGACTAGCGCCCACGGGACCCCCCAAATCCCACAAAGCAGGGGAAACTTGTATGAGTTCTAGGTTGCATTACATAGAAGGTTGATCACCCTCTCATCGCCCTCATGTGGGGCCCACTTGGGTTTGAGCTTGTTGTTGATCAAAATGAGGACTTTATGGTGCCTGAAGGGGGGGGATTTCTTACAGTTAACAATCCTTTTGCCAAGGAGGAATAGTGATTTCTCAATCGACCATTCCTTGGGGGTATCGCCGAAGTTGAGAGCACACCGCTCCCGCCATATTTTCCACAAGACTTCCCCTCTGATGGCGTTCCAGAGTGTCGCGGAGCAGCCGATCGCTTCTCCCAAAAGGACTTGTTTCCAACTAAGCTGTTTTTGAAGTCTGATTTTCTTTTCAACCGTCTGCCAGATTCTGAAGGAGCTGGGGCAGGAAAGGAAGATGTGTGCGACATCTTCAATCGCCCGGTGACAGCGTTTGCACCAAGGAGGGACTCCGCAAATTTTGCTAGCCTTGTGGTTAGTCCAAATTCCACGATGTAGAATTTGCCAAAGGAGGACAGACTTCTTAATCTCGATCAGAGGGTGCCAGATACCCATGAATTTCATGTCCCATCGAAGCCGCGTCCAAGACAGGCACCACTTCTTGTTGAGACTGATCTGGTGGTCAGTCGTCTCTTTGATGTTCGGGATTTTGAGTAGGTTATTTCCATTGTGCCATTTGAGACCAAGCGAGTTCGGTGCATCGTGTCCCATGAGAAGGCGAATCTTGTGCCGATCCCATGCGAGGCATCTGCTTTGCAAAGTGTTCCACTCTTCGTAGGAGATGTTTTTGCAGGGATCAATATCCTCGAAATTGATCCAGCCGTTGGTGTCATGTTTCCAGAGGTGTTTCCATTTTTTGAATCCTTTGTGCCATAATCTCTTGGCATTTCGAATGTTCCACGATTCCACACTCCGGATGCCATGTATCGGGAACCAGATAGAGTCGTTTTGTCTGATTCCGGCCGCCCACTTCCAGTCCTCACTAATTCTTGTGAAGCTTTTGACTTTATTCCAGCCCTTCCAAAGGGAGCACACGAGATTGGAGCCTTTCGGGAAGATAGGGATTGGGGAGAATAGCAGGGTCATGATGTCGAGATTCTTCCAGTTTGGGAACCCCATGAGAGCCAACTCATTCTTGTTTCTGAAGATCAGCTTGGCCCACGAGGCCTCCCTGTTGCACCAAGCCTTAATCATCCATTTGGCAGCCAGTTTGTTGGCCAAACTCCCAATGTCCAGGATACCAAGCCCCCCGCATTCTCTGGGGCTAGTGCAGATGTCCCATTTGATTTTAGGCACCCCCCTTCTGTTGTGATCGCCCGTCCAAAGAAAGTTTCTACAGGTACTACTCAATTTGGACAAGCCTTGCTCGTTCGGTCTCCAGCAAGAAAGGAAATAAATGGTAGAAGAGAGGAGGAACGTGTTGATAACCATCGCCCGCCCAGCAAGATTGATTTGCATACCTTTCCAATAGTTAAGCTTGGTTTCGAGTTTGGCCTACACCCAACTCCAACGCTGCTCCATAGAGACGCCAAACCCCAAAGGAATTCCCAGAAGACGAAAGATTTGGCCCTGAGGAATGATTTTGTTTCTCCACTTTATAACTTTAGGGTTAGGAGCTTTGTAGTCAATAAGGAGGGACCCTCCAAAACCCACCAAGCATTCATCCACTCTCTTAACAGGGATGAATCCTCATAGTCAACTCTTTAACTTTGATCAATGTCTTTAAATCATGTCCTCAACTCTTCATCTCTCATGGATGTCCTCAAACCATTTTCCTTATGAACTCTTCATAGTCCAATCTTTGTAGAAAATGGTTTTCAATCTTTGGAGGTTCTTCTTCTCAATTCCCTAGATGCAAAAGATTGGAAACCAAATCGAGTGGACTTGAGTGATTCCAACCACTCACATCTATTCATTAGTGATAGTGTAAGTTTGTTTCATCTTATTCTAGAACAAAGGTAAGAATTTAAAAAGGATCCCTTGGGGTTAGTCCTAACCAAGGAAAAGAGAAGACTGAGGATGTTAAGACCATGTCATCTTGGGGTGTGTGAAAGTGTTAGGTTTGACGTATTTTTGAGGATCAATTTTGACAAGGATTGCTAGTTATCTATCCAAGCTTTCACCATCCATTTAGAAGTGGGATTTTTAGCCATCGATTCCCTATCTAGGATGTCTAGACTCCATGCATCTTTAGGGAAAGTTGAAATTTTCAACTTCATTTTAGGCATCCCCTCTTCGGTTGGGGTCCCTTGTCCACACGAAAGTCATCTTGATCCATTCCATCTTCTCAAATTCAGAGTTATATGATCTCCAACACGTCAAGTAATAAGTGGTGGATGAAAGTAAAAATGTTTTGATAACCATAGCAAGAAGTCCTTGATAACCTTAGTCCTACCTACAACATTGAATTTCATACCTTTCCATTATTGAAGTTTAACATAAAATTTATTGAGTATCAAGTCATTTTTCTTGACTCATCAAAAAGTCAAAACCTGGAGGAGTCTGAAGCAATCATACAACTTGCCTGCAAGCAAGCTCATGACAACCTCATAACAACCTCCGTCAATGTGTAAATGAGGAGGTGGTTGAGAAGTAGTTCTCATACCGATGTTGGTGTGGTTCATTTTGGAGCTAGAATCAATGCAAACAATATCTATGCATAACCAAAACTTGGTGATGCATCCCACCTCCATTGAGAATAAAATAAGTACATTAGTGTCATCAACAAACATTCTAAGAACCATTTGGTCTTGATCTTGGGGGAGCATAGGGCCTTCGCACCTAGACTTAACTTAACTATCAATAACAATTTTAAATAAGAGAGAAGCAACGGTGCAGGTATGCTTGATCAAACCATTTGCGCTTCATGGGACTAGAGAGTCTATCATTGATACTAATAAATGTCGAGACATTTCCTTAAAGGGACGAAACTATTTTCACATATCTATGGACGAATCTCAATTCTTCAAGAGATTCTAGGATGTGATGCCACTCAAACCTATTATAGAACTTTATCAAAGTTGATCTTGAGAAATAAACAAAATTTGGTTAGCGTCTTTAACAAAATACATACCCTCCTAGATATCCACGATTTTAATTAAAAATTATATTTCCTTTCACGAATCCATTCAGACCACTACTAAGCCAATCCCAAAGCTGATTAGTAATACAATTAGCAATGGCGTTGGCAATGGCCTTTTGAGGCATGGTTATGAAGCTCCAATGTTCAAATTTTTTATTTTTTTGGTTCTTGTAGATCAATTTGATGACATCATTTAGAGAATTAGGAAGAGCCTAAAAGCTCACGCCTTCTATTCAAATTTGAAATAATGGGCCACTGATGGAGTCTTTAAAAGCTTTTCTGAATTTGGTAGTGATACCGTTGAGGCCCAAGCTCTTGCCTGTGAGAAGGGAATCAATCGAAGCGTTGATCTCACCAATGGAAAGAGGATCTTCTAACCTTCGAGTAATTTCTAGCAATAAAGTTTTAGATATAAGACTAACGATATTGGCCATACATTCCTTTCTCCACTCAAAAAGAGGAGAGGGCATGCCAATAAATTACAAAAAGCGTGTGGTCATGATTCTCCTTTTAAGCGGCACATTCCACACTCCTCCTTTTGATCATTTTTGTAAGGCTTTCCTTAGGCTGCATCCTCTTTAAAATTCTATACATTTCTTTATGCTGTGTTTCTACTTTGATTGCCCACCACTCTTTAAAAATGGTGAATTTACGTTTATGTTGGATTTCTTCTTCATATCTTAGCTTAACCCTAATTTTTATGAGACCTTTTTGAAGGTGGAGCTTACCTTTGTTGAGTTCCTCTTTCAGCCATGACAACCTTTTATAGAGCCTTTTTCTTCTTTCCTTCCTTATTCTTTGGATGGACTTTGGCCTTGTGTATGATATTTATGGTAGGCTTGACCACATTGATCTGACACTACTCTTGTGAGGCACTATGCTGGAAAGTTGGACATCTTGGACAATCTGATTTTCGAAAGAGGGAATCATATACATCGATGGCTTTACATGGAATCATGGGTCCCTTTTACCAACCCGAGCGCATGCAAAGGAGTTCATCATAGGAAAGTGATCCAAAACCATGATTTCCATACGTAGAGACATAGATCTAGCCTCGAGGACGTCAATAATATCATGGGAAATATATCACCTACCTAACTTCGCTTTATAGAGTTTAGAGCACCCTCTCGAGGTTAGAACAATAGTAACCTTGATAATCTTTGAATTTTTCCAAGTCTTGATGAGGCTTGAGATTATCCCACCAAGCCTTTTATTGGGATCAATCAGAAAAAATTTCTAAAACTGAGGATGAGCAACAGACTCAACAATGATGAAGTCGCTAGATGGGATCACCTTATTTTGGAGACAATACATGTAATCCAAAGTATTAGATTTTTTTTTAAAGAAGCATTCAGAGCATAAACAGAAACATATGAGATGGGGAGGGGAACACAAAGACTAATCGGCACCCATCTATGATAAGGATCAACAATGGATCCAACCACAAAAAAAGAACAAATAAGGATCAACAATGGATCCAAACACAAAAAAGAACAAATTTTTTATATCCCGCTACTGCTCCTCGACTCCTCCTAGGATGGGTAGTGCAAATCCACTATTGAAAATAGGAAACCCTCTTGAGTCTTTTCATAAGGTCCTCACCTCCAATTTTGACCTCTTATATTTAAAGGAAATGCGGGTTGTGTTTTGTTGGAGTTCAAAATCGGCCAAAGCACACAAAGAACTGAAGGAAGAAGAAGAATCTTGGAGCAAAACACCATATAGAATGTATCAGAAAGTGAATGTGCAAAAGGATAAGTGATCTGTTAGGGCCATATGCATATATACAAGCTAGGCAAACAAAAGAAATCTGAGCACATGTTTCATTATGTAAAGATATTTTGACCAAATGTATTTGTTGGGAATTGAACTCACAACCTCCCGGTTAGGAGTGTGATGGGCTAACCACTTGCCCCAAAAGCCATGGTTGAGGATTACTTCCTAATCCTCTCTCTTAAGGCGTGGTTCAACCATCTCCTACTAGGATTGTGTGACATTCCTCCCCCCTTAGACTGAGCATTGTCCTCAATGCTCACTTGTGTACCCTTCTAATTCTTGGACCTACTTTCCATGCATGAGCACTTCCACCAACCTCAAACTCCAGCACATGGACCAAATTTGGACCTATCCCACCCTCTGTGGGTGCCCAAATGCCCATACGCCTTCATCCAAGGCCAGTTTCACACTCACCATGGATAAGCGCTTTTTCCAAGTGCCCACGAATGAGGCGCAAACCTCCGTCTCGCCCAATTTCTCAACTAGGCTCTGATACCAATGTTGGGAATCGAACTCACAACCTCCCGGTTAGGAGTGCGATGGGCTAACCACTTGCCCCAAAAGCCATGGTCGAGGATTACTTCCTAATCCTCTCTCTTAAGGCGTGGTTCAACCAGCTCTTACTAGGATTGTGTGACAGTATTTGAGCTATTACTCATTAAAAACTTTACACATGACACTGAGATATGGCTCTAAGAAGTTTATAGAAATCTATGCCTGAGTCTCCGGACTCACAAGTGTAATACATATAGTTATAAAATGACTTGGATTTCTTCATACATTATGATTTTAAATGAGCTATTACTCATTAAAAACTTTACACACTGCACTGAGATATGGCTCTAAGAAGTTTATAGAAATCTATGCCTAAGTCTTTGGACTCACAAGTGTAATACATATAGTTATAAAATGACTTGGATTTCTTCATACATTAAGAACTAACTCGATTCCCTCTATAAAAACATTGATTTTCTATAAGGGAAGGCGTGTACAAAATGTTATGGCTTGCTTCTAGTCATGACCATAGAAAGATCTCTCACATTGAAGGATCTTTACTCAAAAACTCTCGTCCTCTTTAGCTCAACTGCCTACTAACAAATATAGGACTTACAATCAAGAGAATGATATTCAACTCTACATATTTATGATCTAAATTGACTTATATAACTTCATTTCTTATGCTTCTACAACTCAAACTCATAACATTGAACTTTCTAGAACTATTTTTCTTGGGATAGATGGATGGACACTCAAAGAAATGAGTAGATACTGCCAAATCCTCCTTAGTACCAGCCTCTTTTAGCTTCCGAGTTGCGTTGTGGGCCCTCTTAGCTTTCCAATGACACTATACAAGTGCCTATGTACTTTGGAAATGATGTGAGAAAAGATTGGATCAAAACAGACTATTTCCAAATAAAAGAATCAATGAAAACCTTCTATTTTTTATTACACACCTGTTGCTAGTTATGCTCATTGCTACCAGTACAGTAGGGATTAGAAAATTTCCTTTGAGATGTATCAAATTAGCTTAGTAGGCTAATGATTACAAGTGGAATCACGTGAAATGATGCACAATACATAGAGCAATCAATTTAGCAATTGAATCATTAACCCGATTTTTAAGGACCTCTGCAGAGTTTGACCAGTGAGTGCTTCGATGCTCTTTTCTACAAATTGGCTGAATGGATTTCCTTCAAAATTTGTGAGCATGTAGTGAACTTTGAGCTGATTACAACAAGCTATAGATTCTTGCAAATAGTGGAGAATTGACAGAGATATGAGCAGCACAAGTTGACCATTGTAAATGACTATAACAAAGAGATCATAGCTGAACAATGTAGATGTATTGTATTCATGAACAATGTTGTACAAGATCATAGGCTTGACAATCATAGCCTAATGATGTTGAGTAGTGTAGGCTACAATGTAGACCTCACACTCTTACAAAAAGTGGCAATGGAGAACTCGGGAATTGAGACGACTGCCCGCGACATTTTCAAGTCACTTTATATAAATATTACATTCAAATTTGAATTTGAATTCAACTTTTGGCTCTCTCTAAAAGTAGTCCTTTAATCTAGGAAATATTCTCTCAATTAAGTAGTTACTTTTCTATCTAACAAATCCATGAGTTTTTTGGTAGGTGATTACAAATATTCTCTTAAGTCAAAAAATGACTTTTACAAATGTAAAAAGATAAACTTCTCCTAGCAATGGTTTCCATGGAGCTTCATATGTTTATGAAACTCAAGCCAAATGTGTGAGCTTGGACTTTGCACCAACAACTCTACCTCAAGCCAAACATTTTGGCTTGGTCGTCATCTTCAATCTTCATGAATATCCTGCAATCAAATCATTGATTTGAACCTGCAAAGTTTTTAACCATCTAATGCTTAAGTCAATAAAATCTACACATTGCATATTAGTTGATACATATTCCAACTAAATATCCTTGCTCAATAGCTTCTCTCTCACATAATGATAGTGGACCTCTATATGCTTAGTCCTTTGCTGCAAGATATAATGAACTTGTATTATCTCCAAAAATCATTTGAGATATAGTATGCAAACCCAATTCTGTATATAACAATCTCATCCATATGGCCTCTTGAGTAGCATTGGCCAATCCTCTATACTCTGCCGCTGTAGAAGATAAAGCAATAGTAGGTTGCTTCTTTGAAGACCATGATATATGTTTATTACTTGCAAAGGATAGGTATCCTGAGGTACTCCTTCTATCATCTTTGCATCCTGCCCAGTCTGCATCTGAATATATCTTGATATACAAGTGTGATGTATATGGGAAATACAATCCATGATGTTGAGTACCCTTAAGGTACTTCAAGATCCTTTTGGCAGCCTCCAAGTGAGCTGCCATAAGCTTGTGCATAATCTGACTTAGAACACTTACTCCATAAGCAATATCAATCTTGGTCAATGTAGCATAGTTCAAGCTTCCCACTATGCTTTGATAACCTACAATGTTTTGAAGTAGATCACCTTCATGAGCACTTAATTTTAGGTTTACCTCCATTGGAGTACTTGCAACTTTAGCATCCTACAAATGAAACTTCTTTAACATATCTTGTATATACTTTCTCTAAGTAATGTAAATTCCAGAGTTAGTATAGACTAAACTCAAGTCCTAGAAAGTATTTTAGTGATCCAAGGTCACTAATTTTGAACTCCTTCATCATCTGATTTTTTATCTGCTTGATGCCATTAGCATTATTACCTGTAAGAATGATATCATCAACATATGCACATAGGTATATTACCTCTGAATTACTTCTTTTGATGAACAGAGAAGTATCTGCTTTACTCAGGACAAAACCTTGATCCTGAACGTATGTATTCAACCTATGGTTCCATGCCCTAGGGGCCTGCTTCAATCCATAAAGAGCTTTGTTCAATTTACATACATATGTTACCTTATTTAGGTCCTAATAGCTGGGAGGTTGAGACATGTACATCTCCTTTGAAATCCAGCCATTTAGAAATGCATTTTTTACATCCATTTGATACATGTTCCAATTCTTTGGTGCGGCCACAATTACCAATACCCTGATGGTTGACATTTTGACCACAGGAGAGAAGGTTTCTTCATAATCAACTCCTTGGGTTTCTACAAAACCCTTAGCCACAAGTCTAACTTTGTACCTGCTTATTGATCCATCAGAATTCCTTTTTATCTTATAGATCAATCTAGAATCAATTACCTTCATAGACTCCTTCTTTGGTACTAGTTCCCAAGTATCATTCTCCTTGAGTGCTTCAATTTCCTCATCCATAGCTTCCTTCCATTTGGCCTCGATCTTTGCTTCTTCATATGATGCTGGCTCTTCAAATGACAAGTCTTTCGCAAGATAAACTGAGTGCCTACTCACTAGGGAAGTGTCATACCCATATCTTTGGTTTCTTGCTCTCCCTTTGTGATCTTCTGATTGCTTGGTTGTATGATTTAGGTATATCCTCCAACTTTTTCATCTTAACTTTGCCTTTGGACTTCCATGCCATGAACTGTTCTAGATTGATGATGTCCTCATCATCTAAGTTGATATCTTCATTCTGAGTAGGCTCCTCCTTACTGAGGCTTGGAAACTCCTCTTCCAAGTCATAAGGTAACTTTACTTTCCTACATTCACTTTCAAACCAAGAGTCATTCTCATGAAAGACAACATCTCCACTGACCATGAATCCCTTGTTTGAAGGATTGTAGAATCTGTATCCTTTCTGATTTAAATCATACCCTATGAAGATACACATCTCTGCCTTAGGGTCTAGCTTATCTCTTATCTGAGAAGGGATATGCACATAAGCTACACATCCAAAGACCTTGCAATGTTCAAGTGAATGTCTTCTACCATGCCATGCTTCATATAGGGTCATCCCATCAAGAGATTTGGATGGCAACCTGTTTACAAGATAAGTGGCAATAGAAACACTCTCTGTTCACAAGTCGTTAGGTAATTGTTTCTCATTTAACATTGATCTAGTTGTTTCAACAATTAATCTATTTCTCCTTTCTGCCACCCCATTTTGCTCAGGGGTATACCTTGTTGTAATTTCTCTCTTGATTCCTCTGTCCTACAAGAATGCATCAAAATCATTTGAGAAGTACTCACCTCCTCCATCTGACCTTAGTCTTTTTAGGTTTCTCCCTATTTGGTTTTTAAATCAACTTAATACTTCATCTTTGTGCTTCATAAAGTACAATACAGTCCATGTACTGTAATCATCAATGAAAAATACATAATACCTTGATCCAGAGATTGAGGGATCCTTACTTGGTCCCCATACATCTGTATGGACAAGCTGTAGGTAGTCCTCATGCATGTAGCCTTTCCTTGAGAAGGGTAACCTATGAGATTTTCCAAACTCACAAGCACCACATTTATAGATCATGTGTTGCTTAGATACATTAGGTATCCCAAGCACACATTGGTCTCTACATATTTGTTTCAAGGTTCTTTCACCAACATGCCCTAATCTTTTATGCCAAATTTCAAGCTATGATAATGTTTGATCTTTATAACTATAAAGTGCAATGTTCCTTGTTTCCTCAAGTTCAAAAGTGAATAATCTACCTATGTTTTCTCGTTTGGCAATTCTCTTGAACCCATGCTGGGGATCCTCCACAAATGCTCCACATTGGTTGAATCTAACCTTCAAACCCTTCTCCACAATCTGTCCAACACTCATCAAGTTGTTGGTAATTGTAGGTACATATAATACCCTACTCAACAGATTCTTGTTTCCATTAAAGGTCTTAACATTCCCTACTTTAATCACTGAGTGTTTGGTGTCATCACCTGTTTGTTCCTGATGCTTACCCTTTGGTTCCTCAAGGTCAGAGAGAAGAGCTATATTTCCTGTCACATGGTTTGAGCATCCTCAATCAATGTAGAAGAGATGATCATCATTTATACCTAGTTTTGAAGTCATGTTCATGATCAGAAGAGAATCCTCTTGCTCCTTTGTGTAGTTGTTGTAATCTTTTCTAGATTTGCATCCTCCTTGGTAGTTGCTATTGTAGTTGTTGTTGTAGGTGTTGTTGTAGTTGTTGTTGTACCCTTGGTGGTTATTGAATCCTCCTCTTGATTGTGTATATCCACCTCTTTGATATCCTCTACCTCTCTGATCCTTGAAGTTCCTAAAACACTCATCTGTAGTATGATTTGACAATCCATAAATATTGCATGGTGAGGAGTTATAAGGTCTCCCCCTACCATGCTTACCTCCTCCACCCCTTCCTCGTGAGGTTCTACCTCTCTCTACATAGTTGGCTTGGGAGGTAGTTCCTTCATCTTCAACCTTTTTGTCCTTCCCTTTCTCTTTAGACTTACTTTTATTAGTGTATAGGTCAAAAGAGCTATTATCTCTTGATGAATCTCCATTCTTGTTGAGCTTGGTTTCATGGGTAAATAGTTGCCCCATGAGTGTGGTAAGGTCATGAATCTGCATGTCCATGTACAAGTCCATGGCAGTTGTGAAGCTCTCCCATTTGTCATCAGCTTTGATACCCTTGATTACTTGTCTTACAATCTGCTCTTCTTCAATTTCTTCTCCTATGCTTGCCAACTAATCTGCGACATCTTTGACTTTGGTCCCATACTCTGTGATACCTTGCTTAAGTTGTTTTCTTTGAGTGGTAAACTCAATCCACAATTGGTTCTTCCTAGCCCTTATGTTGGAAGAGAAATAAGAAGACAATGTTTCCCAAGTCCCTTGGGATGTCCTATAGTTCCTAATATGTGGAAGATGAAAATCAGAGAAAGAGTTAAATAAGTAGGACCTTGCTAATGCATCCTTGGCACACCATGTGTTGAGTCTTTCATGCTCCTTGCTTGTAGGTTGTCCTTTGCTCCTGAATATGGGCATCTCCTCATCTCCTAAGATGTATCCATAAAGGCTCCTTCCTTGTAAGTATGTCTTCATCCTCAAGGACCATGCTTGATAGTTGTTCTTATCCAATTTATCAATGAAAGAAGGAAAACTATCTCCCATTTTACCTTAGCTTTGCTCTGATACCACTGTTGGGATAGATGGATGGACACTCCAAGAAATGAGTAGGTACTGCTAAATCCTTCTTAGTACCAACACCTTTTAGCTTCAGAGTTGAGTTGTGGGCCCTTGTAGCTTTCTAGTGACACTATACAAGTGCCTATGTACTTTGGAAATGATGTGAGAAGAGATTGGATCAAAACAAACTACTTCCAAATAGAAGAATCAATGAAAACCTTGTATTTTTTATCACACACTTGCTACTTGTTATGCTCAATGCTACCAGTACAGTAGGAATAATAAAAATTCCTTTTAGAGGTATCCACTTAGCTTAGTGGGCTAATGCTTCCAAGTGGAATCACTTGAAATGATTCACTATACACAAAGCAATCAATTTAGCAATTGAATCATTACCCCCAATTTTTTTGGACCTCTGCAGAGTTTGACCAGTGAGTGCTTCGATGCGCTTTTCGCCAAAGTAGCTGAATGGATTTCCTTCCAAAACTGTGAGCATGTAGAGAACCTGGAGCTGATTCCAACAAGCTATATATCATTGAAAATGGTGGATAATTGACTGAGATATGAGCAGCCCAAGTTGACAGTTGTCAATGACTATAACAGAGAGATCATAGGTGAGCAATGTAGATGTATTGTATTAATGAACAATGTTGTACAAGATCATAGGCTTGACAATCATAGCCTAATGATGGTGATTAGTGTAGGCTACAATGTAGACCTCACACTGTTACAAAAAAGGGCAATGGAGAACTTGGGAATTGAGACTACTGCCTGCGACATTTTCAAGTCACTTTATATAAATATTACATTCAAATTTGAATTTGAATTCAACTTTTGGCACTCTCTAAAAGTAGTCCTTCAATCTAGGAAATATTCTCTCAATGAAGTAGTTACTTTTCTATCTAACAAATCCATGAGTTTTTTGGTAGGTGATTACAAATATTCTCTTAAGTCAAAAAATGACTTTTACAGATGTAAAAAGATAAACTTCTCCTAGCAATGGTTTCCATGGAGCTTCATATGTTGATGAACTCCAAGCCAAATGTGTGAGCTTGGACTTTGCACCAACAATTTTGGATCCGAATTCTAACTATATGTTACATGTGTGAGTTTATCCCTTCACATAGGCTAAGTTTTTAACATCTTGGCCTGATAGTATATTTGTTCTTCTCCTCAATAAATAATTGACATTGTGTGAGTATTCATGTGTTCATCTTCTCTTTTATCCTTGCCATTCCTTTGAATTACATGTTTTTACAACATCTGAGTTTTTTTCATGATGTTTGCTATTTGATCCCTTGTAGAAGTACACACCACTTCAAGTTCCTTCTCCATTACCTTTTCTCTCAAAAAATCATCTTGAATTTCTATATGCTTTGTTGTTGCATGAAATACTAAATTTGTTGTAAGATAAAGTGAACCCATATTAACTTCATGAATTGTGGGTATACCTTGATAAATGGCCAAGCTTTTCAACAAGGTATGCATCCATATAATCTCTCTAGTTGATTCCACTAATCCTTGGTATTCTGCTTTTATTGACCATAAAGCTACTATGTGTTGCTTCTTTGAATACAAACTTACAATCTTATCACCTATGTACACCATATATCCATGTAATGATCTTCTATCATCTTGGCTTCCTTCCCAATCAAATTCACTATATGCTCTCAAATTTATGTCTGAGGTAAACGGATATATAATACTTCTTTTAAATATTCTTGAATATATCTGAGAACTATTTTTCCTACAATCAAATGTGGATCTTTTGGACAATGCATTAAGTGTGAGAGGAATCCCATTGCATAACTAAGATAAGGTCTTGTTAGTGTAGCATAAATCAAAATTTCCACAATAGAATGATATTTCTTCATCTCTTGATATTATGCACCATCATGTTTGCTAAGTTTATGATTGACTTCAAGTGGATTGGAGGCTTCTCTTCAATCTCCATATCAAACTTCTTTGATAGGTTCGGAAAATACCTTTCTTGTGACACGTATAATCCATGATGTGCATAAGTGATTTCCATTCCAGAAAAGTATGATAAATTTCCTAAATTGCATATCTTGAATTCCTTATCAAGAAATCTCTTTGATTATTTGATTAATTCATTTGAGGTGTCTGTGATTATAATGTCATCTACATAAAGACAAATGTAGAATGTACCTTCAGCCATTCTTTTGATAGGTGGACTTGCATCTACCTTTGAAATTTGATATCCAAGATCATTAAGAAACTTCCCAAGCTGGTAATTCTAGGCTCTTTGTGCTTGCTTTAATCCATAGAGTGATCTTCTTAGCTTGCATATATAACTTGGATACCTAGAGTCTTCAAGCCCTTGTGCTTGCTCCATATATACTTCATCTTATATGTATTTATTAAAAAAATGCATTATTTATGTCCAATTTTCTCAAGGTCCATCCTTTTCAAGCTTTAGAACCAATGATTGTTCTTATGGTTGAAAGTTTGTCCACAAGATTGAATGTCTCATCATAATCTATGCCATAAGTTTTAGCATAGCCGTTGACCACTAATCTAGCTTTGTATTTGATTATTCTTTCATTTTCAAGCTTCTTCACTTTATAAACACATTTACTTCTGATTACTTTCTTACCATGTGATTTTGGAGCAAGTTCCCATGTCTTGTTCTCCTCAAGTGCATTAAACTCTTCCTTCATTGCTTCTTCACATTGTTTCTTTCCCTTTGGTTCATCATAGTTGTGAGGTTCTTCATCATCTTTGACCATATAAGCATAGTTCTTTTGATTCATGTAAGAAGTATCATAAGAGTACCTTGTTGGTCGTCTCCTTATTTTGCTTGAACTTCTTGGTTAATTCACTACATGTGTATCTAAATACGCTTCTTCATCAAACCTTAGTGCATCTTCATTTCTTCTTGATGATCTTCATCTCCCTCCACTTGCACTTTCGATTTGCCTTTTTCACTTCTTCTTACCTCTTCTTCAAATGGTTCAATTGTATGACTTTCTTGTGTATACCAACTTTTGTGTTTGTCAAATGCCACATCTCTAGAAACATGAAATTGTTTGGTTAAGGAATTTCACAACCTATAATACATCTGGATTTTATCATATCCAATGAGTAGATATTTTTCTACCTTTGGTTCAACCTTATGTCTAGGCTGTGATGGTTCATAAATATAGGAAATTGATCCAAACACTTTACAATGATCCAAGGTTGTTTTCTTACTTGATCAATTTTCATAGGGACTCATTCCATCAAGATCTATACATGGTAACCTATTCACAAGATAAGTAGTTTGGTCATAGCCTCATGCCATAGGTAATTTGAACAATTGTCTTCCTTTAGCATATCCCTGAAAAAATCAACTAGAGTTATATTCCTTCTTTCTACCACCTCATTTTGTTGAAGTGCATATTTGCAAGTTATTTCTCTCTTGATAACTACATTCCAAAGATAATCATTGAATTCTTGGGAGAACTACTGTCCCCATCCATTAGACCTTAGTATCTTAAGCTTTTGGCTTGTTACTCTTTCTTCGTATGCATGGAAATGCTTGAATGCTCCAAATATTCTGATGTTTCCATTAAAACATAAAAAGTAATCCATCTTGTAGCATCATTAATAAAAAGAACATAATACCTCGAAACATTAATTCATTCTTCTTTTGTTGTTCCCCATACATCAGTATGGATGAGTTCTAGTAATCCATCATGCTTGAATCCTTTCTACTGACATGGTAAATGTTGTGCCTTTCGCATTTTGCGTGCTTCACATTTATAGACCATATGTTGATTCTCCACATTAGGTAGACCATGAACAAATTGATTTGCCACCATAGATTTTATTCCTCTTTCATTAAAATGTCCTAACCTCTTATGCCAAAGGTCTAATTCTATAATCTCTCCTAGACCATGTTTATTGCTTGACCAATATTCCCTTCCACTTTCAAGGTGAAAGGTCTACCTTCCTTCTTACCATATACTATTTGATTATATCTTTTGTTTGGATCTTCCACAAAAGCTCCACTTGTAAATCTCACTTGAAAACCTTTTTCAAATGTTTGTCCCACACTATTTAAGTTCTTACGTATTGGGGGAACATACAAAACATTGGTTAGAAAATCTACTCCACTCCATTTCGCTTTTCCAACTAAATGTACATTGTGTCTTGTGTTATCACATGTTTGAACTTTATGACTAGGAATACCTTCCTTCGATTTTGGCATTAACTCTGTGTTTCCTATAAAATGATCAGAGCAACTAGATTGGATGTAAGATACCTTAAGATCTTCTTTCTCTAATGTGTGAAGGGAACTCATCATCAAAGTTGTATGATTCTCATTTTGTGTATCATTGGCATAATTGTAGTAGGTAGTGTTGTAGGATTGCTTCTCTCCCCAATTTTGTCCTCCACTACCATAGCCACCTCTTTGAATTTTTCTTCCTCTTTGAAAATGATTTTGATACCTTTTATATCTACCTCTAGCATTGTTACTCTGATTCTTATTTGAACTTTGTTGATTGCGCCAAAAAGCATATGCCAAATGATTGGTCAAGCCACATATCCAACATGTCTTCTTGCTATTACTCTGATTAGCTCTTCCTATACCTTTGTCTTTGCCCTTTCTACTTCCTTTAACATTATTTGCCTTAGAAGTTAATTCTTCATCCTCCTTTTCTTTACTTTCTCTCCTTCCTTCTTGTTCTTTGCATACATAGAAAATCTATTTCCTTTATCTCCATGTGACTTCAAGTGTTGCTCAAATGTGAGCATCAACCAAGTAATTGATTATTAAATGATTGAATTAGAGTATAGTTGATAATTAAGATCTTTACACCTTTCATCTCTTCTCAAACATAGAAGCAATTGTGCAATCAATCTATGATCTTAGATGTCTTCATCTATAGATCCAAGATATCTACCAAGTCATGCATCTTAGTGACATAATCACTAATGCTTTGAATCTACTTCTTCTTGAATGTTGTAAACCCTGCCCATAAGCTAGCTTTCCTAGCTTGACTAGTGTTTTGCAAATGATCTTCCAATGCACTCCATATATCTTCAACTATTTCAAGCCTCTTATGTGCAGCAACAAATGATCTAAAATAGTGTTGTAGATCTAAGCTCTTGTACTTGCATCCATCCCATCAGCTCAACAATACCTTAAACTTTGAGTCTTTACCATATTATGCAAGAAATGTGATCATTTACTCTCTTTAAGATATACAAATTTTCTTTCCAAAGATTCACCTTCAATTTTACTTCTCGTTTGGAACAAGTCTTTAAAATTCTTATACACAAAAACTTGTAGAAGTTGTCTCTTACAGTAAATGAATGATTTCAAAAAATACTTTGAAGTATTACATTCAAAATAGCTTCATTTCTACTCAAATATAAGTTATGTTTGAAAATTTTCTTCAATCTTTGTTTATGTAACACATATGTAGTCTTAAGTTTGATTATTTGAGCACATGTTCCATTTTGCAAAGATCTTTTGACCAAATTTAATTGAGAATAGTAGCTTTCAAATTATCTATTACGCATTAAAAACGTCTCACTCTATAGTGAGATCTATTCTAAGAAGTTTATGGAAATCTATGCCATATTTCCGTGACTGACAACCTTAATTTATATGGTTATAAAATGACTTGGATTTCTTCACACATTAAGAATTAGCTCAATTCGTTCGACACAAAAATTGGTTTGCTATTAGGCAAGGTGTGTACAAAATGTTATGGCTTGCTTCTACTCATAACCATAGAAAGATCTCTCACAACAAAGGGTCTTTATTCACAATGTCTCAACCTAATTACCCCGACTTTTTACTAACAAATTTAGGACTTACAATCAACACAATGATATTCATCTCCACATGTTTACGATCTGATTCGATCTGTATACATTCAAGCCTTATGATTCTACAACTCAAACTCATAACTTTGAACTTTCTAGAACTATTCTAGATCCAGATTCTAACTATATGTTACATGTGTGAGTTTGTCCCTTCCGATAGGCCAAGTTTTGAACATCCAGGATTCATAGTACTTTTTTCTATTCTATCCTTCACTTATATCTTCATTTATTTATGCTCAATTATTGAGTGAAGCTCCAACACTCCTCCCCTTCGATTTGTGATAGGTGCACCCACATGCATGCTGACATAGTCTCTTTCTATGCATGCGTATGTTCCCTTACCTAGGGTAATTTGAGAAAGATGAATCGTTCGTACCTAAGATTGGTTCATGCAAGCATCTACATATGGCAAATAGAATATAATTATCAAGCTTGATGACTTTTTTTACGCCCAAAATCTAAAGCCAATTTAAACTTGTTCATTCCCCTACAAAATCGCTACTCATACAAGGGCAGACATCTCATATAGTGTGGGAGTGCTTAGTCAGTTTATGCACTTACCGAGAAGACCACACATGGATGCGGCTAAGAGAGTACTTAAGTATCTCAAAGGTACAATCAACAAAGGTATATTCTATCCTTACTCTTCAGATTTGGATATCAATCTTTATTCAGATGCAGATTGGGCAGGAGCTAAGGATGATAGAAAAAAGTACATCTAGTTACTTAGCATTTGCAGGTTCAAAGCTAGTGTCATGGAGTTGCAAGAAGTAACCAACAGTTGCTTTATCTTCAACTGAAGCAGAGTACAGAGGGTTGACCATAGCAACTCAAGAGGCAATATGGTTAAAAGCATTGTATACAGATTTGGGACTTGTGAGTTCCAAACCTCCCATATTTGGAGATAATGTAAGTTCCATGCATCTAGCGGCAAATCCTATTTTTCATGCGAGAACCAAGCACATAGAAGTCCATTACCACTTCATCAGGGAGAAACTCATGGCAAAGGAGATTGAAATTTCTTTTGATCCTACTGAAAAGCAAGTAGCAGATATGATGACGAAGCACTTGATGGAATAAAGCTTTGTAGATTCAAAGCTATAGTAGGTATTCAACCAATCAGAGAATGAAGACTCAAGCATACTTTAGCTTGAGGGGGAGCTATTGGAACATCAAGCTTACACTATGCTTGTGGATTTGATCTATATCAAAGGCTATCACGTTGAAAGAATATCCGTTGAAGAGTTCTTTTTCTTATGCTCATTTATTGTATTTTTTTGAGAGATTTTTGATGGTTCATTTATCGTTGTAAAAGCCTTGAGCTTTACACATGTAAAGGTAGAAAGATAGAGCCCAAATCCCACGAATTTGTGGTGGTTGAAGTTGCATTCAATCAAGTAATCAATCATCTAAAAGTAGATCAAAGTAGATCTTCACTTTTCCTAGATTGTAGGAAAGTGAATTGATTCCCTCCAACAACCATTCCCACCTTCATTTGAATTCAAATTGAACTTGTAAAAGTCTTCAAACACTCTTAGAGGCTATATAAGGACTTGAAATCACTTGTACAATACATGGAAGCAATATACATACACTTGTGAGCATCATTGTCTTGCTCCTTCAATTCCCTGCATCATCTTCTTAGCCAACAGTAATCTTGCAGAGGCTGTTGCTCTCTATCCAGAGCTTCAAATTGAGTGCAAGATGCGGCATTGGAAAGGTTTTAGTGTCTAGTTTATGCTTGTAAATTTTTAAAGCATTTGCTTTAGTAGATTGGGAGAAATCTGAGTTTTCAAGTCGTGGGGTGAATCTCTACGTATTCCTGAAAAATAGGAAGTACCACCGGTGAATGTCGCATTCATTCATATAGCATATTTTGCTTATTCCTTATACTTTTGTGCATTCCATACACTAAACCCTATGTGTATCACTCCCATAAAAGGATTTTTCCTAATTGTAATCACGCTGGTCGCTATGGGCATTTGAAGCTCATTGTCTCTTTCATAGATAGTAAGTTTTTTGCACTAGTCGACCCGCGAACCTATCTGTTTTGTATCGACTCATTCTGCTTGATTCTCCAAGGTACATAGTGTGTTTTGTTGCACTTATTGCATGCCGATAAGGTCTATTTGAGTCTCCATAAGCTCAAGGGCTGGTCTTGTGCCAGTTGGCTTGACCAAACTTCGTCGCTTCAAAATGCACTTTTCTACCTTCTACAAGCTTCTCAAAGTTGTTTCAATGGTATCAGAGCTAGATCAAGATGGGTGACGGCTTTCCCTCAATGATCGAGAAGCTTGATCGACACAACTACACGGCTTGGCAAATCAGAATGGAGGCCTATTTTCAAGGTAGAAATCTTTATGGAATTGTAGTAGGTGATGAGGCTATGCTTATTCCAAGATCCAAAGGAGGACCTACACAAGAGGAGACAGATAAGCTCACACTTTGTGCGCAAGGGATGCTCAAGCAAGGTCGTACATACTAAACTCTATCTCTGACTTTCTATTACCACATATCAGAGGATGCAAGACATCTCAAGAGACTTGGGATGCCCTGGAGACATTCTTTTCTGCTAGTACCAAAGCAAGAAAGAATAATCTTTGGAACGAGTTCAACCAAATGAAGAAGACACCTAAACAAACCATCACAGAGTTTGTTACCAAGGTCAAGGAGGTTGCAGATCAGTTAGCATCCATTGGAGAGCTGATTGAAGAAGAGTTCGTCATGAGACAATATCGCAACCGCATTCAAAGTGATAAGCAATCGCAATCCTTCACGGAGGCTTATGATCTCATCATGGGTGTGCAAACTCCAGACTTCAACATCTTTCTTGTACAACTCTTCAATCAAGAAGCCAACAATAGCATAAAGGAAGGTAACTCTTATCATGGTAATTCAACTAGTGCTCTATATGCAGATAAGAAGGATAAGAAGCAGAAAGGCAAGAAGAAGGAAGAAGATGAAGAAGAGACTTCTCAAGCCAACTTCGCAAGCAAGAGCAAGTGGAAACGGAAGGACCAAAGCAAGACAAAGCCAAAGGTCAGAATGTTCAACCTTGTCCCATATGCGAGAAGACCAACCACACCACTCAGAATTGCTGGTTCAATGGGAAGACCCAGAAAGGAAGTGGAAGAGGTGGATATGGCAGCAATAGAGGTAGAGGTGGACACAACTTCAACAATAACAATAACAGCTATAATAGAAGGTACTACAACAATTATTCAGAAGATCAACCACATGAAGACTCATTGCTTCTTATGAATCCAAGCCACAAATAAGGTAAAGAAGATGATCATTTGTTCTACATAGATTCAGGATGTTCGAATCATGTTGCAGGCAACATTGCTCTTCTATCTGACTTGGAAAGTCCAAAGCATAGACATGAAGTGCAAAGAGGGGATGACATGAAGCACAATGTGGAGAAGATTGGTAATGTCAAAGCTTCCAATCGCAAGACAAACATTCTGAGTAAGGTTCTCTATGTACCCACTATCACTAAAAACCTAATACGTGTAGGCCAAATAGTTGAAAAAGGCTTGCAAGTTAGGTTCACCCAACATGGAGCTTTTGTGGAAGATCCATGTCAAGGCTTCAAGAAGATAGCCCGAGGTAAGAAGCATGGTAGGCTCTTTACTTTTGAAGTAGGAGAAACCAGGAACATAGCTCTATTCAACTTTGGGTCTCAAACCCTAAGCGAGATTGAATTGTGGCATAAGAGACTTGCTCATGTGAATGAAAGAACCTTGAAGGATATATGCAGGGATCAAAGTGTTCTAGGACTGCCGAACATATCAAAGCAACACATGATCAACAGGTGTGATGCATGTCAGATTGGGAAGGCACAAAGACAACCATTCAACCACAAAGGCTACATCCACAACAACTTATTGGACTTAGTACATACAGATGTATGGGGACCAAGTCAAGAACCTTCATTGGCAGGATCAAGGTATTATGTCTCATTTATTGACGACCATAGTAGATGGACTGTTCTATACTTTATCAAGAGTAAGAATGAAGTGTTTGATTGCTTCAAGAAGTATCTTGCACATGTGGAGAATCATATAGGTAGATCACTAAAGAAGCTCAGATCTGATGGAGGGGGAGAATACTTCTCCAAAGAGTTTGATGAGTTCTGTTGGGAGTGATGGTTGGATGCACTCAAGAAATGAGTTGATGCTGCAAAACCTGCTTCACACCTGCCCTCCTTTCTCTCCAGATATGTTTATTAGACTCCTTGAGCTTCCAAATGATACCAAGAAACCATATATGTGCTTTGCAAATGTTATAAGTAATGATCAAATCAAGACAGACTACTTGTGACTTCAAAATCCTGAAAAACTTACTATTTTGGTATTGACACCTGCTCAGTGTTATGCTCAGTGTGACCAGTGTAGTTACAATTAGTAAAATTCCTTCTAGGGATATTCTATTAGCTTAGTAGGCTTCCATTTGCAAGTGGAATGAAAGGAAATGATAAACTATACTCAGAGAAATCACTTTAGCAAAATAAGATACACCCCCGATTTTTTAGGAGACTTATAGTCACAGACCAGTGAGCACCTCGATTGGGATTTCTCTGTAATGGTTGATCCAATGGCCTTGACATTTTGTAGGTGTATAGTAGACTTTGAGCTGAATCCAATGCACTTTGAATCATCCAATTTGGTTCAGTAGATCTTGAGATATACCCTGTTGAAGTTGACAGACTTGAAGATGGTAACTCAGAGAAACCAGAGATTATGAATGTAATGATATGTATTAATTCACATTGATGTACATTCCCATTGACATGATAAACATTGTCAAATGGTACTCTGAGGTGTAGGCTATGAAAGAGTCCTCACACACTCAAATGTTGATGCAAGATTGCCTCGGGATCTGAGCTAAGTGGACAAGCTAACCCGCGACTTTTTGATTGTGCCTTTTATAGAGAATGAGTTGAATGATGATTTGAATTTGAATTCAAACTAATTTCCTAGAATCTTTCACCTAAAAGTTGATTGAGATATTCCCTCAATCAATCAACCAATTTTCCACGACTTAATCAGGTAGGTGCGTGATACAAGTAATTGCCAAGTCATTTAGACTTTTACAAATGAGTAAAATGGTAAGTCTATAAGCATAGGTTCCTATGACTCTTGCTTCATGTAGAGATATCCTTCAAAAAATCCAAGCTTTATGTGATGTCTTCAAGGTTGATATCCAAGCCAAGTGTTAAGTCTTGAATTACACCAACAGCTCCCCCTCAAGCCAAACACTTTGGCTCAAGTCTTCATCTCTAGTCTTCAATTATTTCCTGCAATCCAATCATGGATTTAAATCTGCATAGTTTGCTTCCATCCAGAGCTTTAGTAAGAAAATCTGCACATTGCATATTAGTAGACACATATGACAATTGAATATCTTTGCTAAGTAATTTCTCCCTCACATAGTGGTAATGAACCTCTATGTGTTTGGTTCTTGCATGATAAATTGGATTAGCTGCAAGGTGAAGAGAACTTGTGTTATCACCAAAGATGATTGGTGGCCTTGTGTATAGGCCCAATTCTGAATATAAAAGCTTCAACCAGATGGCTTCTTGAGTGGCATTTGCTAGCCCTCTATACTCTGCCTCAGTAGATGATAAAGCTACTGTAGGTTGTTTCTTGGATGACCAAGAAATTGGTTTATCACTTGCAAAACATATGTAACCAGATGTGCTTCTCCTGTCATCCTTGCAACCTGCCCAATCTGCATCTGAATATACCTTAATATCAATGTCTGATGAATAGGGAAAGTACAAACCATGATTTTGTGTTCCCTTTAGGTACTTTACTATCTTCTTTGCTGCCTCTAAATGAGGTACTCTTGGTTTGTGCATAAATTGGCTAAGTACACTAACACCATATGATATATCAATCCTGGTTAAGGTAGCATAATTTAGACTACCTACCATACTTTGGTAACCTGTAATATCTTGAAGTTCTTCTCCTTCATGAGCACTGAGTTTATGGTTGACCTCCATAGGAGTGCTTGAGACTTTAGCTTCCTGCAAATTAAACTTCTTGACCATGTCCTGAATGTACTTCTTCTGAGTAATAAAGATACCTGAATTTGTATAGACCAATTCAAGTCCTAGGAAGTACTTCAATAATCCAAGATCATTAATCTTGAATTCCTTCATCATCTGTCCTTTGATGTGTCTAATTCCCTGAACATCATTTCCTGTAATAATGATGTCATCAACATAGACACACAAGTATATTACCTCTGAATTGTTCCTTTTGATAAATAATGAAGTATCTGCTTTACTCATTATGAATCCTTGGTCTAGGAGGTAGGTTGTCAACCTGTAATTCCATGCTCTAGGTGCCTGCTTCAATCCATACAGAGCCTTTTTCAATTTACAAACATAATTTACCTACTTGGGGTCTTCATAGCCAGGTGGTTGTGACATGTAGACTTCTTCAGATATCCATCCATTCAAGAATGCATTCTTCACATCCAATTGGTACATGTTCCAATTCTTGGATGCAGCTACACTCACCATAACTCTGATAGTTGGCATCTTGGCCACAGGAGAAAATGTCTCCTCATAATCAATGCCTTGGGTTTGTGCAAAACCCTTAGCTACCAACCTAGCTTTATACCTGTTTATTGTACCATCTGAATTCCTTTTGAGTTTGTAGATCCATCTGGATCCTATTACCTTCATAGATTCCTTCTTGGGTACCAAGTCCCAAGTATCACTCTCCTTGAGAGCCTCCATTTCTTCATCCATTGCTTCCTTCCATTCTGGTTTGGTGATTGCTTCTTCAAATGTACCTGGTTCTTCATTCAAGAGATCCTTTGCAAGATATACAGAATGCTTGGTTACAAGGGAAGTATCATACCCATACCTAATAGGCTTTTTCTTTTCTCTCTGAGATCTCCTCATTGCTTGTGTTGAGGATTCTGGATTATCTTCTAGTTGCTTCATCTTCATCTTCCCTTTGCATTTCCAAGCCTTGAACTCTTCAATGTTGATGGTGTCTTCATCATCTGAGCTTGTGTCTTCTTTCTGAATTGGTTCTTCCTTGATAAGCTTGGGGAAGTCTTCTTCCATGTCATAAGGTAGACTAATCTTCCTGCATTCATTTTCATACCATGAATCATTCTCATCAAAGATGACATCTCTGCTTACCGTGAAGCCTTTGTTTGAGGGGTTGTAGAATCTGTATCCCTTCTGATTCAAATCATAACCAATGAAGATACATTTTTCAGCTTTAGGGTCTAGATTCCCTCTTACCTGTGAGGGAATATGCACATATGCAACACATCCAAAGATTTTGCAATGATCCAAAGATGGTCTCTTACCATGCCAAGCCTCATAGGGTGTCATTCCATCAAGTGTCTTTGATGGCAATCTGTTAATTAAATAAGTGGCAGTAGATACACTCTCTGCCCAAAGATAATTTGGCAATTTCTTTTCATTTAGCATAGACCTAGCTGTCTCTACAAATTGTTCCTGTCTAATTTGTCAATGAAGGAAGGGAAACCATCACCCATGATTACCTTATATGCTCCGATACCACTGTTGGGAGTGATGGTTGGATGCACTCAAGAAATGAGTTGATGCTGCAAAACCTGCTTCACACCTGCCCTCCTTTCTCTCCAGATATGTTTAGTAGACTCCTTGAGCTTCCAAATGATACCAAGAAACCATATATGTGCTTTGCAAATGTTATAAGTAATGATCAAATCAAGACAGACTACTTGTGACTTCAAAATCCTGAAAAACTTACTATTTTGGTATTGACACCTGCTCAGTGTTATGCTCAGTGTGACCAATGTAGTTACAATTAGTAAAATTCCTTCTAGGGATATTCTATTAGCTTAGTAAGCTTCCATTTGCAAGTGTAATGAAAGGAAATGATAAACTATACTCAGAGAAATCACTTTAGCAAAATAAGGTACACCCCCGATTTTTTAGGAGACTTACAGTCACAGAGCAGTGAGCACCTCGATTGGGATTTCTCTGTAATGGTTGATTCAATGGCCTTGACATTTTGTAGGTGTATAGTAGACTTTGAGCTGAATCCAATGCACTTTGAATCATCCAATTTGGTTCAGTAGATCTTGAGATATGCTCTGTTGAAGTTGACAGACTTGAAGATGGTAACTCAGAGAAACCAGAGATTATGAATGTAATGATATGTATTAATTCACATTGATGTACATTCCCATTGACATGATAACCATTGTCAAATGGTACTCTGAGGTGTAGGCTATGAAAGAGTCCTCACACACTCAAATGTTGATGCAAGATTGCCTCGGGATCTGAGCTAAGTGGACAAGCTAACCCGCGACTTTTTGATTGTGCCTTTTATAGAGAATGAGTTGAATGATGATTTGAATTTGAATTCAAACTAATTTCCTAGAATCTTTCACCTAAAAGTTGATTGAGATATTCCCTCAATCAATCAACCAATTTTCCACGACTTAATCAGGTAGGTGCGTGATACAAGTAATTGCCAAGTCATTTAGACTTTTACAAATGAGTAAAATGGTAATAGTCTATAAGCATAGGTTCCTATGACTCTTGCTTCATGTAGAGATATCCTTCAAAAAATCCAAGCTTTATGTGATGTCTTCAAGGTTGATATCCAAGCCAAGTGTTAAGGCTTGAATTACACCAACAAGTTCTTGTAGGACAAAGGTATCAAAAGGGAAGTGACTACTAGGTACTCTCCTCAACTAAATGGAATTGCAGAGAGGACAAACAAGATATCGGTTGGATCAGCCCGAACAATGCTTGAAGAGAAGAAGTTGCCACATTATCTATGGGCAGAAGCTATTTCAACTGCTATGTACCTTGTCAATCGGCTACCATCCAAATCACTTCAAGGTATGACTCCTTATGAAGCATGTCATAGAAGGAAACCTAGTCCTTGGACATTGCAAGGTTTTTGGTTGTTTAGCTTATGTTCATGTACCATCACAAATAAGAGGTAAGCTAGATGAAAGGGCAACAAAGGTAGTGTTTATTGGATATGATTCAACTCAGATGGGTTACAGGTTCTTCAATCCTTCAACCAAGAAATTCACTACAAGTAGAGATGTTGTGTTTGAAGAACATAGGTCTTGGTATGATGAAGACAAACAAAAGGTAACACTACCATATGATCTTGATTCTGACTCTCATCAATTAGGAAGCAAGCATGATACACAGGTCCAGATCCAAGAAGTGATACAGATGATGACCAAGATGAAAGAGAAAGGTATTACAAGCTATGGAAGTCAAGAGGCAAAGCAAAGATGCAAGAGGTTGGAGAATGCTCCAAACAAGCACGTAGAAGATCAGCAAGAGAGAAGAAACAACCAGAAAGGTATGGATATGATTCCACGTTTGTTACAAAGCATTCAATCTACTTGGCAAAAGACTCTATTTCAGAGGAACCCTCAATCTATGAAGAGGCAAAGGGAAACCCTAATTGGGAAAAGGCCATGAACAAAGAGATAGATGCATTGAAGGAGATGGACACTTGGGATTTGGTTTTAAAGTCACCGAATCAAAAGTTAATTGGTTGCAGATGGGTATATAAAGTTAAAAGAAATTCAGATGGATCAGTTTGCAGGTACAAGGCAAGATAAGTTGCCAAAGGATGCTCACAAACTCATGGTATAGACTATGAGGAAACATTCTCACCAGTTGCAAAGATGACTACAAGCACGACATTGATAAGTGTAGCTGCTGCAAGGAATTGGAGACTCCTCCAACTTGATGTGAAAAATGCATTCTTAAATGGTTGGATAAGTGAAGAGGTATACATGTCACAACCACCAAGTTTTGAAAACCCTAATCATCCATCTTATGTTTGCAGACTTAAGAAAGCACTATATGGATTGAAACAAGCTCCTAGAGCTTGGAATTACAAGTTGGTTACATATCTTCAAGATCAAGGGTTCAAATCTAGCACCTCAGATCCTTCTCTATTCATCAAAAGTGATCACACTGAAGTTATCTATCTATGTGTATATGTAGATGATATTATTGTGACAGGTGATTATCTAAATGGCATTCAAAGGATCAAGAGACACATGCAAGAGGAGTTCAAAATCAGTGACCTAGGTGAGCTCACATATTTCCTAGGTATGCAGGTGGTATATACAGATGAGGGAATGTATTTGACTCAAAGAAGATACATTAAGGATCTTCTTCTCAAGTTCAAAATGGAGAACACTAAACCTGCAGGTACACCTTTGGAGATGAATCATAAACTAAGCATTTATGAATGTGAGAAAATTGAAGACATTAAAGAGTATCAAAGCTTGGTAGGTAGCTTGATATATGCTACTCATAAAAGGGTAGACATCTCATATAGTGTGGGAGTGCTTAGTGAGTTTATGCACTCACCGAGAAGACCACACATGGATGCGGCTAAGAGAGTACTTAAGTATCTCAAAGGTACAATCAACGAAGGTATATTCTATCCTTACTCTTCAGATTTGGATATCAAAATCTATTCAGATGCAGATTGGGCAAGAGCTAAGGATGATATAAAAAGTACATCTGGTTACTTAGCATTTGCAGGTTCAAAGCTAGTGTCAGTAGAGAGAGTATTGGAAGTGTTTAAGAGTGGTCTGCTAGAATCAGGTACCCTAGTACCTCCTCTATAGTTTGGCATGCCCGGTGGGACCCTTGCATTTTTGCATGAGGCCCTTAACTTAGCAAATACTTTTTTTTGCATCATTCTCTCATTTTGCATCTTGCGAGTGGGTACATGACCCACATCCAGGCAAATAGGGAGCTACTTCGTGTATAGAGGAGCCTTAAGAAACCATCATTACCTTCGACTAGTCAACTTAGATCTCCTCTACCCTCCTTAAATCTATCCATTGATTTGGCTACAACTCCACCCTCAAAGGAGAAGCCCATGAGGGCATTAGATTTTTCCTCAGATACTTGAGAGGAAGCGGTACCAATGGATGATCTTTCTCAATTACTGTCTAGGTTGAATATCAAGTCCCTACTTTTAAATGACTAGCTTATGAGGATTCTGATGATCATGTGAGGAGATTCATCTCCTTATGCCACGGATGAGGTCTCCAAAACCAAGAGGATGCAATGTTGGTACTCTTCCCATCGACATTGGAAGGCCTTGCAAACAAATGGTATAGTCAATATGAAAATGGCCACTTCAGAATGTGATAGGCACTGAACACGGATTTCTCACAGGCATTCTGACCAAGTGACTCCTTATAAAGAGCTCTAGATCAGGTAGAGAACCTAAAAGAGAGATTAAGTGAATCCTTTCATGAACTTCACACTGGGACAAAGGCACTTGTTTCATGTTTGCTACATGCCCCATGTGATTTCCTGGTACAAAAATGGATAGAGAAAGCTCTACCTAGGTCACCTCAACAGAGTCTTTGTGAATCTCTTAGATTGGATGCAACATGATGATTTTGTTGCAACTGCATTGCACATTAACAAAGTTAGGCTACATTTTGAAGGGGAGGGCTGAAAGAACTTGGAGAAGCTTGTAGGAGGTAGAAAAATCAGTTTTGAAGGGATGAAGTTTGGTCTAGCAAATGGACACAAGAGCAACCCTTAAGCTTCATCTATGTATATGACCTTCATACCTAGGAGATATGTGAGCTCAGAGACGGGAATTTCTAGGTGCTCCAAAGCCTAATCACCATACAATAGAATCTAAGCATGTCACTAACTTTGTATGCTTATGAGGTCTTATGAGCTTATAAGTTGAATTTTCACTTTCAACTTACGTAGAAGCTTTGATTATTTATCAAAGGGAGATTCAATGTAGCAACACATTCTAGTATGTCATCAAGAGGAGATATGATGTAGCAATAAAGAAATTTGTTTTTTTTTGTTTTCTTCGATAACACATCAACAAGTCCAACCCACTGACCCCTGCTCCCATGAACCCAAAGCCCCACAACCCCATGAACCCACTATCCTGCAACCCACCAATCCCCACTCCATGACCTCCACAACTAGTGACCTGCAAGGAAGAATGGAAAAGCAATGACTGGGGGAGCAAAAGCACGAAATAATATTATGCATCTTGTAAGGATATTCTAGGTTTATGGTTCACATGATCAATGCAAGATGGGGAGGCAACAATCTCAATTCCTGAAAAGAAAAAAGGAAGGGTATCATGCCATTTGGTAGGGATACCAAGTGGCCACAGATAATAGAAAATATGCACATGCATGTGGAAATTGGTGAAGCATTAGATGCACTCTCTACGAAGATATGACAGTTAGGTGAAGTATGTGAATTCGTACCTATGGAGTTGGAGGAACATTAAAAAGTGTTAGTGGAAGTGTTAAAATCCTGGTGGAAGGCCTTGCCATTTGGTACTCTTCCCATCTACATTGGACGGCCTTGCAGACAAATGGTATAGTCAATATCCAAACGACCACTTCACTATGTGGGAGGCACTAAACACGGCATTCTCACAGACATTCCGATCAAGTGACTCCTCAAAAAGAGCTCTAGATCAGCTAGAGAACCTAAAGTTGAGATCAAGTGAATCCTTTCATGAACTTCACACTAGAACAAAGGCAGTTGTTTCATGTGTGCCACACAGCCGAGGTGATTTCATGGTAAAAAAATGGATAGAGAAAGCTCTACCCAAGTCATGTGAGTAAAGGCTTTGCGAATCTCTTAGATTGGATGCAACATGATGATTTTTTTGCAGTTGCATCATGCATTGAGGAAGTTAGGCTACATTTTGAAGGGGAGGGTTGAAAGAACTTGGAGAAGCTTATAGGAGGTAGAAAAGTGAGTTTTGAAGCGATGAAGTTTGGTTCAGCTAACCGGCACAAGACCACGCCTTAAGCTTATGGAGACTCAAATAGACCTTATAGGTATGCGATAATTGCAAAGAAATGTACTATGTACTTTGGAGCATCAAGTATAATGAGTTGATACAAAACACATAGGTTCGTGCATTGACTAGCTCAAAAACCTTACTATCTAAGGAAGAGACTATGAACTTCAAATGCTCATAGCAACCATCGTGATTACAATTAGAAAAAATCCTTTTATGCGAGTGATACACATAGGGTTGAATGTATATAATGCACAAAATTATAAGGAATAAGCAAAATATGATATAGGAATGAATTATACAGTCAACGGTGGTACCTCCTTTTTTTAGGAATACAGAGAGATTTAGCCCAAGATAGATAAATTGCAATTTATCCCAATCTAATAAGTCTGATGCTATGAACATGATTATGAATAAACAAGACACTAATACCTTTCCAATAAGCCATCTCCCATTCAACTTTGAGCTTTATAAAGAGAGCAGCCGCCTCTACAATATTGCTCTTGGTGAAGAAGATGATGTAGAGAAATAAAGGAGCAAGACAATGATGGTCACAAGTGTATGTATATTGCTTACATGTATTGCACAAGTGTTTTGAAGTCTTTATATAAACTCTAGAAGTGATCCACGACCTCGACAAGTGGATTTTGAATTCAAATGAGGATGGAAATGGTTGTTGGTGGGAATCAATTCACTTTCCTACAATCTAGAAAAAGTGAAGATCTAGTTTGATTTACTTTTAGGTGATTGATTGATTGATTGAATAAAACTCAACCACCACAAATTCATGGAATTTGGGCTCTCTCTTTCTTATTTTACATGTGTAAAGCTCTAGGCTTTTATAATAGTAAAAGATCCCTGAAAAATCTTTTTAAAAAATACAATAAGTGGGCATAAGAAAAAGAACTCTCCAATGGATATTGTTTCAATGCAATAGCTTTGAATCTACAAAGCTTTATTCCATCAAGTGCCTTCATCATCATATCTGCTACTTGCTTTTCAATAAGAACAAAAGAAAGGTCAATCTCCTTTGCCATGAGCTTCTCCCTGATAAAGTGGTAATGAATCTCTATGTGTTTGGTTCTCACATGGAAAATAGGATTTGCTCCTAGATGCATGGGACTTTAATTATCTCCAAATATATCAGGTTTGGACTCACAAGTCCCAAATCTTTAAACAATGCTTTTAACCATAATGCCTCTTGAGTTGCTATGGCCAAACCTCTCTACTCTGCTTCAGTTGAGGATAAAGCAACTATAGGTTGCTTTTTGGAACTCCATGACACTAGCTTCGAATCTGCAAATGATAAGTAACTAGAATTACTTCTTCTATCATCCTTAGCTCCAGCCCAATCTCCATCTCAATAGATTTTGATATCCAAATCTGAAGAGTAAGGATAGAATATACCTTCATTGATTACACCTTTGAGATACTTAAGTACTCTCTTTGCCGCATCCATTTGTGGTCTTCTTGGAGAAGGCATGAATTGGCTTAGCACTCCCACACTATATGAGATGTCTGCCCGTGTATGAGTAGCATATGTTAAGCTACCTACCAAGCTTTGATATTCTTTGATGTCTTCAATTTTCTCACCTTCATAAACATTAAATTAATGATTCATTTCCAAAGGTGTACCTACAGGTTCAATATTCTCCATTTGGAACTTGAGAAATAGATCCTAAATGTATCTTCTTTGAGTCAAGTACATTCCTTCATCTGTGTATATGACCTGCATACCTAGGAAATATGTGAGCTCACTTAAGTCACTGATTTTGAACTCCTCTTGCATGTGTCTCTTGATCCTTTCAATGCCATTCAAATCATCACCTGTCGCAATAATATCATCTACATATACACATAGGTAGATAGCCTCATTGTGATCCCTTTTGATGAATAGAGAAGGATTTGAGTTGCTAGGTTTGAACCCTTGATCTTGAAGGTATGTAACCAACCTGTAGTTCCAAGCTCTAGGAGCTTGTTTCAATCCATAGAATCCTTTCTTAAGTCTGCAAACATAATATGGATGATTAGGGTTTTCAAAACCTAGTGGTTGTGACATGTATACCTCTTCACTTATCCAACCATTTAAGAATGTATTTTTCACATCAAGTTGGAGGAGTCTCCAATTCCTTGCAGCAACTACACTTATCAATGTCGTGATTGTAATCATCTTTGCAACTGGTGAGAATGTTTCCTCATAGTCTATACCATGAGTTTGTGAGCATACGTTGGCAACTAATCTTGTTTTTGTACCTGCAAACTGATCCATCTGAGTTTCTTTTTACTTTATATACCCATCTTCAACCAATTACCTTTTGATTCTATGACATTAGAACCAAATCCCAAGTGTCCATCTCCTTCAATGCATCTATTACTTCTTTCATGGCCTTTTCCCGATTAGGGTTTCGCTTTGCCTCCTCATAGGTTGATGGTTCTTCTGAAATTGAATCTTTTTCCAAGTAGATTGAATTCTTTGTAACAAATGTGGAATCATATCAATACCTTCCTGCCTGTTTCTTCTCTCTTGCTGATCTTCTAGGTGCTTGTTTGGAGCATTCATCTTTGCTTTGCCTTTTGACTTCCATAGTTTGTAATCCTTTTCTCTTTCATCTTGGTCATCATCTGTATCACTTCTTGGATCTTGGACCTCTGTATCATGCTTGCTTCCTAATTGATGAGAATCGGAATCAAGATCATATGCTAAAGTTACCTTTTGTTTGTATTTGTCATACCAAGACCTGTGCTCTTCAAACACAACATATCTACTTGTAGCCATTTGCTTGGTTGAAGGATAATAGAACTTGTAACCCATCTGAGTTGAATCATATTCAATAAACACTATCTTTGTTGCCCTCTCATCTAGCTTACCTCTTATTTGTGATGGTACATGAACATAAGCTAAACAACCAAAATTCTTGCAATGTCCAAGACTACCTTTTTCCATGCCATGCTTCATAAGGAGTCATACCTTGAAGTGATTTGGATGGTAATCTATTGACAAGGTACACAACAATTGAAATAGCTTCTTCCCATAGATAATGTGGAAACTTCTTCTCTTCAAGAATTGTTCTCGCTGATCCAACTGATCTTTTGTTTCTCCTCGCTGCAATTCCATTCAGTTGAGGAGAGTACCATGTGGTCACTTCTCTTTTTATACCTTTTTCGTGCAAGAACTCATAAAAAAGAAGTATTCTCTCCCTCCATCAAATCTTAGATTCTTGAGTGGTGTACCTATATGATTCTCCACATATGCTAAATACTTTTTGAAGAAATCAAACACTTCACTCTTACTCTTGATAAAGTATAGAATAGTCCGTCTACTATAGTCATCAATAAATGAGACATAACCTCGATCCTGCTAATGAAGGTTCTTGACTTGGTCCTCATACATCTGTATGTACTAAGTCCAATAAGTTGTTGTGGATGTAACCTATTGATCATGTGTTGCTTTGATATGTTTGGTAGTCCAAGAACACTTTGATCCCTACATATATCCTTCAAGGTTCTTTCATTCACATGAGCAAGTCTCTTATGCCACAGTTCAAGTTCACTTTAGGTTTGAGACCCAAAAGTGAATAAAGCTATGTTCTTGGTTTCTCCTACTTCAAGAGTAAAGAGCCTACCATGCTTCTCATCTCTGACTATCTTCTTGAAGCCTTGACATGGATCTTCCAGAAAAGCTCCATGTTGGGTAAACCTAACTTGCAAGCCTTTTTCCACTACTTGACCTACACTTATTAGGTTTTTAGTGATAGTGGGTACATAGAGAACCTTAGTCAAAATGCTTGTCGTGCCATTCGAAGCTTTGACATTACCAATCTTCACCACATTGTGCTTTGTGTCATCCCTTGTTTGTACATCATGTCTATGCTTTGGACTTTCCAAATCAAATCAAAGAGCAATGTTGCGTGCAACATGATTTGAACATCTTGAATCTATGTAGAACAAATATATATATATATATATATATATAGATACACACACATATACACACATACATGCATATGCATACATAATGCACATGCATATGCATAGGTACATGACTACATGCATAAACACACATACACATGCATACACACATACACATACACACATAGACACACACACATACACACACACATACACACATACACACACATATATGCATATACACACACATAGAGAGACATACACACATACATGCATACATAATGCATATACATATGCATACATACATACTTACATGCATATACACACACATATGCATACATATGCATACATAATGCACATGCATATGCATAGATACATGCATACACATACACACACACAGACACATACACACACATAGACACATACACACACATATACACACATATGCATACATAATGCATATGCATAGATACATGCATACACATACACACACATAGGCACATACATACACATAGACACATACACATACATACACACACATATACACACAGATTTACACACACATACACATGCATACACACATAGACACACACACATACACATGCATACACAGATAGACACATACACACATAATGCATATGCATATGCATACATACATAATTACATGCATAGACACACATGCACACACATGCATACATATGCATACACACATACACACAGATACACACACATGCATACATATGCTTTCACACATACAAACGTAGAGAGATATGCACACACATACACACACACATACACACACATGCATACATAATGCACATGCATATGCATACATACATGCTTACATGCATACACACACATACACACAGATACATATACACACATAGACACACACACACACACATAGACAGAGACACACACATACACACATATATATGCATTTACATGCACGTAAAGAGACATACACACACATACACATACATGCATACATATGCACATACACACACATATGCACATATAGAGATACACACACATATATACACACACACATACACACACACATAATGCACATGCATATGCATACATACATCCTTACATGCATACACACTCACATATACACCTACATACACATATACACACATACATATGTACACGTATATATATTGATTTCTAATGCATTTTGTTTTATATGTACAGGTATAATGGATCCTAGTAGAGACAGAAATGCAAAACTCACTCTCAAAAAAAGTCTTATGAGAGCAAGAGTTCCTCCTGATACTCTAGGGATCATCATGCATGAGTACTCATAGATGTCTGATGATAAGCTCGATTATACGATCCAGATGCTTACCCAATGATCAGAGGAGGGCTCTTCTGTGGCTCCACATGCAAGAACACAGCTATCTACTCATAGGTATGTTTTTTTTTTCATAAACGTTTTTAATGATATTGTTGGCAGTAGCCTTGGTACACCAGGACTTACAAGACGTGAAAGTCAAAGAAGGGAGTCAGAGCGAAGGGACAGCACAAGCAAACAGGGCAGTCAAAGAAGATCTGGCAAGTAGGCCAATATTTTTTCAAGACATTAATGCAAATCAAAGAGAGGGACATGCAGGGAGGAAGAGCAAGTGGGAAGCTCGAAGATATGTATGGCAGATCAGTAGAAGAAATTCCTACAACAACAGTGATTTTTATCACTAACAATCAGTGTAAATCTCATTTCACATTTTTGTAGCTCCATTTTGTGCAAGCCAAGGAGTCCTTGAGCTTGAGGAGCCTTAGAAGTAGTTGCGTACCAATTTTCGTAATTTTTAGATCTCGTTTGAGCCCCCAAATAAGCCCTGGAACCTAATTTTTAACTAGGCCGGACACTAGGTCTGGACAGGGCCAAAAGCTAGTCAAAAACTATAAAAAGAGCTAGAGAGCTCATTTTTGAGGTTAGATTGTGATGGAAACGAACTTGTAAGAGCACTTTGAAAGTAATCTAAAAGCTCCATTGATTCTCACTCTTTGTCTTGCCGTGTGTGCGCGTGTGGGTGTATGTGTGTGCATGCTAGTGTGCTTCTCACTCACGCACTTGTGCCGCCACTTGCTCGAGGTCTTCATACCATCCTCACGTCTTCCCGGATTGACATTAAAGGAGGTGCTACTCATCATTGAGCTACACCAAATTTTGGCGCCGTTGCCGGGGATCGAGCTTTGAGGACGAGCGTGTGATGGTAAGACGTAGAGTTGACGCGTTGGAGTTGTAGGTATTTTCTTCACGCTCATCGATTTTCTTTTACTTTCTTCACTATCATCATCACCATCATCATCATCACCATCTCCCACGTCCATTTCCATCATCGCGAAAATTTCAGTTTTTTGACTATATCCCCATCTCCACCTCATTTCCCTCATTTCACTTGTGAGAGAGAGCGAGAGAGCGAATTTGCATGTGCTATTTTTTGCATGTTTTGTGAGCATTCTGCAGGTACAGGCCGCATCATCATCCCCAGCACCCTGCGCAGGTACGGAAATCTGAGTAACTGTCTGTGTGTCGCCGAGCTCTGTCAATCGCGACCGACAGAAAAATTGCTCTAATTGCTAAACAAAGTGCATATCCATGACCTACAGGCCTAGAGCTTCCCAAAAATGTGTTTAGTTTTTTGAAATTCCACAGATTTCTGTCAATCGCGATCGCTCTGTCAATCGCGATCGACAAACCACGACGGACAGATCTGTCAATCGCGATCGACACGTCAATCGCGACCGACAGAGTCAATGACCGATTGACCACGACCGACTGACCATACGCGTGACACGTGTCAATCGCGATCGAGTCATCAATCGCGATCGACTCATCAATCGCGACCAACACAGTCAACGACTGTTTGACCACGACGGACAGACCACGACGGCTCTGTCAATCGCGACCGACACGGTCAACGACTGTTTGACCACGATCGACAGACCCTCGCGACCGACCTGTCAATCGCGATCGACTCATCAATCGCGACCGACAGAGTCAACGACGCTTTGACCACGATTGATTGACTTTTCGGCCACGTGTCAATCGCGATTGACCAGTCAATCGCGACTGACAGCCACGACGGACCTGTCAATCGCGATCGACACGTCGATCGCGACTGACCTGTCAATCGCGACCGACAGACTTTGCGAACGCGTTAGAAGGGCAAATTAGGTCAAATTTTCAAGGTAAAATCATTGGTCTAAATTTTGATTGAGTGTGGGACAAACACTAGGGTGTAGTATTGCATCGCGAGGCCGTGCCACAAGCTACTCGAGTATTCCTGTTTGACTGTTAGCTTGTATTGAATCCTGATTTAACTCCCTAAACCCTGAACAGTCATAACTTTTTCATATGAAATCCAATTTTTGAGCTCTTGGGCTTGTTGGAAAGCTCGTGGCATATACTACACGCCCTCAACTGTTTTTTATAAAGATAATGCGTTGATTTTCAGAGAGGGTATTTTGAAGTTGACCATACCTAGGGGGCTCAAAGTCAGGGGTCTTTAGAATTATTTTCCTAAAAGTCACAATGCAAATATGTGTTTATGTTGCATGAATGAAAGTGGTTGGTTGTGTCCTTTGAATCTAAGCATTGAGCTAACCGTGGGACTTTTATAGGTCCATTGAGAGCAACTGAGAGCGTACAAAGCAAGGTTTCTTTGCAAGCTTGAGAACCGGGTTCTTGAGCACCATAAAGCAAGGGATCAACAAGTAAGGTTGGAATATTCTCAACTCCCTCTGTCATTTCCTAGCTCAAGCTAAGAGCGAGTAGAGGTAGGAGTAAGTCAGGTTGACGATAGGCAGTTATCAAGCTGAAGACTACCTAAAAAAACTCAAGTTCAAGTTAAAAACATAATCTCTGTACTGTCGATAACCTAAAGGAAAGGAATCTAACGTGGAACGATCAACCTAAAGTACGAAGAACATTCAAGTGTTCCTGACGACGTGATATCAGACAAGACCATAAACACAATAATTAACTAAAAAGAATCAAGTGACTGGTACCAATTGATCGGCAACGAGGTTGTACTCTGGAAAAAAATTGGGCTAATCAGTTAGGCATATGAACCTTAGATCAGGACGACACCTAGCAAGAGAGAGACAAAGCCTTAGGTCTTCAGAGGCTAGTGTTAATCACACTACAAGGTCTTGGGCCCAGCAGTTGAGCCACCACTCATACTACCCTAGCTCTGAGACCAGTGAGTCAGAAATGTCTCAAGGCATGGACAGACCTACGGGAAGTTCAGGAGTGCCTTATTTGTACAGGGTAGAAGGCCCCTACAAAACACAGCTGGAATATCTTAGGACCAACCGACTAGGTGCTAGCATCTATGAGGACGGCCTAGGAAGATCCGTGGTCCAGATTAAAAACCCTGACCAATCCATAGGACTAGAGCACCCAGCTGTCAAGTTTGAAAACGGTGCATACCTGGACAAGGAAGGAACCATATACGTAGTCACCAGTCATCCAGATAGGACAGATGACTTTGGAAATGTAATCTCAGAAGCGGACTTAGGTGACTTGGAACAAGGAAACATGGGAGTGGAACCTAGAACCCCTCGAGGTAAATCAGTTCTCACTAGGATTATCATGCCTGAGTGGGTCCCCCAAGATAACAAGTGCATAGATTTGCTTCTCAATCGAGAAACGGACGAAGCCTTTTGGAGGTATAAACCGGACCACCCAACTGATATAGGAACAATCATGATCTATGAGTTTAAGGATCCGGATAGCCCAGGCAGAGTGACCTACCTAGATCATGCTTCAGAACGGATCTTTGTGGTGATAGAAAATGATAGGCATGCCTACACTTGGAAGGGTGAATTTATTTTCCCCCAACCAAGATCAAATGTATCCTATGGTCACCCTGGGGTTGGAACTTCCCAAGCTCATGGTACGCAAAGAGATAGAAGTAGGGATAGACCAGAAGTAAGTTTCGCCAACCCCGTGGGCAGAGAAAGAACGAGGACAGAGACGAATAGGGTAGAACCTGAGATGCATAGAGCCCACAGGAACCAAAGAAATGTAGATGGATTCCCTCTGCCGAGGCCTAGAGAGCACACAAGAACTTTGAGACCCACCCAGCTAGTTAAGTCCATGAAGAACTACTTTGATGGCACAGGAGATCCCTATGATCATGTGGTGGAGTTCAAAGAAGTCTTGAGGGCTGAACAAGTGGAGGATCTGTTCACGCAGTACAATGCCTTCGGTCTAACCCTTAGGAACACAGCACTTACGTGGTTTCAGCCATTAGATGAACGCCAGTTCAGGAGCATAGACCAACTCCTAGAGGCTTTCATCGTAGAGTTCTCTAAGAGTGGCATAAGACACAATACCTCCTCATTGATCCACAGCTTCAAACAGACCCCCCAAGAGACTGTCAGATTGGCCGGAAGAAGATTTAGACAATATCTGGAAAGGTGCCCTATTTCGGAGTTACCCACATCTGCTAAACAAGTAGCCTTATTCCTTGATGGATTGCTGAGTACAAAATTGAGATCCTATGTGTATCTGAAGGACCCTAGGACTATAGAAGAGTGTGTACGCATGTGCATTGACATTGAAGATAACCTAGGGGAAGAACTAGAGCTTTCCAAAATCTACAAAGATTCAGATAGTGCATCTAGTCACTCTTCCACGCAGTCCACATCAATTGAGGAACTTGCCGAAAAGGTAGCTCAGAAATTAGGTGTATCGAGCAAACAAATCCCAAGGTTTGCCTCTGTGAAAAGATGCTATACATGCGGTGGTGACCATATGGCGAATGTCTGCCCTATTATGGCTCAACCCCAAGTAAACCCTAGTAGCCAGTACTGCACCATAGAACGGAGATACACCAATCACACCGCACAAGATTGCCCATACAACAAGCAGGCAGTTAGGCAACCCTATCCGCAGCCCTACCAACAAGGCCGATACCAGAACCAAAATCCACCACCACAATATGCTAGACCCCAACAAACCTACCAACCACAATATCAGGCCCAACAGAGACCCCAACCGGTACTAGCTCAACAGCCCCCAAACCCCGCTAACGTGATTCCAGTAAAGTATGTTGTTGCAGAAGAAAACCTGAATAGGGCCATAGTACCAGTAACCCCATTGATCTCGGAAAGTGACCCAAGTGACCATAGCTTTGATTCTACACATGTCGATAGTCCCCAGGCTTACTACATGCAGTCTCCAGAACATGGTGAGTCTTACTATAGTGAGGAACCAAGTGAACCTAGTTGGGAGTCAGATTACACGAACGTCATGTATGCAAACCCCAACCCCAGGCCTCAACCTAGGCAAGTAAGACCTCCATTCCCAAGAGGACCGTGCTACAGATGCCAAGGAGATCATCTCATCCGTGATTGTCCCTTACCCTCACCTACACAACCCCAGTCAGTGACTATCCAAGGTTTTTGCCAAGATTGTGGAAAAGAGCATCTTTTACGAGATTGCCCAAAGAACCCCAATAATATGCCAAAAATCACTCCGATCAATGTGATTGGTTTGGTTGTAGATTCCTCAGGAAGCGTCACTTCCACTGCACCAGTGCAGGTAGTCACTAGAGCTCAGGCATTGCAGCAAAACCACGAGACAAACCAGGATAAGAACTCAGAGGCTAGTGAAACCGAGAGCATGACAAAGAAAAGGACTAGAGCATGGAAAGATAGTCGGGAAAGAATGAAAAGACAATGGGCTAAAAAGATGAGTGAACTTGAGGAAAGCATAAGAGAAACCAAAGCTAGGATAACTGAAATCACCTCTCAAATCCCCTCTCACAATACCCCGCCGCCACCCCTACCATCTCCATCTGACCCACCACCTTCCCCACCACGTCATACGATTCCACCACCTCCTAGAATAGGATCAGTGTTAGCTGATCCCACTCCTGAAGACATAGACATGATGCTCAAAGCATATCAGGCCAGAATCCAAGAAGGGTCGAACGTCACGGATCATGCCAAGTGCTATCCTAGAGCTGACCTAGAGATAGAAAGAACCAAACTGTGCGCGAAAATGGTCGCATTGGCTCAGACTATGTTTGAAGCCAGTCGCCTTTTCAATTACTCGGGCTCAGCCAAGACGCAATTACACTTGGATGGATTCCTAGAAAAGTTAGAGAGGATAATTGCAAGATCTGACAAGGAAGAAAAAAATCAGGAGAAAGAAAAAGCAAGCAAAAACCTGAGCCATTCCCCATCGGAAGTTTATGCAGCCAATTCCACTAAACCAGACAACTTCCCCTCCTTAGAAAGAATAGAAAGGCTAATTGCACAATCAGAAAAGGAGCCTATCCCTCAAAAAAAGGAAAGGGCAAGAGAATGGATAAGCCAGCCTCTTCAGGAAGCCCATGTGCCTCCTCAAGGAGCCTATCTTCCTCCCCAAAGGTCACAGGAGCCTCCCTCGAAAGCCTATGTACCTCCACAGGTAACCCACATTCCTTCCCAGAGAGCGTATGAGCCTGTTCGGGAAAGTAATAGCATAAGTAATCCTCCCCAAGAAGCTTGTGCTTCAGCTATCTATGACAACGAGGAAAGAGCCAACGATAGAATAAGCCCTCCTTCCCAGGTAGCATATGTACCTAATTCTACAGAGCCAGACACTTCTTCTTCTATGAATCGGTTTGCACCAGACTTCCTACGAGAGATTCAAGAAGACAAATGGGATAACGAAAGTGAGGTCGCCCCTCCTTTTGAACTTGTGGACGATGCACACGACCAATTCCCACAAGACATCCCATCAATTTACGGGGAACATGAGAGTACTCAATCTCACGAGAGATTGGACTTTGAGTCTAATTCCATACAGGAGCTACCCCACTTCACAGGCCCATGGGAAGCAAAGTCCACATGTATGAGAGCACCCACAGTCATGGTAAGGAACGACGACTCAGTCATACCGAGGAACACGGAGGTAGTAACGAACACCAAGGTGCAACGCGATCTCACTTTGGAAGAGCTGCCTGAGGATAGACCAAATGCGCGGAAATATGTAGCTAGTCAAGTAACTGAAACTGCAAAACCTCGTTCCCGGGTAGGATCCCATAGGACAGTACCGGAAATTCCCTTGGATAAGATAGGAGATATGTGTGAAGGGGAAGAAGGGAACACCTACCTTCCCATCACCTACCAGGACTACACCACGAAGGCAATTTTGGACTCAGGTGCAGGAGTTGCAATTGCCACTACCTCCTTATGGAAGCGTTGGGGCAAGCCGGCACTCAGGCCGACGAGAATGAAATTGCAAATGGCCGATGGTCACATAGAGAGACCCCTAGGATTGCTAGAAGGAATAACTCTCACCACTTGTGGTGTCGAGTTTGAACATACCTTTGCCATATGTGACTTCAGCAAAAATCATGCCTATGAGATGATTTTGGGAAGACCATTCATGCGACAGTTGCAAGTGGTACAGGATTGGGGAACCAATTCTTTGTACCTGCAGCACTTAGGTGTTACAACCAAAGTCAATCTCAAGGATTATTCTCATAGAGATGTCCCTCCTATCCAATGGAATCCCATCCATAGAGCCAAAGATGATGCAGAATCTGTGCATTCCATAGGATCAGGATCCTCCTGGATGCACGAAGACACTCACTTATGGATGTGCAAAGTAGCAGTGGAGGAAGAGAAGAGAGAAAAGGCTAGAGAAATAGGTGCAAACGAAACCCATAGACCCATTCAAGACCCAGCCTATGCACCTGTAGTTTTTCCGGACGAGGAATTTGAACCCCATGGCTGGGCGGAAATTTTAGCAACAATGGACGTAGCCATCAATGAAGAACAATGGACACCTCACTGTGATGAGGATGGCTATGACATTTTAGTCTTCTCCATAGAGCCAACCATGGGAGAGGCAGTTCTAGAAGAATGTGAACCTAGCCCTGATGCATTTGAGGATGCAAGTGACTCCGATCTAGAGTCAATCATTATGGACCCACCATTTGCATCAGATGAAGAATACTTCCATGAAATAGAATTTCAACCCCAGAGGCATGGAGAGGTTACAAATGATGTAAGATTAGCAACGCATATGACCCCTAAGGAAGAAGGAAAGAAACGAAAGAAGAGAGAAGCCTTACCAGAAGAGGAAGAATCTTTGTTTGAGGTCCCAGAAAATTTTAAGAAGTATGAGATAGATGACAGGAGAGTCATGATAAGAATGCCTAAACGAGAGGCACAATCAGGAGAGGCCTATGATAACAAGGAAACCACCAAGAAAATAGTAGTGGCCATAGAAGAAGGAGAGGAGAGATGCACATATATAGGCCATGACCTGACAGAAGAAGAAGAGCATGAATTGATTGCCTTGCTAAGAGAATACAGAGATGTATTCGCTTGGAGTTACAAGGATTTGAAAGGGGTTGACCCGGACATATGCTCGCATACCATCCCCATGACCTCAGATGCCAAACCCTCTAAGCAAAAGCCTTATACATATAACGATAATTATGCTGCTAAGATCAAGGAAGAGATAGATAGACTGGTCGAAGCCGGATTTATCTATGAAATTGAGCACACTGAATGGGTATCCCCCATCGTAGTGGTGCCCAAGAAGAACGGCAAGCTGCGTGTGTGCATTAACTTGAAAAAGGTTAATGCCGCCACGATTCGAGATAACTATCCGCTTCCCATCACAGAACATCTCTTAGAAAGAGTGGCAGGCAAGGAAGTGTACAGCTTCCTCGATGGATTTTCGGGTTACAATCAAGTAGCCATAGCTCTAGAGGATCAGCATAAGACAGCCTTTGCCACAGAATGGGGCATCTTTGCTTTTAGAGTAATGCCATTTGGGCTTACCAATGCACCAGCTACCTTCCAAAGGCTCATGTGCCACGTGTTTAAGGAGTTTCTGAGGAAGAGTTTAGAAGTCTATGTTGATGATCTTTGTGCTCATTCCAATGTTAGACAAACCCATATTCCTGAACTCAGACAAATCTTTGACAAATGTAGAGAATATCAAGTCTGCCTAAACCCAGAAAAGTGTGTTTTTATGGTCAGGCAAGGCAAGATTCTAGGACACATAGTGTCAAAGAATGGCATATCTACCGACGAAGAAAAAGTGAGAGCCATAGCAGAGCTACCTAGGCCCAAGAATGTCAAGGAAGTACAAGCTTTCATGGGGCATTGTGGTTATTATCGACGATTTATACACATGTATGCGGTCATCGCAAAGCCCATGTACGGACTTCTGACTAACTTTGAGTGGACGGATGAATGTGAGAATTCCTTCCAGGAACTTAAACGAAGATTATGTTCAGCACCAATCTTGACCACACCAGATTGGAATAAGCCATTCCATGTTCATGTGGATGCATCCAATTATGCCATTGGATGTGTGCTTGCACAACCTACTGGTGAAGGTAATATGGATCTTCCAATTGCCTATGCCAGTAGACAATTGAATGCGGCTGAACGGAATTACACCACTACAGAGCGCGAAGGATTAGGCATGGTATATGCAGTCAAGAAATTTAGACACTATTTGCTTGCAAATAAGTTTAAATTTTTTACTGATCATCAGGCATTGTTATACCTAGTAAACAAGCCATGCAATACGGGAAGATTAGTAAGATGGTTTCTCTTGCTAATGGAATATGACTTTGAGGTTGTGGTAAGAAAAGGTAGGACTCACTTGAGAGCAGATCATCTCTCTAGGCTCACATCTGGAGAAGCCCCACAAGGAGTGTCAGATGACCTTCCTGATGCTTACTTGTTTAATTTGGAAGTGGTACCGCAGTGGGCTAAGCCATTGGTACCAGTATTGACATACAGGCCCAACCATCCAGTGGTAAACACACGGAATAGAGAGATCGTAAAAGCCCAAAAGTATCACATCATGGCAGGAAGCATGTACAAGCACACAGATCAAGGGATCTTGGCTTGCTGCGTAGAAGAGGATGAGTACTCTAAATGGTTGCAATTAGCACATGTAGGTGCACTAGAGCAACACCATTCAAAGCAACGAACTTTACAGACCCTAAAGAGATTCGGAGTGCATTGGCCAACTATGGAAGCGGATGTCCAAAAGTTGTGCAAGGAATGCCCAATCTGTTGCACTAAGCCACCTGTGGAACACGCCACTCTTTATCAAGTATCTATTGTGGCAGAATGGAGTGAACCACTAGTATCCTTCCTAAAGACGAAAGCGTTCCCTCCAAACATGACTCTGGCAAGGAAAAGGAGTTTAGAACAGGAAGCCTTGGATTACTCACTCATTGGTGATAATCTATACAAACGTGGTAAAGATGGTTACCTGAGGCTATGTGTCCATGAAAGTGAGTATCTTAAGATCTTAGAAACTGCTCACCAAGGTGTAGCAGGAGGACACTTTGGACCGGATCGGGTGATCAAGGCAATATTGTTTGCGGGCTTCTGGTGGCCTACCCTTCACATGGATGCACATACCTATGTGAAACGGTGTGATATCTGTCAAAGGACTCAGCATCCTATACGCAAAGATGAGATGCGACTGAAACCTATGATGGGTGGACGTGCATTCTCTAAGTGGGGAATAGACTTCGTAGGTCCTATCAATCCCCCAGCTAAGGGTTCTCATGCGGAATACATCATTGTGGCAACAGATTATCTCACCAAGTGGGTAGAGGTAAAGGCTACAACCAAGAACGATGCTCAAACAACTGCCAAATTCTTGTTTGAGAATGTATTCACGAGATATGGACTACCTATAGAGCTTGTAAGTGATAGAGGCACTCATTTCTTGAATGAAGTAATTGAAAATCTACTCCAAGAATTCTTGGTAATACACAAGAAGTCTGCCCCTTATCACCCTCAAGCTAATGGACAAGCTGAGAGCACTAATAAGATTTTATGCAATATATTGACGAAATTAGTGAACACTAAACGCTCTGATTGGGACAAACAGCTACACCATGCTGTTTGGGCATACCGAGTTGCCTACAAAACGGTACTCCAAGCCACTCCCTTTCAGATGGTATTCGGCCAAAACGCTGTGCTACCGTTGGACTTCTTGATTCCTACATTGAGAGTAGCACAAGAGCACGAATGGACAGGTCACGAACTCTCCTCTAGGATCTTTGACCTTGAACGATTAGGGGAAACAAGACTAAGAGCCGCTGCAGGAATATATGCAGCCAAGAAGAGACAGAAGGCATATTTCGATGCCCATGTGAAGGATAAAGGCCTGAAAGCATGAGATCTAGTCTTAGTTTATACACTAAAACAACACGCGAGGAAGTTAGAAAAGAGAGGCTATGGACCTATGATCATCAATAGGATCTCCACAAGCGGAGCAGTACAATTGGCCACATTAGAGGGTGACGTTCTCCCAAATTATATTAGCGGTTGCAGAGTCAAGTTGTACCAGGAACCCCTCACGGAGGAAATGCTCAGCCGACTCAACACTGCTAAGAAACGCAAAGAGGAAGAAAAGTGAGTTAGAGAAGAAGCTCAAGCAGAAGCTTTAGAACGCATCAGAAGGATGAAATTACGAAGGCAAGGTAGAGAGCAGCCTAGGACAAATGACTATGCAGATCAAGGATATCATATGGCAATGTGTGAAGTCGCAGGAACCAGCTCACCTAGGATAACTGATCGACGTCCTTTTGTAACCCTAGATATAGGACAAGGAAAAAGTGCAAGGACTGTAAGAGCCTTGATTGACTCAGGTGCAGCCACTAGTGCGGTTAAAGTGTCTTACTGTCAAGAGTTACAGTTAACTGTCAATCCTGTGGAAGCATATCTCATAGGATTGGGAGGCGTGGAAACCCCTTGCATGGGCGAGGTGGAACTTCCCCTCTACCTTCATGACGAGGCGATGACAGTTAAAGTACTGGTGTGTCAGGATGAGGATCTCACTGAACCTCTTATCTTGGGTCAAGATTGGATCTATGACCAAGCAGTCAATTTAAACCTAAGAAGTGGACTTCTCCAGGTTTGGATCAATCATAGCCGAGTTACAGTAGAATTAGACAATGGAGCACTCAAGGAACTAGGAAAGGCACAGACTCCTGGTCCTTCCAGGGGTACACATGAAGATGACCATGCTGTTCTTGTCCAAAACTATGTGTTGCAGAGGAATGATATTCGCAAAAAAGGAGTTAGGAATGCAACGGAACTCCCTTCTTTTCCAAAGGCTAGAAGGAGGCAGCAACCCAAGGTGGATCAAAGGCAGAAGAAGCAGGGTACTACCTATGTCCGAGACCAAAAGTACCTGCGCAGCAGAATGGCCCAGAAAATAAACCAGGTATGGGTGCGGAAAGGCGAACAACCGGCTGCACCACCGTCAACTACAGGGGCAAAACCTCTTATTAGTGACCAACAACGCGACGCTAATAAGAAGTCTTTCAGAAATTCTTCTGCTAAAGTAAAATCTATTTGGGTGCCCAAGAAGTCGATGAAGGCAAGCCCACAATCAAGACAAATTTGGGTGCCTAAGGCTTGCTTGATGGCACAAGTAGCTACGCTGAGGCCACAACCTAAACAGCATAACGCAGCTACGCATACTGCCAGTATTCACTCGTTCACAACTCTCAAGAACACACCAAGACCCAAGAGCGTGCATGTAATCAATTGTAAATGGGTTCCAAAAAGGCCTCGTTTTCAAACCACGACACCGAGAAAGCTCTCTAGAGCCTCTCCGAAACCGCAAGCAAAGCCCATTCACTGCATTTGGCAGCCTAGGGCCTGTAATAAACCCCCCGACCCCAATTTGTAAATTCATACCCACTTACTAACTGCAGTAGTCCCCTAGGACAACACAAGCACTAACTACACACACTGTCTTCGTGCACTTACTAACCACTAACTCACCATCTACCTCATGTTAATGTTGTAACGGGGACAACAACGGATTTATTCTGTCCATTACGATATTAACACTTGGTTCTATATTCTCACAGAACCAACCAGCAAACAGGGCCATGGCAGAAGCAGGTACCAGTTCTCAAGCCGGATCTGGTGCCCAGATTGTGGACATAGAAACACTTCTCCTTGAGCCACGTCTCACCGCAAGGCCGCAAGAACTTCAAGCCGTGCATGTGCTCCCCATTCAGGATCCTCCTCAAGGGCATACTTCTCAAGTAGGTAAGCATGCGCATTGGTTCAGTGATGTTGCTGGACCACTGGGCGATGGGACTTATTTCTGGGAAGCAGAATTGGAATTCAATGGCAAATGGGGTCGATACCACTTTTTCACACGCGAGTTTGAAAGCTATCAAAATGCCGAAGTAATGAGATCAGTTTGGATCAAAGCGGGGGTGGACAGTTATTTCAGGACTCACTTACCAAAGCCGGATTTTTTACGATGTTCATATCTGATCAGTACCATCACGCCGAGCAGGGCCAAGGGAGGCGACAGCACCTTTGTGTTGCCATCACTGCTGCCGGGTAATGAGCTTAAAAGATTCAAGTTGACCCTCAATCTGGTAAGAGAAGCATTGGGCATGTATGGCATGCACATCCCAACAGAAAAGGAAACCATGGTTCCAGGTCGAATGAAGCACAAAGATCTTAATAAGTTGAAGGACATGGTAGCGATGACACCTACCATTGCGCTTCACCTGCGAACCATCATGCAACATTTTGCTTTTCCCACCCAAGAACGATTCACAATGCCTCCGAAGAAAATATGGTTCAGCTTGTATCTAGCAGAGACAGAAAGCCTGCCCATCAATGTGCCACACTGGATCATAGATCAGATCCACCTAGCGCATCAAAGGTGGAACAAGAAACAAAAGAATGTGCTCCACGGGTGTTGTGCTCTGACCAGAATAATCTATAGATGCTTGGCTTATGACGTGCCTGTTCAGCGGGCACTCGTATGGTCCCGAGTCCAAGAATTCCAGAGAAGACTATCAGCAGCAGGTCCCCCATCAAAGAAGATGAGGGGGGGAGTCCAACTACCCTGTGCACAACCAAGGGGAGCTACCGCTACACCAGAAATCACCCCTCCCCAGACACGACGAGTTAGGCCATTCACAATCCGGCTACCAATACCAAGCACAGAGGGGCCTAATCTGGTGTTTCCACCCATTCCATCCGATTTGGAATTTCCGCAGGGATTTACTCTTGAGGACCTCACGGATGAAGAAATTGCCAGATTAATCTATGACTCTAACCTCGAAGCTGAAGTAGCGCGAGCTCAGGAACCACAACCCCAAACAACATCGGCCCCCACCCAACCACAAGTTGTAGAAGTCGATGTAGATGAACAAGAGGCAGGAGGAGACGAAGAAGAAGCCGACGAAGAACAACATCAAGAATATGACGAACTCTCCGAGTTAGCAAGTGCCCCAGCATATTCGGCACAAATCAAGAGACTATATCGAACCATGCGACTGGTTCAGGAACAGCATCAGATGTCTCTAGAAGAGGGCAAAAGACTCATGAACGACTTACTAGCTGAGGAAGGTGTGGACGAGTTGTTCATTGAGTCCATGAACCTTCATGCCGACGCCGTAGGACTGGACGAGGCCATTCATGAGGCAATGGCCTACATTCACAGGTTTGAAAAAAGGGTTCCCGTTCGTCCCAGGAGGTCCGGGAAGCAAATTCACATCAATACATCAGCACCAGGCGAGGCAGCGCAAGCAGAAGAATATCAGGAAGCACCGTTGTCACCACCATCCCCACCTCACACTACACAATTCACTCCACCACAGGACACTAGCACCACCACATCCACTACCACTACCATTGTCATGGGCTTCCCACTCTCTCCGGGAATCCAATACGGGGGAGTCACCATGCCCACCTTCACCACCCTGTTCACCGATGTCACATCCACTCCACCCACGATTCCCATCTACACCGTCACTCAAACAGTTGACACGATGGAAACATCACCAGCCACAGCACCGCTCCCTCCCCCCATGCCACCTTCATCACCCATACCCCCTCCACCCACATCTCCACTTACATCCACATCATTCACCTCTCCCATTCCCGCCCCCATTCCCCCTGCATCTTCACCCCTCCCAGCATTATTTAATGTAAATAACATATTTTTAGCATTAAACCAATGTGTATACCAGCTCCAGAATGAGTACAAAGCTCTGGACAACCGGTATCAGCAACTGGAAACGCACCATCAGAACTTACAAAGACAGTTTCACATTCTACAAACAGAAAATGCAGAACTGAATCAGCGCTACACGACGCTTGATCAGGCTCACCAAACATTATTGGCGGCACCCCAACCATCGACAGAATCAGGTGTCAAACAACTAGAAGCATTGCTCGAGGTATACCAAGCCGATAATCTCAAAGTCCGGCGTAACCTGGCACTTCTCAGAAAACACATGGCGGCCGCCCTAGAAGAAAACAAGAGACTGCAGCAGCAAAATGAAGCAAATCTAGAAGCAGCAATGGAAGGCTCTCCACACGAAATTGATCCAGAGCAGTTTAAAGCTGTGCCCTCAGAGACAATGAAGACCATCTTGGACAGCTATGCAGATCTATTAGAAGCTCATGATGACTTGGAAAGGGAACGTGATGCGCTGCGCAATCAACTCCAAGAGCAACAGACAGCACCCAAAGTCACAGAAACGACCACGACTTCAGAGGAAGTCAAGGCATTGAAAGAGCAAGGTGGCCGAATTACAGGCAAGATTACTCACACATGAAAGGCAACCCTCTCCAGTTGTCGAACCAGAACCCGAGGATTTGGTACCCATCGAGGTAGATGAGACGTATGAGGAACCTTACGTTCCTATGCCAATGCCAGGTGGTGAGCAAACCGCAGAAGGAATGGATACGTTAGAAATCGAAGTACCTGAGTGGCTCCAAACACTCGAGAAAACGGCATCAACTCATGAAGATCGAGTGGCAGTTCAAATCCAATCTATGGCAAAGATAGAGGACACTATTATTAAATCAGAATACTTCCGCAGCATGTCCCACCATCGATGGATCGGAACCAATGATGATCAATACGTGCCCTATTGTATACTCCTGGCGGACTACAATGCAGAAATCCAACATAGATGTGGCAAACCTCCAACGTTTGCTACACAATTTGGGCCAGATGATATCCCAGAGAGCGCCAAAAAAGGATCCATTCATCAACCCACTTGGAGGATCCGACTCCTCGAAACCTACCCGGAGATGGTTCGCACCTGGACGAATATGCCTCTTTTTATTAAATATAACCCTTGTTATGTTCCTGTACTCCGCAGACGCACATGGCCAGAGTTTACCATTGCAGTCAAGAATATCAAGGGATGCGCCAAATGGTTAAACTACGTCTATCTAGCACCCCCTCAAGGGCCTCCCACCGTCAATTACATGATTTCCACTATACGGCACTGGAGCATCCGATTAAGGAATACCCCTGATGTAATGGCCCAGATGTGCATGAAAATTTTTGAGTTAATGCTTATTACATTCAGGACATTCAAGAATATCAAGGACCCACACTTCTCAGGCGTCGGATTCCTTACAGGAAACCAAGATTTAGTTTATGACATGAGCAACACCCCTTCCATAGAGGTGATATACGCTTGGCACGCCAGAATAAAATACCTCCCAGCCTGCTTTAAACAAACATTCGAAGAGATGTTCATAACAGGGTTCTGGGAATACCACTCAGAAATATTTGTACCCAGACCCTCACATCTCCTACATTTATTTGCTATGGAGCGAACCATTCACTCAGAGCAGTTACGGGTGCCACATCAAGATGTCCCAGGGCCAGTCAATTGGGATGCATTGCTGACAGATCTAGCAAGGGGACTCAGGTTAGAAGAACACCACCTCGCCGCCGATGTTGTACAATACTACGTCCAAAAAGCAGCTAGACAAGGGTCTGTCAGGGGCGACAGACGCGAGAGTGGGGGGGGTGTTGGCAGTAGCCTTGGTACCCCAGGACTTACAAGACGTGAAAGTCAAAGAAGGGAGTCAGAGCGAAGGGACAGCACAAGCAAACAGGGCAGTCAAAGAAGATCTGGCAAGTAGGCCAATATTTTTTCAAGACATTAATGCAAATCAAAGAGAGGGACATGCAGGGAGGAAGAGCAAGTGGGAAGCTCGAAGATATGTATGGCAGATCACTAGAAGAAATTCCTACAACAACAGTGATTTTTATCACTAACAATCAGTGTAAATCTCATTTCACATTTTTGTAGCTCCATTTTGTGCAAGCCAAGGAGTCCTTGAGCTTGAGGAGCCTTAGAAGTAGTTGCGTACCAATTTTCGTAATTTTTAGATCTCGTTTGAGCCCCCAAATAAGCCCTGGAACCTAATTTTTAACTAGGCCGGACACTAGGTCTGGACAGGGCCAAAAGCTAGTCAAAAACTATAAAAAGAGCTAGAGAGCTCATTTTTGAGGTTAGATTGTGATGGAAACGAACTTGTAAGAGCACTTTGAAAGTAATCTAAAAGCTCCATTGATTCTCACTCTTTGTCTTGCCGTGTGTGCGCGTGTGGGTGTATGTGTGTGCATGCTAGTGTGCTTCTCACTCACGCACTTGTGCCGCCACTTGCTCGAGGTCTTCATACCATCCTCACGTCTTCCCGGATTGACATTAAAGGAGGTGCTACTCATCATTGAGCTACAGATATTATAACACATATTTCTATTTATTTTTATCTATCTATTTTCAGGACACTTATGCGACCTCCAGATCATGATAGCAGAGCAGAGGTGCCAATGAGGACATGCATAGGCACATTAGGGCTAGAATGCGATATAGAGCCAGAGGGGAACATTGTGTAAGTATAATTTTTTATATAAATTGAAATAAATATCTTATGTTTTATGTACATGATTTTTTTATTTTTGTAGTTAGCATAATGAAAGGGAAAAAAATACATACTTAGTTCACTTGAGATAGATTTTGGGACAAGATGGTTGCATAAGTGGTGTGTAAAAGAGATGTGGACACTTATGGCTCATCGCCGCGATAATGCACGATACACATTGCTTTTATGTATATATACCTGGATATGAGTATGTGTGTTTATGTATGTATGTATGTATGTATGTATATGAGAGAGAGAGAAAAAAGAGTGAGACTAGAGGTACAAATATAGACATACACACACATATACATCATACATGCACATTTACAAACATATACACATACCTGCACATTTATACATACACACAAATACATGCACATTTTTACACACACATACACATGCATGCAGTTACACACATATAATGAATACACATACTCACATACACATACACATACATAATCATATGTACACACACATAGACTCATATAATCATATTTACATGCATATATACATATACACATGCATATACATACACACACACAACACATGCATACGCACATATAGATACACATACATACACACATGCATATGCACATATAGAAACACATACATACACACATGCATACTGATATATATATATATATATATATATATATATATATATATATATATATATATATATATATATATATATATATATATATATATATATATATATATATATATATATATATATATATATATATATATATATATATATATATATGTGTGTGTGTGTGTGTGTGTGTGTGTATGTATGTATGTATGTATGTATGTATGTATGTATGTATGTATGTATGTATGTATGTATTTATATATATATATATATATATATCCTATTTAAAAAATCCTAATTTGAAAACACTAATTTTAATATTAGCATTTTAAAACCCCTAATTTAGAAACTCTAATTCAGCCTTTTAGCCATATGATTGAAGTATATGTACACATTGCATCTATTCCTCCGACGTCCTACTAGAGAGATGTCTCTCCTCCCAACCTTATGCCTCTATATATAGCTACTCGAATAAACGAGGATCATAATATATATAAAGATATATACACATCATGTAGATACACATACATATATATAAAATGGAGTAGATACATTATGCAACACACATACATGCCTAAATACACACATAAACACTACAAGGAATACCGGCATATAGCGATGGTTAAGGCAACACAATTTCGTCGCTATAAAATTGCAAAATGTGTTGTAATGAGCGTCGTGCCTGGACCGTCGATTAAACGACAAGCCAAACAACATTTTTTGCGACTTCTCTCACGACGGGGTCTGTGACGCTCGCATAGAGCGTTGCTAACACGACGGTTTTAAAAAACATTAGATAAGTGATGCTTTTTGGCGTTGCATAAGTGACGCTTTTTGGCATCGCATAAGCGACGCTAAGACATGTCGCTTATGCGATGCCAACTCGATGCGTAGCATCGCTTACACAACGGTTTGTTGATGGAAAACAAATGAAATGTTGGAGGCTCTTCGATCGGCATTTTCACGCATCTGATCGAAGAGCTCTCCAACGTTCACAATTGCGCTGCGCTTACGAGCTCAAGCAAATATATGCAGAATTGTTGTTTTGCCTAAGCTCTCTCGTATTGTCTCCCTCTGTCTCTATTTCTCTCTTTCTACATCTTTCTCTCTTTGAATTCTCTCTCTCTCTCTCTCTCTCTCTCTTTATTGCAGGTTATTCAAGAAGCTAACCAAGCAAAAAGTATGGCTAACTATTGTAAGTACAATTTCTATTCTTTGTATATCATTTGAATTGTGTTATTTTCATTAGATAGCATACTCACACTTATTGATATGCACTTATACACTTATACATGATGAAGATGCACTTTTACACATATACACATATACACATATACACATGCACATACAACATACACACACATATATACACACAGATACATGTGCACATACACTTAGAAATACACACATATACACATGCATATGCACAAACATTTCTACAACCACATAAAAAGACTTACATGCATGCATTATTGCATATATATACATACATACATATATATATATATATATATATATATATATATATATATATATATATATATATATATATATATATATATATATATATATATATATATATATATATATATATATATATATATATATATATATATATACATTAACATATACGCAAATACATGTATATGCACATCCACATGCATGCACATGGATGCAAATGGAAATGCATCCACATACACATGCATGTTTCATACATATACACATGCATGAACAGTAGCTTGATCATTGATGGAGAAAGAAAATCTCCAAAAGAACAAGCTATTCTTGATGTTAGACCACCTCTATATCAAGAATAACTTCAGACTCCACTTAATTTTGAACAAACAATTATCAAACTATGAAGAAATTGATCAACTGTGAAAAATTACTTCTCAGAAAAAGTCTGCTGCAGATTAATCACTCATTGACTAATCATTTGTGTAAAGTTTTTTACAAAACTTTGTAGAATGTGTCGCCTAGAGGTTGCGCACCTTCTCGAAGTTAAATCACTTCAAATGCTTGAGTAGAATGTGAGAAATGACTCAAACACTTTACCTATGTCTGAAACTGCCTCTCTGTAATGACGACTTTGAAACCTGTAACTTCTAAGCTATGATTCTCCCAAACTATAGCCCGTTTAATCAAATGCTTTTAGCCATAGATGGCTTACCTCTCAACTTAAATTTTGAATCCTCATTTGTGTAAAACTTTACACTGTGTGCTGAGTACTGACCATTTCTTTAATCACGAAGTCTGCGCCTGTTTCAGAAGACACTCAGAACTTTTCACATATTCAAAATTCTCTCAGCCTGTTTGCAATTGGACTCTCAAAATTTAGCCATAGATGGATTAACTATGGACTTAGATGTGTACAAAAGGATTTCTCATAAGATTAAGCACAGAAGGAGAATTAGAGAAAAGATCGATGCGTGATTCTCTGAAAACTTTCTCTTATCTTAACTCTTCATACATGTGATGGATGATTCATACAATGTTCATCATCTACTCATCTATATTTCATCTCTAATACAACTATAAGCATGTACTTATATATACATACAAGTCCTAATTCGTCATTACTTCAAGTACATTGAAGTATATACAGAACTAATGTACATATGATTTAAAGAACTTTGTTATCTGAATCTTCTCTTCATTCCATGAAGTTGATCTTCAATCTTTTCTTCATCTCTTTACTTCTAACCTTTATGTAATCACTAATTGTTGATTGTTCTGTTCCAACAGCTCCCCCTCAATCATCAATTGTGATTACCTGCATCTTCTTTATTCCTGCGATATCTTTAAACCTCTGCAACTTTGGTCCATCCAAACTTTTTGTCATCATATCTGCAATTTGATCTTTTGTAGGAGTATGCATGACTTCAATTTCTTTATCAATGACCTTCTCTCTCAAAAAATGATACTGAATTTCAATATGTTTAGTTCTAGCATGAAACACAGGATTTGCTGCCAAGTATAAAGAACTCATATTGTCTCCACAAATGATAGGAGTACTCTGAACAACATCAAAACTCTTCATAAGTGTCTTTAGCCATATTACTTCCTTTGCAGCTTCCACCATGCCTTTGTATTCTACTTCTCTAGATGATAAAGCAGTTGTATGTTGCTTCTTAGAACACCATGAGATTAGCTTGTCTCCCACATAACACAAATATCCATGTGTTGATCTTCTATCATCCATATTACTTGCCCAATCTGCATCACTATATATTTTGACTCTTGTATCTGAAGTAAAACCATAGTACAACCCTTCTTTGAGTGTACCCTTGATGTACCTAAGTACTCTTTGTCCTGCAATCCAATGTTCCTTTCTAGTACATTGCATGAATTGAGATAGAGCTCCAATTGCATATGACAAATCAGGCCTTGTTAATGTAGCATAAATCAAGCTACCCACCAAACTCTGATATAGCTTCATATCTTTGAATTCTTCTCCTCCATATTTAGTCAATCTATGATTCACTTCCATTGGAGTTGGTGCTATCCTGCAATCTTCCATTTTAAATTTGGTTAGCAAATTTTTCAGATACCTTTCTTGAGTTACATATACTCCATGTTGAGTATATGAAATCTCCATTCCCAAGAAGAATGACAAATTTCCCAAATCACTGATTTTGAACTCTTTCTCCATCTGTTTCTTAATCATTTGTATGCCTTTATCATCTGTTCCTGTAAGTATTATGTCATCGACATAAATACAAACATAAATAAATCCATCTTCACTTGCTTTGACTAGCAAGCTACTATCTGCCTTTGACGCTTGAAATCCAAGTTCCTTCAAGAACTTTACAAGCCTATAATTCCATGCCCTTGGGGCCTACTTCAATCCATACAAAGCTCTCTTGAGCTTACATACATAATTTGGATACACTTGATCTTTGAAGCCATCTGGTTGTTCCATGTAGACTTCATCTGAAATGTAACATTCAAAAAAGCATTTTTAACATCGAATTGAGATAATTTCCAACCTTTGCAAGCAGCAATTGCTATGAGTGTCTTGATGGTTGTCATCTTTGCCACAGGACTATAAGTCTCACCATAATCCACTCCATATGTCTGTGCATATCCCTTCACAACAAGTCTGGCTTTGTACCTAGACACACTTCCATCTGCAAACCTTTTTGTTTTATAAACCCACTTACAACCAATGATTTTCTGACTATTAGGTTTAGGAACCAGATCCCATGTCTGATTTTCCATCAATGCATCATACTCCTCCTGCATAGCTTCTTCCCAATTCTTCGTCCCTTTGGCTTCATCATATGTAGATGGATCTTCATCTGCTTTTATCATGTAAGCATAATCCTTAGTAGTCAAGAATGAAGTATCATAGCTATACCTTGTAGGTTGCCATTTGTGCCTTGTAGACCTCTTGAGTTCTCCACTCCTTGAGGTTTCTGGTTCATCACACTCTGGATCAAACCTTGGCACTTCTTCACCTTCAACCTGTATTTCATTTTTCTCTTCTTCATCAAATATCTGAACCTTTGTTTTGCCTTTCTTTTGATTCATAATTTCTTCAACTTCTGCATACACATTAGATATACCTGCATACCAAGTACTTTGCTCATCAAATGTAACATCCTTGGACACAAGGAACTGTTTTGTAGATGGAGTCCACAACCTATAACCCATCTGCTTGTCATCATAACCAATGAATACATACTTCTCTGCTTTAGGTTCCAATTTATGCCTCAATTGAGATGGCACATATGCATATGCTAGGCATCCAAATATTTTACAATGATCCAAGGTAGGTCTCTTACCCCACCAAGCTTCATATGGTGTCATACCCTGCAAAGCTTTACAAGGCAATCTATTAACCAAATATGTGGCTGTGTTTACAACCTCAACCCACAAATAATTTGGGCAATTCTTCTCTTTCATCATGGATCTTGCAAATTCAACAAGTGTCCTGTTTCTTCTTTCTGCTACCCCATTTTGTTGAGGAGAGTACCTACAAGTAACTTCTCTCTTTATACCTGCATTCCACAAATAATCACTGAACTCATTAGAGAAATACTCTCCCCCTCCATCTGACCTTAACCTCTTCAATTTTTTACCTGAAATTCTTTCTGCATATGCATGATAGTGTTTAAATGTATTAAACACTTATGATTTATCTTTAATCACATAGATTGTGATCCACCTGGTAGCATCATCAACATATATGACATAATATCTTGAACCATTTATACTAAAATCCTTTGAAGGACCCCACACATCTGTATGTACCAATTCAAGCCTTTCTGAATACATAAAACCATGCTTATTGTATGATTGCTTATGAGCCTTACCTAACTGACATGCTTCACATCTGTATGTCATGTGTTGACCTGCAACATTAGGCAATCCAAGTACTGAACCATTGTTAACCATTTCTTTGATACCTCTTTCATTAAAATGTCCAAGTCTTTTATGCCAAAGATCCAATTTAGATACCTTCTGCTCTCCATATGTAAACATAGCATGTCCAATATTTCCTTCTACCTTTAATGTGAAGAGCCTTCCTTCCTTCTTTCCTGTAACAATCTGTTTATACCCTTGACTAGGGTCTTCAACATATACTCCATCATTAGTGAACCTTACCTCATATCCTTTTTCCACAATTTGACCTACACTCATCAAATTCTTTGGAATTGTAGGAACATACAGAACCTTACTCAAGAGAGTGCTTCCATCTGTGGCTTTGACTGAACCAATTGATTTTACTTTGTGCTTTGTATTATCACCTATTTGGACTGTATGATTAATTGCATTATAATCTAGATCAGTCATCAAGGCAATGTTTCCACTCAGATGGTTGCTACATCTTGAGTCAATGTAAAATATTCTCATGTCTTCATGTGAGGCTTCACATGTTGCATTCATAATAAGAGTTGAATCTTCTTTCTGATCTGATGCATAATTGTAGTAGGTATTATTATAGGATTGACTTTGGAAGTTTCTTCCTCCACCTCTTCCAAAAGAATTCCTACCACCTCTACCTCTGAAGTTTCCTCTCTGAAATCTACCACCTCTTGCTCTTTGATTAAAGTTTTGACTAAAATTACCATTGCTTTGATCATTATGCCAACAATCATGAGACAGATGATTGGTCTTACCACATATCCAACAAGCTCTAACATTATCTTTGTTATTTCTGCCTCTTCCTCTACTTCTACCATTTCCTCTTCCTCTTAGGAAGTTTGCTTGGCTTGAAGTACCTTCATCTTCACCTAATTGTTGCTTTCCTTTGTTAGCTTTCTTCTTGTCTTTAGAGTACATTGCATGACCTGCACTCTTGTCAACATCTCCTTTGATATCATTCTCAAAAGTTAGCATATGTCCTAACAATTGATTCAAATCAGGAGTGAAATGGTCTAATGAAATTTCTGTAGACAAAATAAAAGGCTTCCACTTCTCATCTCCTCTTAGCCCTGTAAGAATTTGTCTTACCAATTTGTCTTCTTCAATATCCTCATCCACTACACCTAAAGAATCTGCAATGTCCTTCATCTTTGTCACGCAATCAGATATTGATTGTGAAGCCTTCTTCTTGAAAGTAGTAAACTTTGCCCATAATGAAGCTTTCCTTGATTTGGTTGTGTTCTGGAAATGCTCTTCCAAAGCATTCCAAATGTCAATTGCACTTTCAAGTCCTCTAATATGAGGAAGCAAATAATCATTCACTGCCATGTAGATTATGCTCCTTGCTTGAGCATCCTTCTTCATCCAAATCTTTATATCTACAAGCTCCTCCCTAGTTGGAACACTAGGATCTCTGCATTCTGGCTTTTCTTCCTCTCCTGTGATGTATCCCATCAGATCTTTGCTCATAAGATGAGCTTCCATTCTCATTGATCAAGCTGGATAGTTCTCTCTATCCCACTTCTCAATTTGGAGACTATCTCCCATCCTTTCTTCACCTGTACTATCAAATCTTTAATCCTTATAAGAAATGAATGTACCTTGGCTTCGAATGTTACTCCTTCTGATCCTTTTGACAACCTTAATGTGTCTTCCTTCAATCTTTCTTCACACTTTATCCTTTTCATCCTTCGAGATGTAAAGTTTGTATGTCTGCAGCAGTCGGAGTCTTCCTTTACTCAATTTTTGATACAACTTGCTCTGATACCACTGATGGAGAAAGAAAATCTCCAAAAGAACAAGCTATTCTTGATGTTAGACCACCTCCATATCAAGAATAACTTCAGACTCCACTTAATTTTGAACAAACAATTATCAAACTATCAAGAAATTGATCAACTGTGAAAAATTACTTCTCAGAAAAAGTCTGCTGCAGATTAATCACTCATTGACTAATCATTTGTGTAAATGTTTTGATAAAACTTTGTAGAATGTGTCGCCTAGAGTTTGCGCACCTTCTCCAAGCTAAATCACTTCAAATGCTTGAGTAAAATGTGAGAAATGACTCAAACACTTTACCTATGTCTGAAACTGCCTCTCTGTAATGACGACTTTGACACCTATAACTTCTAAGCTATGGTTCTCCCAAACTATCGCCCGTTTAATCAAATGCTTTTAACCATAGATGGCTTACCTCTCAACTTAAATTTTGAATCCTCATTTGTGTAAAACTTTACACTGTGTGCTGAAACTAACCATTTCTTTAATCACAAAGTTTGCGCCTGTTTCAGAAGACACTCAGAACTTTTCACATATGAATGTTCCTATTCAGCAAAACCAGGAGGATCCATGGCAAAGGGTTGAATTCTTGAAGAGTGCATGTATTACGTTAGTGAGTACCTTGAATTCGCCTTTCTCTCTCTATTGGGTTCCATAATACCTAACATATAAACAAAATGGTTAGAACTCAATATATATACATGTACATATGTAAGTGTGTATGCATTAAGTATGTGTATGTATGCATATGTGTGTATGTATGTGTGTGTATATGTATGTGTATGTGTGTAGGCATGTGTATGTGTTTGTATGCATCATTATGTGTGTATGTGTATATGTGTGTATGTGTCTGTGTATATGTGTGTGTGTGTATGTGTGTGTATATGTGTATGTGCATGTGTATGTGTGTGTATGTATGCATGTATGTATGTATGCATATGCATATGCATATGCATTATGTATGTATATATATGCATGTATGTGTATGTGTGAGTATGTCTCTCTATATGTGTGTATGCCTATATGTGTGTATGTATGCATATATGTGTGTGTGTATGTGTGTGTGTATATGTGTTTGTATGTGTGTATGCATGTGTATGTGTGTATGCATTCTTATGTGTGTATGTGTCTATGTGTGTTTATGTGTGTGTATATGTGTGTGTGTGTCTATGTGTATGTGTGTGTGTCTATGAGTGTGTATGTATGTATCTATGTGTTTGTATGTATCTATGTGTGTATGTGTATGCATGTATGTATGCATGTGTATGTGTGTATGCATCATTATGTGTGTATGTGTCTATGTGTGTGTGTGTATATGTGTGTGTGTATATGTGTGTGTATGTGTCTATGTGTATATGTGTGTGTCTATGAGTGTGTATGTGTTTATGTGTATGTATGTATCTATGTGTGTGTATGTGTCTATGTGTGTATGTGTATGCATGTATGTATGCATATGTGTGTGTATGCATATGTATGTGTGTGTATGCATCATTATGTGTGTATGTATCTATGTGTGTATGTTTGTGTGTGTGTGTATATATGTGTGTGTATGCATATGTATGTGTGTGTATGCATCATTATGTGTGTATGTATCTATGTGTGTATGTTTGTGTGTGTGTGTATATATGTGTGTGTATGTGTATGTGTCTATGTGTATGTGTCACTATGCGTCTATGAGTGTGTATGTGTCTATGTGTGTGTATGTGTATATGTGTGTGTATGTGTCTATGTGTGTTATGTATGCATGTATGTATGCATTGTTGGTGCATGACAATCATCAATTGAAGAATTATGGAGGAATGAAGTCAAGGAGTCAAGAAGAAAACAAAGTCAGATGGTTGAAGGAAGGACATGTTCAGAAAATCCAAAGACATGTACACATATGTACATTAGCTGACTTATACCTTTGTCTAGTCATACACTTGTATATATTCATCTATAAATATGATGGAAAATGTCGGGCAAGGAGAGCAGAAGAAGATTAGAGAATAGGGAGAGAGAAACTAGTGTCATTAGACACATTTGAAGAGAGTGAATTATCCATCCTCACTTGTATGTAAATTTTCTGAAGAAATCGAAAAAACTTGCGCCCGATGTTTAGCAGTCTGCTCCTTCTGTGTTTAATCTTTTGAGAAATCCTTCTGCACGTGTCTAAGTCCATAGCTAATCTATCTATGGCTAGAATTTGAGAAGTTAATTGTAATCAGGCTGAGAGAATTTTGGTTAGGAACATTCATATGTAAGATTGTTCTAAGAGTCGAAGAATCTGGCGCACATTTCATCTTCAATGAAATGATCATTACTCAGTCTACAGTGTAAAGTTTTACACAAATGAGGGCTTAAAATTTAAGTTGGAAGGTAAGCCATCTATGGCTAGAAGATCTTGATCAAACGGGTTCAGAGTTGGGAGAACCAGTGCTAAGAAGTTGCAGGTGTCAAAGTCGCCATTGCAGAGAAGCACTTCCAGACATAGGTAAAGTGTTTCACACATTTCTCAGTGTGTACTTAATCTTTTTGAGAGATTTAACTTGGCAAAGTTGCGCAACCTCAAGGCGAAGTGTTGTGCAAAGTTTTATCAAAAACTTTACAGAATTGATTAGTCAATGAGTGACTAATCTGCAACAGACTTTTCTGAGAAGTTGGTTTTTTCAGAACTTTCAATATTTCTGATAATTTGGTGGATGATCTCTAAGTTTGGTGGAGTCTAAGGTTAACCTTGACATAGAGGTGATCTAACTTCAAGGTTAACTTGTTCTTTTGGAGATTAACACTCTCCATCAGTGGTATCAGAGCAGGTTGTGTCAAAATTGAAGTGAAGGAGACTTCGACTATTGCAGAAATACAAAACTTTACATTTCGAAGGTGCAAAAGGTCAAAGTGTGAAGAAAGATTAAAGGAAGACATACAAAGAGTATCAAAAGGATCAGAAGGAGCAACATTCGAAGTAAAGGTACATTCATTATCTGTAAAGGTTAAAGATTTGAAGCTACAGGTGAAGTAAAGATGGGAGATAGTCTCCAAATTGAAAAGTTGGATAGAGAGAACTATCCTGCATGGTCTATGAGGATGGAAGCTCACCTTATGAGCAAAGATCTGATAGGATACATCACAGGAGATGAAGAAAAGCCAGAATTCAGAGATCCTAGTGTTCCAACTAGGGAGGAGCTTGCAGATTTGAAGAATTGGATGAAGAAGGATGCTCAAGCAAGAAGCATCATCTACATGGCAGTCAATGACTATTTGCTTCCTCACATTAGAGGACTTGAAAGTGCTTGTGACATTTGGAATGCTTTGGAAGAGCATTTCCAAAATACAACCAAATCAAGGAAGGCTTCACTATGGGCAGAGTTTACTACCTTCAAGAAGAAGGCCTCACAATCAATCTCTGATTATGTGACAAAGATGAAGGACATTGCAGATTCTTTAGGTGCAGTGGATGAAGATATTGAAGAAGACAAATTGGTAAGACAAATACTCACAGGACTAAGAGGAGATGAGAAATGGAAGCCTTTCATTTTATCTACAGAACTTTCATTAGATCACTTTACTCCTGATTTGAATCAATTGTTAGGTCATATGCTAACTTTTGAGAATGATATCAAAGGAGATGTTGATAAGAGTGCAGGTCATGCAATGTATTCTAAAGACAAGAAGAAAGCCAACAAAGGAAAGCAACAATCAGGTGAAGAAGAAGGTACTTCAAACCAAGCAAACTTCATGAGAGGAAGAGGAAATGGCAGAAGTAGAGGAAGAGGCAGAAACAACAAAGAGAATGTAAGAGCTTGTTGGATATGTGGTAAGACCAATCATCTATCTCATGATTGTTGGCATAATAATCAAAACAATGGTAATTATCAGAACTTTAATCAAAGAGGAAGAGGAGGTAGATTTCAGAGAGGAAACTTCAGAGGTAGAGGTGGTAGGAATTCTTTTGGAAGAGGTGGAGGAAGAAGCTTCCAAAATCAATCCTATAATAGCACCTACTACAACTATGCATCAGATCAAAAGGAGGATTCAACTCTCATTATGAATACATGTGAAACTTCACATGAGGACATGAGAGTGTTTTATATTGATTCAGGATGTAGTAATCATTTGAGTGGAAATATTGCTTTGATGACTGACCTAGATCATAATGCAATGAAACATACAGTACAGACAGGTGATAATACAAAGCATAAGGTAAAGTCAATTGGTTCAGTCAAGGCTAAGGATGGGAGCACTCTTCTGAGTAAGGTACTTTATGTTCCCACAATTCCAAAGAATTTGATCAGTGTAGGTCAAATTGTGGAAAAAGGTTATGAGGTAAGGTTCACAAATGATGGAGTTTATGTGGAAGACCCTAGTCAAGGGTATAAACAAGTTATTGCAGGAAAGAAAGAAGGAAGGCTCTTCACATTGAAGGTACAAGGAAATGTTGGACATGCTATGTTCACATATGGAGAGCAGAAGGTGTCAGAATTGGATCTTTGGCACAAAAGACTTGGACACTTTAATGAAAGAGGTATCAAAGAAATGATTAACAATGATTCAGTGCTTGGAATGCCTAACATTGCAGGTCAACACATGACATACAGATGTGAGGCATGTCAATTAGGTAAGCCTCATAAGCAATCCTACTCCAAGCATGGGTTTATGTATTCAGAAAGACTTGAATTGGTGCATACAGATGTGTGGGGTCCTTCAAAGGACTTTAGTATAAATGGTTCAAGATATTATGTCATATATGTTGATGATGCTACCAGGTGGATCACAATTTATGTGATTAAGGAAAAGTCAGAAGTGTTTAATACATTTAAACACTATCATGCATATGCAGAAAGGATTACAGGTCAAAAATTGAAGAGACTAAGGTCAGATGGAGGGGGAGAGTATTTTTCAAATGAGTTCAATGATTATTTGTGGAATGCAGGTATAAAGAGAGAAGTTACTTGCAGGTACTCTCCTCAACAAAATGGGATAGCAGAAAGAAGAAATAGGACTCTTGTTGAGTTTGCAAGGTCCATGATGAAAGAGAAGAATTGCCCAAATTATTTGTGGGCTGAGGCTGTTAATACAGCTACATATTTGGTTAATAGATTGCCTTGTAAAGCTTTGCAGGGTATGACACCATATGAAGCTTGGTGGGGTAAGAAACCTACCTTGGATCATTGCAGAATATTTGGATGCTTGGCATATGCATATGTGCCATCTCAATTGAGGCATAAGTTGGAGCCTAAGGCAGAGAAGTATGTATTCATTGGTTATGATGATAAGCAAATGGGATACAGGTTGTGGAGTCCATCCACAAAGCAATTTATTGTATCCAAGGATGTTACATTTGATGAGCAAGGTACTTGGTATGCAGGTAAATATAATGTACATGCAGATGATGAAGAAGTAGTGGAACAAAGGAAAGGTAAAGCAAAGGTTCAATTACTTGATGAAAGTGAGAGTAATGAAGTGCAGGTTGAAGTTGAAGAGAGGCCAAGGTTTGATCCAGAATGTGATGAACCAGAGACCTCAAGAAGTGCAGAAGTTAGGAGATCATCTAGGCACAAATGGCAACCTACAAGGTATAGCTATGACACTTCATTCTTGACTACTAAAGATTATGCTTATTTGGTAAAAGCAGATGAAGACCCTTCTACATATGAAGAAGCCAAAGGGAAGAAGAATTGGGAAGATGCTATGCAAGAGGAGTATGATGCATTGATAGAGAATCAAACATGGGATTTGGTTCCTAAACCTAGTAGTCAGAAGATCATTGGATGTAAGTGGGTTTACAAAACTAAAAGATTTGCAGATGGAAGTGTGTCTAGGTACAAAGCTAGACTTGTTGTGAAAGGGTATGCACAGACATATGGAGTGGACTATGATGAGACATATAGTCCTGTGGCAAAGATGACAACCATCAGGACACTCATTGCAATTGCTGCTTGTAAAGGTTGGAAGTTGTCTCAATTAGATGTTAAAAATGCTTTCTTAAATGGTTACATTTCAGATGAAGTCTACATGGAGCAACCAGATGGGTTCAAAGATCAAGTGAGTCCAAATTATGTGTGTAAGCTCAAAAGAGCTTTGTATGGGTTGAAGCAAGCCCCAAGGGCTTGGAATTATAGGCTTGTGAAATTCTTGAATGATCTTGGTTTTCAAGCATCAAAGGCAGATAGTAGCTTGCTAGTCAAAGCAAGTGAAGATGGGTTCATTTATGTGTGTATTTATGTTGATGACATAATACTTACAGGAACAGATGATAAGGGAATACAAATGATCAAAAAGCAGATGGAGAAAGAGTTCAAAATCAGTGATTTGGGGAATCTATCATTCTTCTTGGGAATGGAGATCACTTATACTCAACATGGAGTATATGTGACTCAAGAAAGGTATCTTAAAAATTTGCTAACCAAATTTAAAATGGAAGATTGCAGGGTTGCACCTACACCTTTGGAAGTGAACCATAAATTGTCTAGGTTTGGAGGAGAAGAGTTCAGAGATATGAAACTCTATCAAAGTTTGGTTGGTAGCTTGATTTATGCTACATTGACAAGGCCTGACTTGTCATATGCAGTTGGTGTGCTTTCACAATTCATGCATTGTCCTAGAAAGGAACATTGGATTGCAGGACAAAGAGTACTTAGGTACATCAAGGGTACACTCAAAGAAGGGTTGTACTATGGATTTACTTCAGATACAAGAATCAAGATATATAGTGATGCAGATTGGGCAGGTAATGTGGATGATAGAAGATCAACACATGGATACTTGTGCTATGTAGGAGACAAATTGATTTCATGGTGTTCCAAGAAGCAACATACAGTTGCTTTGTCATCTACAGAGGCAGAATATAAAGGTATGGTGGAAGCTGCAAAAGAGGTAATATGGCTAAAGACACTTTTGAAAGTTTTTGATGTGATTCAGAGTACTCCTATTATTTGTGGAGACAATATGAGTTCATTATACTTGGCAGCTAATCCTGTATTTCATGCTAGAACTAAGCATATTGAAATACAGTATCATTTCTTGAGAGAGAAGGTCATTGAGAAAGAGATTGAAGTCATACACACTCCCACAAAAGATCAAGTTGCAGATATGATGACAAAAAGTCTAGATGGACCAAAACTACAAAGATTCAAGGATATGGCTGGAGTAAAGAAGATAGAGAAGAACCTCAATTAATGATTGAGGGGGAGCTGTTGGTGCATGACAATCATCAATTGAAGAATTATGGAGGAATGAAGTCAAGGAGTCAAGAAGAAAACAAAGTCAGATGGTTGAAGGAAGGACATGTTCAGAAAATCCAAAGACATGTACACATATGTACATTAGCTGACTTATACCTTTGTCTAGTCATACACTTGTATATATTCATCTATAAATATGATGGAAAATGTCGGGCAAGGAGAGCAGAAGAAGATTAGAGAATAGGGAGAGAGAAACTAGTGTCATTAGACACATTTGAAGAGAGTGAATTATCCATCCTCACTTGTATGTAAATTTTCTGAAGAAATCGAAAAAACTTGCGCCCGATGTTTAGCAGTCTGCTCCTTCTGTGTTTAATCTTTTGAGAAATCCTTCTGCACGTGTCTAAGTCCATAGCTAATCTATCTATGGCTAGAATTTGAGAAGTTAATTGTAATCATGCTGAGAGAATTTTGGTTAGGAACATTCATATGTAAGATTGTTCTAAGAGTCGAAGAATCTGGCGCACATTTCATCTTCAATGAAATGATCATTACTCAGTCTACAGTGTAAAGTTTTACACAAATGAGGGCTTAAAATTTAAGTTGGAAGGTAAGCCATCTATGGCTAGAAGATCTTGATCAAACGGGTTCAGAGTTGGGAGAACCAGTGCTAAGAAGTTGCAGGTGTCAAAGTCGCCATTGCAGAGAAGCACTTCCAGACATAGGTAAAGTGTTTCACACATTTCTCAGTGTGTACTTAATCTTTTTGAGAGATTTAACTTGGCAAAGTTGCGCAACCTCAAGGCGAAGTGTTGTGCAAAGTTTTATCAAAAACTTTACAGAATTGATTAGTCAATGAGTGACTAATCTGCAACAGACTTTTCTGAGAAGTTGGTTTTTTCAGAACTTTCAATATTTCTGATAATTTGGTGGATGATCTCTAAGTTTGGTGGAGTCTAAGGTTAACCTTGACATAGAGGTGATCTAACTTCAAGGTTAACTTGTTCTTTTGGAGATTAACACTCTCCATCATGCATATGTGTGTATGTGTGTGTATGCATTATGTATGCATATGTGTGTATGCATTATGTATGTGTATGTAGGTATGTATGTATGTATGCATATGCATATGCATTATGTATGTATATATATGCATGTATGTGTATGTGTGAGTATGTCTCTCTATGTGTGTGTATGCATATAAGTGTGTATGTATGCATATATGTGTGTATGTGTGTGTGTATATGTGTTTGTATGTGTGTATGCATGTGTATGTGTGTGTATGCATTCTTATGTATGCATGTGTATGTGTGTATGCATCATTATGTGTGTATGTGTCTATGTGTATATGTGTGTGTGTCTATGTGTATGTGTGTGTGTCTATGAGTGTGTATGTGTTTATGTGTATGTATGTATCTATGTGTGTGTATGTGTCTATGTGTGTATGTGTATGCATGTATGTATGCATATGTGTGTGCATATGTATGTGTGTGTATGCATCATTATGTGTGTATGTGTCTGTGTGTATGTTTGTGTGTGTGTGTGTGTGTATATGTGTGTTTGTATGTGTATGTGTTGCTATGCGTCTATGAGTGTGTATCTGTCTATGTGTGTGTATGTGTGTATGTGTGTGTATGTGTCTATGTGTGTTATGTATGCATGTATGTATGCATATGTGTCTATGTGTTTATGCATTATGTATGCATATGTGTGTATGCATTATGTATGTGTATGTATGCATGTATGCATGTATGCATGTATGCATGTATGCATGTATGTATGTATGTATGCATATGCATATGCATTATGTACGTATATATATGCATGTCTGTGTATGTGTGAGTATCTCTCTCTATATGTGTGTGTATGCATATATGTGTGTATGTATGCATATATGTGTGTATGTGTGTGTGTATATGTGTTTGTATGTGTGTATGCATGTGTATGTGTGTGTATGCATTCTTATGTGTGTATGTGTCTATGTGTGTTTGTGTGTGTGTATATGTGTGTGTGTATGTCTATATGTATGTGTGTGTGTCTATGAGTGTGTATGTATTTATGTGTATGTATGTATCTATGTGTGTGTATGTATCTATGTGTGTATGTGTATGTATGTATGTATGCATGTGTATGTGTGTATGTGTCTATGTGTGTGTATGTATATGTGTGTGTGTGTCTATGTGTATGTGTGTGTGTCTATGAGTGTGTATGTGTTTATGTGTATGTATGTATCTATGTGTGTGTATGTGTCTATGTGTGTATGTGTATGCATGTATGTATGCATATGTATGTGTGTGTATGCATCATTATGTGTGTATGTGTCTATGTGTGTATGTTTGTGTGTGTGTGTGTATATGTGTGTGTATGTGTATGTGTCTATGTGTATGTGTCGCTATGTGTCTATGAGTGTGTATGTGTTTATGTGTGTATATGTGTCTATGTGTGTGTATGTGTCTATGTGTGTATGTGTATGCATGTATGTATGCATATGTGTGTATGTGTGTGTATGCATTATGTATGCATATGTGTGTGTATGCATTATGTATGTGTATGTAAGCATGTGCATTATGTATGCATGTAAGTATGTATGTATGCATATGGATATGCATTATGTATGCATATGTGTGTATGTGTGTGTATGCATTATGTATGCATATGTGTGTGTATGCATTATGTATGTGTATGTAAGCATGTGCATTATGTATGCATGTAAGTATGTATGTATGCATATGCATATGCATTATGTATGCATATGTATGCATGTATGTGTATGTTTGTGTATATCTCTCTATGTGTGTGTATGCATATATGTGTGTGAATGTGTGTGTACATTTTTCTGTATGTGTGTATGCATGTGTATGTGTGTGTATGCATCATTATGTGTGTATGTGTGTGTATATGTGTGTGTATGTGTGTGTGTCTATGTGTATGTGTGTGTACCTATGAGTATGTATGTGTTTATGTGTGTGTATGTGTCTATGTGTGTATGTGTCTGTGTGTGTGTATGTATCTATCCATGTGCATTATGTATGCATGTAAGTATGTATGTATATTGTATGCATATGCATACGCATTATGTATGCATATGTATGCATGTATGTGTATATGTGTGTATGTCTCTCTATGTGTGTGTATGCATATATGTGTGTGTATGTGTTTGTATATGTGTCTGTATGTGTGTATGCATGTATATGTGTGTGTATGCATGTGTATGTGTCTATGTGTCTATGTGCGCATGTGTGTGTATTTGTGTGTGTATGTGTGTGTGTCTATGTGTATGTGTGTGTATCTGAGTGTGTATGTGTTTATGTGTGTATGTGTCTATGTGTGTGTATGTGTCTATGTGTGTATGTGTATGCATGTATGTATGCATATGTATGTGTATGCATGTGTATGTGTGTGTATGCATCATTATGTGTGTATGTTTCTATGTGTGTATGTGTTTGTGTATATGTGTGTGTGTGTGTGTATGTGTGTCTGTCTATGTGTATGTGTCGCTACGCGTCTATGAGTGTGTATGCATTATGTATGCATATATGTCTGTATGCATTATGTATGTGTATGTATGCATATGCATTATGTATGCATATTTATGCATGTATGTGTATGTGTGTGTATGTCTCTCTATGTGTGTGTGTATGCATATATGTGTGTGTATGTGTGTATGTGTGTATATGTGTGTGTATATGTGTGTGTATATGTGTGTCTATGTGTGTATGCATGTGTATGTGTGTGAATGCATCATTATGTGTGTATGTGTCTATGTGTGTATGTGTGTGTGTATATGTGTGTGTATGTGTATGCGCGTCTATGTGTATGTGTGTGTCTCTATGAGTATGTATGTGTTTATGTGTGTGTATGTGTCTATGTATGTGTATATGTCTATGTGTATATGTGTATGCATGTATGTATGCATATGTGTGTGTATGTGTGTGCATTATGTATGCATATGTGTGTGTATGCATTATGTATGTGTATGTATGCATGTGCATTACGTATGCATATGCATTATGTATGTGTATGTATGCATATGAATTATGCATGCATATGTGTGTGTATGCATGTAAGTATGTATGTATGTACGTATATGCATATGCATTATGTATGCATATGTGTGTGTATGCATGTAAGTATGTATGGATGTACGCATATGCATATGCATTATGTATGCATGTATGTGTATGTGTATGCATGTCTCTCTATGTGTGTGTGTGTATGCATGTATGTGTATGTATGTATGTGTGTATGTGTGTGTGTATGTGTGTGTGTATGTGTGTGTGTATGTGTGTGTATATGTGTGTATGTGTGTATGTGTGTGTATATGTATGTATATATGTGTGTGCATGTGTATGCATTATGTGTGCATGTGTGTATGCAACATTATTTGTGTATGTGTGTATATGTTAGTGTATTTGTGTGTATGTGTGTGTGTGTCTATGTGTATGTGTGTGTGTGTGTATCTATGTGTGTATATGTGTGTGTATGCATATGTATGTGTGTGTAAGTGTTTGTGTGTGCGCATACCTTCCTTCAAGTAGATCTCTCTCTCTCTCTCTCTATCTATCTATCTCTCTCTATCTCTCTCTCTCTCGCTCTCGGTCTCTTCTTGCTCTCGCGTCCAAATCTCGGCATAAATGTGCCAGGAGAAATCAAATTTTTTTTGTTACATTCCAGAGCATCGCATATGCGATGCTCTTCAGTTTGCCAACGTCGCTAATCTCGTCGCTAGTCAGTGATGATATTTGCGATGCTCTTAATTTAGTGTCGCTTATGTGACGCTAAAGTCGCATAAGCGACGTGTGTCGAAGAAAAAAAAGAAATCCAAAAATCTACAGTCGCTTATGCGACGATAGCATCGCATAAGCGACGATACCTGTTTTTTTTTCAATTCGGGGCATTGCTATGCCCCCCTATTTCTTGTAGTGATGCTTTGACAATGATCAAAATCTTCTAAAACCAAAATTTATAAGTAATACTGATGATGAAACTAAATCTTCTGATAAAAAATATGGTCAAAGTACATTGAAAAGGATTGATAAAGATGAATATACACCTTCTGCATCAGCTTCAGTACCTGCAGTTGTAACAGTTGCAGCTGTGATAGGGTGTTTTTTGACACCCTGCACAATGTTTCATAGTCCTTTTGCAACCAACACATGTCGCATCATATAAGCCCATAACGGGTAGTTGGTACCATCCAACTTATCCTCAACAACCAACATACGGAATCCATCACTACTTTCAGCCATGGCTTGTGACTAAATACCTCGATGTAGAAAATTGATTGTATCTTAAAAATTTGAACAGAGCTACCTAGACGAATTCTGCTAGACCTGTAGTAGACTTCAAGACGCTTATACTGGCGAACAGAAATTGGTATATACCTTTGGCACAAAAAGATGAAAGAGCCTACAAAAGCGCTACGATAGTGTGTTCGGAGGCCGAAACAAGCTTAGAGCACCATAGAGAAAAGCTATCTTAATCTCAAAAACACGCTGAGTATGCTCACCAAAACTCGTGCGATTCTGAGACTACAACCAGAGGAGTGTCGACGGCGCCCTAGATGAAGCAACGACCTGCTCTAATACCAATTATTGGAGTTAGACGTCTGTGGAAGCACGCGAACAACACAAGGAAGAAGAAGAAGCTTGGAGCATAACACACAATACTGAATGTATTACTAGAGAATGTACAAAGATAAGTAGCCCATTAGGGCAATAGGTATATATACAAGTCAGGGGAAGAAACCTCATAAAGAGGGAAAAAAGTGCCCCGGTGGTCCTAGTGTGTTCACACACATCACTACCTAAATATAGCAACATGATAGACTATAATGCTTTAGTGAGACACCTGTTAAGTACATGTATTGCACAAATAACAGCCTCAATCTAGAAACTATGTGGTAAAGCCTGGCTCTTGACCATATGCCTGACCATCACCATGAGTGACTTGTGCTTCCTTTCAGTCATTCCATTCTGTTGAGGTGTATATGATACTATACACAGATCTTTTAACCATGTTCAAACACAAATGCATTAAAGTCAAAAGACATATATTCCCTCCTCGGATCATAACAGAGGGTGTTCATTTTACATGCTGCCAGATTTTTAGCCGAAAGCAAAAAAAAATTGAACCACATAAATACTTGGGGCTTTGCTTTCAATGGATATACCCATGCATGCCTAGAAAAATCATCGATGAAAGCCATGAAGTAAAGATAGTTCCCAAAAGGAGGTGCCTCCATAGGACCACAGACATCACTATGAACAAGCGACAATTTCTTAGTATCTCAAACTAAACCATCTTTTGGGAACAAGGAACATTACATTTTGACCAAATATAGTCTTCATATACATGTTTACAAGGTGTGGTAAATTTGGGTAAAGAGGACACCATTTCAGATTTTTGCAGGCGTAAAAAACTAGAAAAATTCAGATGACCAAAGCATGCATGCCAAAGCTTTGCATCCAACATAGCCTAAGAATCATGTACTACACATGTAGAATCATTCACAAATTTTTCATAGTCTATGAGCTTATAGAGCCCATGACATAAAATGTGAGAAGCAAAAATGACATTCTCATTTGATAGATCATGAACTATACATCTATCATCAATAAATTTCACAACCAAGCCCATCTTGGCTAAAGGTAAAACTGATATTAGATTCTTATTGATCCCTGGCACAAATAAAGCATTCAATAATGTAAAAGAACTACCATCAGTAGTATTCAAAATGATCTTACCAACTCCCATGACATGAAAGGAGGAGTTGGTGGTGCATGTGATAGTATTCCCTATAGGGGAAGGCTTGAGTGAAGTGAAGAAATTGTGTTGTGAAGTAATATGTTTGATTGCTCCACTATAAAAGTACCAAACATGTGCACAGTTCAAGAGAAGATGGGTCATTGCTGATGTCGGGTCGTGGAGATGCTCGGATGATGGATCAGGTCATTCCCTAGATCCGTCGGCACACGCTGGGTGTCCGGAGCTGACTCAATTACTTGAAGAAAAAGGGATTTGATGACATAAACAATTTTAATTACCTATTTGAATGAATGAAACTAAAGTCAATTTAGAAAAAAAAACTTGGTAAGTCAATTTAATTACCGTAAGAACACGCAGCTCTATATTTAGCAACAACATCTTGGTAAGACTCCAAAACTAATGACTCTTCAGATAAACATTCTTTAATAGTTTCTTATACTTCATTTTCAATTGGATTAGGGTGATCAAGTCTATCTAAAGGTGGCAAAAAATTCTCATTAGTTTGATATTCAGGGTTTGTGGCGGTACTATGAAAAATAGAGCTATAAATTTAGTTAAGCAATGGTTATATGAAGGAGAAATTAATGTTTCTTCAGTAATCCTATCTTTAATTATTTCTTCTATAGTGTTTTCTTCAAAACTATTTTTCTCAGATATGTTCCTAGTTTTATTTCTTTTCGACTCATCAAAATACTCAGAAGACATCAAAAATAATAAATAAAATATGATTAAATTGAATAAATATAAATGCTATATCTGTTTCTGATAAATAAGTTTTGCTAAAGCTAATGAATCAATTTTTCTAATAGAAATATAAGATAATATGGCTAATACAAATGACTAAAAGAAAGCTATAAGTTGAATGGAATTATTCAATCTTTCAATCTTGATCCTCTGTACTTTGATTGCTCTTTACTTCATCAATGTTTGTCACTGCAAAACAATAGAATATAAGTAAAGTTACAAGACATCATTGAGAAATATAAATAAACTTACAAAACATAACTCACATATACATATAACATTTGTTGGAGTTAGACGTCTGCGGAAGCACGCGAACAGCACAAGGAAGAGGAAGAAGCTTGGAGCACAACACACAAGACTGAATGTATTACTAGAGAATGTACAAAGATAAGTAGCCCATTAGGGCAATAGGCATATATACAAGCCGGGGGAAAAAAACCTCCTAAAGAGGGAAAAAAGTGCCCCGGCGGTCCTAGAGTGTTCACACACATCACTACCTAAATATATCAACAAATCCCCCCTGGGAGTGATGCGGTGAACAAGGAGCTAGCACTCATGTATAAGGAAGTGCCGAGCTATGTGGAAATCACTCCACAAAAGGAAGTAAGCCCAAAGCTTTGCGGAAAGCTTCAAACTTCTTCCTAGGCAGAGCCTTCGTGAAAAGGTCTGCAATGTTCTCCTGCGTGGGCACATATGCCAAGCTGATCTCCCCAGCAGAGAACCTCTCCCTGACATAGTGATAATGCACCTCAATGTGCTTAGTGCGAGCATGGAACACAGGGTTCCTCGCAACTGCCAATGCGCTCTGACTGTCAGTGAAGATGCTGGTGGCAGAAGACTGGCCAACACCCAAATCAGCCATAAGGTGTCTGAGCCACACACACTCAACAGTCACTGTGAAAGCTGCCCTATACTCAGCCTCACAACTGGAAGTGGCCACAGTAGGCTGCTTCTTGCTCAACCAAGATATACATGAGCTACCAAGCATGAAGCAAAAACCACTGGTGGACACACGAGTGTCATAGCAACCAGCCCAATCTGAGTCAGAAAAAGCATGAAAATCTGGCGGTAGTGATCCCCCCTTGGGATAAAACAACCCAAGTAGCCGAGTACCACTCAAGTAGCAAAAGATGCGCTTAACCGCTTTCCAATGTGTGACTCCTGGGCAATGCATAAACCTGCTCATCTGTGAGACAGCAAACTGAATATCTGGCCGAGTAATGCATAAGTAAATCAAGCATCCAACAGCCTGCTGATAGAGAACAGCATCAAATGCATCTCCAGCATCATGAAGACTCAATCGTAAACGTGTCTCCATAGGAGTGGCAATAGGCTTACAGTCTTCAAGGCCAAAACGCTGCAATAATGTGTCAATATATTTCGTTTGACACAAAGCCATTCCACCATCAACTTGCATAAACTGAATGCCCAAATAGTGATGCAAATGCCCCAAATCAGACATCTCAAATGAGGCATGCAAATCAGCCTTGAAATCAGCAATATGCTTCTCAAGAGGACCAGTGAGCAGCATGTCGTCTACATAGACAACAATGATCAAAAGCACATCATTAGCACGCTTAACATATAAGGTGCTTTCAGTTGGACTGTTCTCAAAACCATGTGCAATCAGATAGGCATGTATTTTCTCATACCAAGCACGTGGTGCTTGCTTTAAACCATATAACGCCTTCTTTAACCTGCACACTTGGTTTTCATGCCCTTTCTGCACAAAGCCACGGGGCTGAAAAACATACACTTCTTCATGCAAGTCACCATTCAGAAATGCTGTTTTAATGTCCAACTGATGTACATTCCAACCATGATGGGCTGCAAGTGCACAAATGCTCCGAACAGTAGTCATACGGCATGTAGGTGCAAAGGTCTCATCAAAATCAATGCCTCTTTCCTGCGCATAACCCTTTGCAACAAGCCTAGCCTTATACCTGTCAACTGTACCATCAGGTTTACGCTTCAGCTTGTATACCCACTTAGTGCCAATGGCCTTCTTGCCAGGAGGCAAGTCACATAAAGACCATGTACCATTCTTCATTATAGCATCATATTCAGATTGCATAGCAGCCATCCAATTTTCTGAATTTTGTGCTTCATCAAAAGAAACAGGCTCATTCTCATCACATAGACTAGATGCAGCCATAGCATAGCAATCTGATGCAAAGGAGGTACTATGAGAGCCTGAACGAGTACGATATGACAAAGGTGCATCTAATTTGCTGTCACGCAAAGTCTGCACCAGCCATTTTGGCATAGTTTTTGCTTGTTCAATATCAGCTCTCTCATCAACAAGTGCATCATGTAAATCTGCATCAGAAATGGCATGATCTGCATCATCATATGAAACCTGCAAAGGCTGAGAAGTTGCCTCATTAGGACCAGCGCTAGCCTGTCCACCTGTAAAAAGAGGCATCAAAGTATCATACATGTCTTTGGAGCTAACAAATGTCTCCTTAGTACATGAAAGCAATGGCTGAATAGCATCTTCCACAAAGACAACATCACGGCTAACCAGAATGCGTTTAGTCTGTGGATGATACAGAGGATAGCCTTTACTTTCAGAACTGTACCCAACAAAAATACATTTTACTGCCTTATCATCTAATTTTTTGCGATGTTGTTCAGGCACTAATGCATATGCCAAACAACCAAAAACACGCAGATGAGCAACAGATGGCTTGCGGTCATGCCAAGCCTCATATGGAGTGATAGACTGCAACGCTTTCGTGGGACACCTGTTCAGTACATATACTGCACACATGACAGCCTCAAGCCAGAAACTATGTGGTAAAGCCTGACTTTTGACCATGCACCTCGCCATCTCCATGAGTGACCTGTTCTTTCGTTCAGCAACTCCATTCTGTTGAGGTGTATACGGCACTGTACACTAGTGTTTTATCCCACGTTCAGCCAGAAATGCATTAAAATCTGAAGACATATATTCCCCCCCTCGATCAGAACGGAGGGTGCCCATTTTACATGCTGACAGATTTTCAGCCAAAACCAAAAACTGTTTGAAGCACATGAACACTTCGGACTTTGCTTTGAGTGGATATACCCATGCATGCCTGGAAAAATCATCAATGAAAGTCACGAAGTAAAGGTAATTTCCAAAAGAGGGTGTCTGCATAGGACCACAGACATCACTATGTACAAGCTGCAATTTCTGCATAGCCCGAACTGAACCATCTTTTGGAAAGGAAGAACGCTGCATTTTGCCCAAAATACAGCCTTCACAAACATGTTTTCGAGGTGCCTCAAGTTTGGGCAAAGAGGACACCATTTCAGATTTCTGCAGGCATAACAAACTAGCAAAATTCAGATGACCAAAGCGTGCATGCCAAAGCTTTGCATCTGACATAGCCTGAGAATCATGAACTGCACATGCCGAATCATTCACAGATTTTTCATAGTCTATGAGCTTATACAGCCCACGACATAAAATGCCAGAAGCAATAATCACATCGCCATTTGAGAGATCATGGACTGTACACCTGTCATCAACGAATTTCACAACCAAGCCAATCTTGGCTAATGCAGAAACTGATAACAGCTTCTTTTTGATCCCTGGCACAAATAAAGCATCTGACAAAGTGAAAGAACTACCATCAGCAGTAGTCAGAATGATCTTACCAACTCCCATAACAGGATAAGAGGAGTTATTGGCGCATGTGACAGTATTCCCTGTAGGGGCAGGCTCGAGTGAAGAGAAGAAACTGCGCTGCGAGGTAATATGTTTGGTTGCCCCACTGTCAAAGTACCAAACATCTGAGTCTACTGCAGACATGCACTGATCATGAGAAGATGGGTCAAAACTGCAAACAGTAGTAAACGCCCATTCTTCTTCCTGCACAAGATTTGCAGACTCTGTTTTTGGTGTAGAGGCCTCTGCAACAACCATTCCAGCCTCTTTCTTCTTTGCCTCTTAGCAGCCAGTTTTGGACAGTTCTTTATAATATGATCATTTCCTTTACAGTACTTGCAGAACAATTTCTGCTTTTCTGATTTCTTCTCATCTTTATCCTGGTTCTTTGATTGTGCAACATTTGCAGATTTCTGCTTACTAGTAGAAGAGCTCCATTTTCCTTTGCCCTTCTGACTAGCCAGGAAAGCTTGATCTGCAACACGCATAATGGACCTGTTCTGCCTGGACTGATCTTCCTGCAACAGAACAGAGACTAATTCCTCAAATGACAAGGCATTCGGATTGCCTTTCATCATCAATCGAAGAGTAGAGGCAAAACTCTGATATGAATCAGGAAGGCCATTCAGAACGGTCTGCACAAGTGAGCTATCTGGTATAACCTCATCAGCAGAAATCAATTGTTCCTTCAGGTCTTTGATCTTTGTAAGAAAACTGTCCATCGAATCACCTTCATTCATGTGCTCACTCTCCAACTGTTTTCGGAGGTAAGCAACACGAGCCTCATTCCTAGCCTGGTACAAAGTGGTAAGTGTATCCCAAGCATCCTTTGTTGTTCTGCAAGAGCGAATGTGAGGAATAATGGCACGTTTGATAGACAAAGCTATCAATGCATGTGCCTGGGCATCTCTGCCATCCCAACGAATCTGCTCTGCAGTAGGTGCAACAGAAACAGCAGCACGAATAGGAATCTGCGGAATATTATCTTCGACACCATCTTCATCAGCTCCAACACCTGTATTTGCAGTACCTGTCGTTACAGGTGTAACAGGACGTCTTTCAACACCCTGCACAATGTTCCACAATCCTTTTGCAACCAGTACATGTCGCATCATATAAGCCCATAATGGGTAGTTGGTACCATCCAACTTATCCTCAACAGCCAACATACGGAATACATCACTGCTTTCAGCCATGGCCGGTGACTAAAATACCTTGATGCAGAAAATTGACTGTATCTCAAAAAGTTGAACAGAACTGCCCAGACGAGTTCTGCTAGACCTGTAGCAGACTTCGAGACGCTTAAACTGGCGAACAGAAACTGGTATATACCTTTGGCACAAAAGGATGAAATAGCCTGCACAAGCACTGCGATAGTGCGTTCGGAGGCCGAAACGAGCTCAGATCGCGATTTCGGCACCACATAGCAAAGCTGTTTTGATCTCGAAAACACCCTAAGTATGCTCACCAAATTTTGTGCGAATCTGAGACTGCAAACAGAGGAGTGTCGACGGCACCCTAGAAGAATCAACGACCTGCTCTGATGCCAATTGTTGGAGTTAGACGTCTGCGGAAGCACGCGAACAGCACAAGGAAGAGGAAGAAGCTTGGAGCACAACACACAAGACTGAATGTATTACTAGAGAATGTACAAAGATAAGTAGCCCATTAGGGCAATAGGCGTATATACAAGCCGGGGGAAAAAAACCTCCTAAAGAGGGAAAAAAGTGCCCCGGTGGTCCTAGAGTGTTCACACACATCACTACCTAAATATATCAACAACATTCTCATACACATGCATATGTTCAGACAAATGATTTTATTATCACAAAGATACACATGCATTTATATGCTCATATATGATCTCATGCACTTCACTTAATATATACATATCCATATCACATCATTCTTATGCACATTCATAGCTTCTCATGTGCATAATGCTGACACACATCACTAATTACATATATGCTAACATCTCACAATCATATGCATTAACACATACATATACATGCATCTACAAATATATACATGCACTTATGCATATGAAAATAATTAACACACACACACATAAGTCCATATGCACTTCTATATGCATTAGTTCACCTTACATTTATCATACTTATATCAATTCATAATCATATGCATATTCCTACTTCAATTATCATCACAAAAATCATTCGCACTCTACATATTTATATGCTTATGCCATCCTACAAACATATATGCATTCATGTATACATATATCTCTGCACATACTTAAATGCACCCAGGAACATGCATCCATACACACACATTCATGCATATACATAACACACATACATTTAAATTCATGCTAATGCGCTTAACATGCATACTTACCATGTAGCTTTGCTCTTTAAACACATTCTCATAGAGATGCATTTCTTATACAAACATGCTAACGTATAATCAAGCATATGCTAACACTTAGCTTTATGCATATTAACATAACAATGAACACATTAAGACTTATATTCATCCATTCACATATATATGCACTATCATATAAACACACATCACAACCATTAGTATCCTAACATCCTTTTAGAAACTCACTAACTCTTATATGTATCAATCATGCTTATTCATTCATCCATTCATGCCTATGTATACTAGCCATACATGCACTTCCATACATATGCACATAGTCACATGCACATGCAGCTATTAATTCTTATGTAGCAGCATACACACAAACACATGAATTTATATGCTCATATATGATCTCATGCACTTCACTTAATATATATATATACATATATATATATATATATATATATATATATATATATATATATATATATATATATATATATATATCCACATCACATCATTCTTAGGCGCATTCATAGCTTCTCATGTGCATAATGTTGACACACATCACTAATTACATATATGCTAGCATCTCACAAGCATATGCATTAACACATACATATACATGCATCTACAAATATATACATGCACTTATGCATATGAAAACAATTAACACACACACATAAGTCCATATTCACCTATTCACTTGCATTTAAACATTTAATCACTTTTAAATTATAAAATTTATTAAATAGAAAATTAATTAACTAAGCATGAGGACACAATTAGCAAGACAATTGAAGTTAGAGCAGGTGCGGCTATGGCGGTCTGGTGGTCCTTTGCGAGCGCGAGCGAGTGAAGCAGGTGCGGCTATGGCGGTCTGGTGGTCCTTTGCGAGCGCGAGCGAGTGAAGCAGGTGCGGCTATGGCGGTCTGGTGGTCCTTTGCGAGCGCGAGCGAGTGAAGCAGGTGCGGCTATGGCGGTCTGGTGGTCCTGAAGGTCGTCCGAAGTTCAGGTGCAGTGTTCGCGGTTTTGGCGGTGAGTTAAGTGGTGGGTTCCGGTGGCCCGTTGGTCCGTGTTTCGTGCTCCGGGCTCGTCGTGACCTTCTCCCCCTCCTCTTTGGGTTGAGGGGTGAGGAGTCGACACGACCCCTCAGCTCGTTGAGCCTGCGCCCTGCGGTATCGTCCTGTGAGTATCGCTGCGCTCCTCGGATATCGCGACACCGTGCCGAGGTCGCGATACTTGCGGGTGCTACAGCGGTCGACGATCGGCGGTTTTTTCGAGCCGCTTTCCCCGGGTTACTTCCGCGATCGGCGATACTGGCGGTAGCGGATTTTTCGGGCGATACCTGCAGCTCTTCTCGGTCGGCGATATCTTTGGGGCGATACCTCCTGGCGGTATCGTAGGTGGGGTGTCGCCGGACGGTTTCGATCGCCCGCCTGCCCGCCTGTTTTTTCGACGATCTCTGGGGGCTTTCGACTAATGACCCGATACCGACGGGACTCTAAGCTTGGGACTCCATCGGATATCGCCGGGAGTCGGGTTACTCCACCGGGTATCGCCGGGAGTCAAACGATCGGCCGTTCCCAGGCGCTCGCAGTCTGCGACACGTGGCGGGGCTCGAGGGATTCTTGGGATTAAAAAAAAGAGCAGGCTCCGTGTAAGTGCGACAGGAAAAAAAAAAAGAAGAAAAAAGAAAAAGAAAAAAGAAAAAAAAGAAGAAGAAAAAAAAAAGGGGAGAAAAAAAAAAAAGAGGGGAAAAAAAAAAGAAGAAAAAAAAAAGAGTTAAGAAAAAGATCCGAATTTTCCCTTTAGTTCAAAAAAGAGGAGAAGAAAAAAAAAAAAGAGAGAAAAAAAAACGAAAGAAGAGAAAAGAAAAAAAATAAATATAAAAAAGAAAAAGAAAAAGGAAAAGGTTCGAAAAGGGGAAGAGGGCTTCCCTTCTTTGTGGGGTTTTGGAGTGCTAGGCTTCGGTGTCTTCCTGGGTTGTGGTCAGTTTATTCCCCATGTTGGTGGGGCTTGCCTTTGGGTTTTGAAAAGTAAAAGTGGTGCAAGCTCCTTTTGGCCATGGATGTGGCCTCTTCCTCTCTCGTGAAAAGTAATCGGGCCCCTCCCCCTGGGGAGACCGATTTCCTGGCGGCTCTGCTGGAGGGGGGGTCGTGTGCCGCCCCTGGGGCATCCGAAAGTGTTGAATCCCCCGTCGTGTCCCTCAGTAGACCCGCAGTTCTATCTGCTCAGGAGGAGCTCAAGAAAGTTTGCCTCGTCGGCCAAGTGCTTGGCCCTAGGCCCCCGCTCGAAATTGTGCGACAATGGCTTCGAAAAGAGTGGTTCCCTCGAGGACTAATTGTCAGCAAATGTCAGTTCTTACCAGCAAACCACATGCTGCTAGTCTTTGAGAATGAAGAGATGGCGTTCCAAGCCCTAAGCGTAGGCACATGGCATTTAGGTCGGGCGACCCTGTGCCTATTCAGATGGTCCCCGGACTTTACTCCCGACAAATCGAAATCACTTCGGTATCCTCTTTGGGTTGAGCTCCCTAACCTCCCATACTTCTTGTACAACTTTGTGTGGGACATTGTCTCTCCTATCGGCAAGCCGTTGGCTTCACGCGAAGACATTGGTGGTCTCATCTATGAAGGCGCAAGACACTCGTTCAATGCTAGGTGGCACCCACAAATCTGCGTCGAGGCCGACCTCAGCTCGCCGCTCCCATCAATGATCAAAGTGGACATGGGCGAAGGCGATGTTTGGGAGCAGGATATCACCTACAAAAACCTCCCCAACGCGTGCTTTCGTTGTGGCCAGCAAGGTCACAGGATTAAAGACTGCCCTCTCAGGCAAAAAAACAAGCGTTCGCAAGAAGCCTCCAAAACTGTTCAAGACAACAATGGCGAATTGACCCACTCGACCAAGGACGGGGATGGCAAGGGCCTCCTCAATCCACAAGCTGATGCTGATGGCTTTACTGAAGTTAGAAGAAGAAGGAAAAGAAGTCCGAGGGCCAACGGCGAGAGGAACAATCTGCCACTTACCCCCAACAGCAATTTGTATTGCAATCTAGGAAAGGAGATCAACGAGCTTGACTACCCAGGTGGGAAGCCACTCGAGGTAGATACCTACGACAATGCCCTAGAGATCCCTGACAACAAAGAAACCCCCCAAGAGGGTTACACTACAAGCAAAGAAGATGGTTTCACCACTAGTAATGAAGACAACATGGATAGTGAAAGCTCTATCATTGGATCGACGATCCCGGAAACGGTGCCGAGCACGGGGCCCAGTTCTCCCCAGCATGGAGCTTCCCGCAAAGGAAAACAACCTATGGAGCTACCCTGGAAAAGCCCCCACAAGAACCGATTTCTAAGTCGGGAGCAGATCCCAGCGAAAATGAAAGATGAAGCCAAGAGAAGAAAGGACAAGGCTCCCTCCCGCAAAGAGGGACCAACACAAAAATGATTGTTATCTCGCTAAATGCTAGAGGGCTAACCGACCCCTCAAGAGCGACCATCATTGGTCAATGGCTCCGCGAAATTAGCTTAAACCCAGACATTATATGTATTCAAGAGATTAAAACTGACGGAGAAGACCTCCAGAAACGGCTCAGACAGGTCTCCTCGGCCCATGTGTGGATCCCAACGAAGCACCAGCGGGGGTCCGGAGGAACGGTTATCGGGATTAAGCAACGCTGGATCGAAAAGCTTGAGAACTCCATTGAAGATGTAAGCCACCGTTGGATTGCGGTTTCTTTTGGTGCTCCTCTTTGTGCTACTATGGTTTCTCTGTACGCCCCTAACGGGGATTTGGAGAGACTGAACACTTGGGCTTCATTAGACTCGCTCCCCCACAACGTGCTTATATGCGGAGACTTCAACATGGTGGAGGACCCTATGGACAGATGGATGGGCAAGGGTAGGGTCATCGGCAGTCAGGAGAAAGAAACGTGGGACACGACCAAACTCCACTTGGATCTGGTAGAATTCAAAGACTCGAATGGCTTTTCTTGGTCGAATCTCCAAGCGGGTGAGGATCTGAGAAAAGCTAGGCTCGATAGATGCTACATCTCTCAGAGTTTTACTCATCAGTGGGGCCACCCTACCATCACGCAACGCACTGACCTCACCATCTCTGATCACTACCCGATAGTTATCACTTTTCAACCTTCCTACAAGATCTGCAAGGCTCCGTGGTTCCATGCCAACGCTACCACCTTCTCTCTCCCCTCCGTCCATCAAGAGATTGCCGATGTGTGGAAGGTGGCGTTCGCCTCAGGCTTGGCCCCTGCCAAGTGCTGGAGAAGTGCGGTCGACAAGTCTCGTAAGATCATGATCAGAACTAAGAAGATGCTCGAGACTGTGCGGCGGGCTCGTAGGGAAGCTCTTTACCACAGACTCTGGCGGCTCGAGGAGGAAGTGAACAAAGGAAAACACCAGGCACAGAAAGGTCTCCGAAAAATCAGAGCAGTGTTGAGATACGAGGAAGAAATACAAAGGAAAAACTTGCAAATCTTCTTCAAGGAGTGGTGGGCCGGCAAAGCCGACAAACCCACCAAAGAGATGTGCCGTATCCTTAAAAGGAAACACAGCAGAGAGGCGATCCCTCTGCTACTAGACCCACATGGCAATGTATGCAATTCGGAAGAAGATAACCTTGGCATCATCGAAGGGCACTTCACGAGACTCCTGGGAACCTCGAACCCCCTCTCCCACCATAGAAGGGACTGCATGGCTGCCATTTCTAGGGTTTCCCCCCGGAGAATACCACCCAACCTCCTCCCCCTGCTTCATGCCCCAATCTCTGATTCAGAAATCATTGAGGTCATCGATGCCCTCCCCCTCGGTAAAAGCCCGGGACCCGACGGACTCACTAACGAGTTCTTTAAATCCTTCAAGCTGGTGGTTGCCACCCCTCTTCGGATGGTTTGGCAAGAAGCGCTAAAGTTTGGTGCTCTTCCTTCTTGTCTAAATAATGGAATTATCAAGCTGATACACAAGAAGGGGGAAAAGAACAGAATCGAGAACTGGCGACCTATCACGATGCTCCAAACAGGATACAAGATCATCGCTAAAGTCATTGCCAACAGACTCTCGTGCCACTTGAGATCTTGGCTTAGTGAGGACCAAAAAGGCTTCATCAAAGGCAGGTCTATCCTGGAAACCATTATGGATATTTGGGAAGGTATTCAATTTGCAAATGAGTCTAAACAAGATGTGGTTTTCCTTAAGATCGATTTTGACAAAGCCTACGATAGACTGGAATGGGACTATCTTCTGCAGTCGCTTCAAGATCTCGGATGTAGTCAGAAATTCACCAAGATGATCGCGACCCTTCTTGGAAACGCAACGACCCAAATTAACGTGAACGGCAAACTTTTGAAGGCGATCCATCTTAGAAGATCTATTAGACAAGGATGCCCTCTGGCCCCCCTTCTTTTTGCCATCGCCACTGAGGGGCTGAGCAGACTGGTCGCGCATCATGTGGAGACTGGCAATATCAAAGGCCTCCGGCTGCCCCACGACCACAGTCAAATCACCATGAGACTATTTGCCGATGATATGAACGCGTTTGTTCACAATGATAATACCAGCCTGGAGACTTTCTGGAGGTGTCTTGCTATCTTTTGTGAGGCTTCTGGATCCAAAATCAACCACTCTAAGACCGCCTTTAGGGCCATTGTGGGACATCATCCTGGCCTTCTCACTGAGCATGGCTGCCAAATCATTCCGCAGGGCCAAATCTTTCGTCTTCTGGGAATTCCTTTGGGGTTTGGCGTCTCTATGGAGCAGCGTTGGAGTTGGGTGTTGGCCAAACTCGAAACCAAGCTTAACTATTGGAAAGGTATGCAAATCAATCTTGCTGAGCGGGCGATGGTTATCAACACGTTCCTCCTCTCTTCTACCATTTATTTCCTTTCTTGCTGGAGACCGAACGAGCAAGGCTTGTCCAAATTGAGTAGTATCTGTAGAAACTTTCTTTGGACGGGCGATCACAACAGAAGGGGGGTGCCTAAAATCAAATGGGACATCTGCACTAGCCCCAGAGAATGCGGGGGGCTTGGTATCCTGGACATTGGGTGTATGGCCAACAAACTGGCTGCCAAATGGATGATTAAGGCTTGGTGCAACAGGGAGGCCTCGTGGGCCAAGCTGATCTTCAGAAACAAGAATGAGTTGACTCTCATGGGGTTCCCAAACTGGAAGAATCTCGACATCATGACCCTGCTATTCTCTCCGATCCCTGTCTTCCCGAAAGGCTCCAATCTCGTGTGCTCCCTTTGGAAGGGATGGAATAAAGTCAAAAGCTTCACAAGAATTAGTGAGGACTGGAAGTGGGCGGCCGGAATCAGACAAAACGACTCTATCTGGTTCCCGATACATGGCATCCGGAGTGTGGAGTCGTGGAACATTCGAAATGCCAAGAGATTATGGCACAAAGGATTCAAAAAATGGAAACACCTCTGGAAACATGACACCAACGGCTGGATCAATTTCGAGGATATTGATCCCTGCAAAAACATCTCCTACGAAGAGTGGAACACTTTGCAAAGCAGATGCCTCGCATGGGATCGGCACAAGATTCGCCTTCTCATGGGACACGATGCACCGAATTCGCTTGGTCTCAAATGGCACAATGGAAATAACCTACTCAAAATCCCGAACATCAAAGAGACGACTGACCACCAGATCAGTCTCAACAAGAAGTGGTGCCTGTCTTGGACGCGGCTTCGATGGGACATGAAATTCATGGGTATCTGGCACCCTCTGATCGAGATTAAGAAGTCTGTCCTCCTTTGGCAAATTCTGCATCGTGGAATTTGGACTAACTACAAGGCTAGCAAAATTTGCGGGGTCCCTCCTTGGTGCAAACGCTGTCACCGGGCTATTGAAGATGTCGCACACATCTTCCTTTCCTGCCCCAGCTCCTTCAGAATCTGGCAGACGGTTGGAAAGAAAATCAGACTTCAAAAACAGCTTAGTTGGAAACAAGTCCTTTTGGGAGAAGCGATCGGCTGCTCCGCAACACTCTGGAACGCCATCAGAGGGGAAGTCTTGTGGAAAATATGGCGGGAGAGGTGTGCTCTCAACTTCGGCGATACCCCCAAGGAATGGTCGATTGAGAAATCACTATTCCTCCTTGGCAAAAGGATTGTTAACTGTAAGAAATCCCCCCCCTTCAGGCACCATAAAGTCATCATTTTGATCAACAACAAGCTCAAACCTAAGTGGGCCCCACATGAGGGCGATGAGAGGGTGATCAACCTTCTATGTAATGCAACCTAGAACTCATACAAGTTTCCCCTGCTTTGTGGGATTTGGGGGGTCCCGTGGGCGCTAGTCCCCTTCTTTTGTACCTTTGTTTCTTAATTTAATTCAAGTCCGGGAGAGTAGGCTATTGCCGAACTTCCTTTATATTAAAAAAAAATTAATTAACTACAAATTAAATTACTTATCTTAAATATCTCTCTCTCTGCGTCAGCCAGCCATGAGGGGGCGAAAGAGAATCTCTTTCACTTTCTCTCTCTCCATCTCTCTCTCTATGACTACACTCTTGTGCGTGGGACGTGAGCTCGAAGAGGCAAAAACTCTCCCTCTCTCTCTCAGCGCCTATATGTGCACTGACATCCGGGGAAAAAAAAGCAAACTAGAGAGACAAATTCTGTCTTTCTCTTCTACAATTGTCTCTGCGCTGCCAGAACGTCTCTCAGCACTTTCTCTCTATTGACTTCTCCTCGCGCAGTCTCTGAGTGTGAGAGCTGTTGGACCCGATCTCTTCTGTCTCCCTAAAGCTATGCGTGTGCCTCAGAGCCATCAGAAGACTCTCTCCTGTACGATCAGCAGCCGAAAGGCTAACTTTTCTCTCCTTTGTCCTACAAAAGGTTTCCTGCACACCATTTCTATTGGAGGAAAAAACAATCCTCTCTCTGCGACCTTCGCCAGCAGCCGAAGCTTCTCTCTATATTAAGATGTATACTCTGTTGCATCCAAAAGTGCTAAAAAGAGCCAACACCTAATATAATCATCTCTAGAGTCTCTATTAATGCGCAAAGAGAAATAATCCAGAAATTTAAACTCTTTTTTTTCGAATTCCTCTTATAAAAAAAAAGAGTTTGAATTTCTAGATTAAAAAGAGTCTAAATCAAATGGGAAACTTGCATTAGCCCTAAAGATTCAGGGGGCTTGGGAAATTTGGATATTGTTGGGTTGGCTGACAAGCTGGCGGCAAAATGGCTTATCAAGGCCTGGAGCAATAGGGAGTCCTCTTGGGCTAAATTGATCTTCAGAAACACGGAAGAGCTTACCTTTGTTGGCCTCCCTGGTTGGAAGGACATAGGGATTCTCACGCTTTTGTTCTCCCCCCACACGGTCTTCCCTAAAGGCTCTAGCCTCGTGTGTTCCTTATGGAAGAATTGGAACAAGGCCAAACAGTTCATCAGAATCAGTGATGATTGGAATGGGCGGCTGGCATAAGACAAAATGACTCTATTTGGTTCCCGATCAGTGGCATTCGGGAAGTGGAGTCTTGGAACCTCCAAACTGCAAGGCGGTTATGGAACAAGGGGTTCAAACAGTGGAAACAGCTCTAGAAACAAGAGACCAGCCAGTGGATTAGGTTCGAAGAATTGGATCCGAGACTTAGCGTTACCTTTGAGGAATGGACTCTTCTTCAAAGCAGGTGTTTAGCCTGGGACCGCTCAACTACCCGCCTTCTCTGCGGTCAGGATCTTCCTTGCTTGGAGGGCCTCAAATGGAGCAATGGTAAGAAGCTATCCAGAATCCCGAACTTCAAAGGGGATTTGGATGTTCACCACACCCTTAACAAGAGATGGTGCCTTGCTTGGACCAAACTTCGGTGGGAGCTAAAATTCATGTCTATTTGGCACCCCCTAATTGAGGTCAAAAAATCCGTTCTCATGTGGCAGATCTTGCATAAAGGAATCTGGACCAATGCAAGGGCTAACAAAATCTGTGGTGTGCAGCCATGGTGCAAGCGTTGCCATCGGTGCATCGAAGATTTAGCTCACCTGTTCTTCGACTGCCCCAAGTCCCGTGTTATCTGGCATCACGTGTCCCGAGTATTGAGACTCATGTGTCAAATCAACTGGCAACAAGTGATGTTGGGTGAGGCGATCGGCTGCTCATCGAGGCTGTGGAATGCCATCAGAGGTGAGGCTCTCTGGAAGATTTGGAGAGAGCGCTGTGCCGTCAATTTTGGCCAAACTGCTAAGGAATGGTCGATCGAGAAATCCTTGTTTCTCCTTGGTAAAAGAATCTCCCGAGTCAAGAGATCGCCACCGTTTAGACATCACTGTATTTATCTCCTCGAAAACAACAAGTTGAAACCCAAATGGGTCCCACATGAGGGTGATGGTAATGTTATCCGCCTCATTTGTAATGCCCTGTAGCTTGCCATACTCCTCCCCTGCATTGTGGGATTTGGGGGGTCCCATGGGCACTAGTCCCATTCACTTGTAACTTTTTCTCTTTATTATAATTAAAGTCCAGGAGATTAGGCTAAGGCCGAACTTCCTTTATTTAAAAAAAAAAAATTCAAACTCTTTTCAACGCTCCAAAAGATTCAGAACTCCACGATGGACAGCTGCGACTGACTGGGAGTCTCGATTGGTAGGGCGGGCATGGCATCGCTGGGCAGAATGTGGCTTTTTCTACGCTAGCAGGAAGGCGCATCTGCCCATCGAGAGTGGTCCATCGCGACTGAGGCAAAGAGGGTGTCCGTCGCAGTTCTTGAAGGTGTCCATCGCGCTATCAGGGTGTCCATCGCGATTGTTAGAGGTGTCCATCGCGATTGCTAAAGATGTCCATCGTGAACTGGAGAAAGGCTACAATGGTCCATCGCGATTGAGGGGCGCATCTGTCCTTCGCGACTGTGGCACACATCTGTCCACATCTGTCCATCACGACTGAGGCTAGGCGACTGACGATTGACGAGGGGCCGACTGGCATGCGACTGATTGGGGTGGCGACTGACTGAGGGGCATCGCGACTAATGGGTTCTTTTACATCACGATGGGCTAGCCTCGATCCCTGCACCTTTGCTTGTCCTCTGTCCCATACCTGCACTTGAAAGTCATTTTCCAAGGATTAATTTTTTTTTTTTAAATAAAGGAAGTTCGGCCTTAGCCTACTCTCCCGGACTTTAATTATAATAAAGAGAAAAAGTTACAAGTGAACATTGGGACTAGTGCCCATGGGACCCCCCAAATCCCACAATGCAGGGGAGGAGTATGGCAAGCTACAGGGCATTACAAATGAGGCGGATAACATTACCATCACCCTCATGTGGGACCCATTTGGGTTTCAACTTGTTGTTTTCGAGGAGATAAATACACTGATGTCTAAACGGTGGCGATCTCTTGACTCGGGAGATTCTTTTACCAAGGAGAAACAAGGATTTCTCGATCAACCATTCCTTAGGAGTTTGGCCAAAATTGACGGCACAGCGCTCTCTCCAAATCTTCCAGAGAGCCTCACCTCTGATGGCATTTCACAGCCTCGATGAGCAGCCGATCGCCTCACCCAACATCACTTGTTGCCAGTTGATTTGACTCGTGAGTCTCAATACTCGGGACACGTGATGCCAGATAACACGGGACTTGGGGCAGTCGAAGAACAGGTGAGCTAAATCTTCGATGCACCGATGGCAACGCTTGCACCATGGCTGCACACCACAAGTTTTGTTAGCCCTTGCATTGGTCCAGATTCCTTTATGCAAGATCTACCACATGAGAACGGACTTTTTGACCTCAATTAGGGGGTGCCAAATAGACATGAATTTTAGCTCCCACCGAAGTTTGGTCCAAGCAAGGCACCATCTCTTGTTAAGGGTGTGGTGAACATCCAAATCCCCTTTGAAGTTCGGGATTCTGGATAGCTTCTTACCATTGCTCCATTTGAGGCCCTCCAAGCAAGGAAGATCCTGACCCTAGAGAAGGCGGGTAGTTGAGCGGTCCCAGGCTAAACACCTGCTTTGAAGAAGAGTCCATTCCTCAAAGGTAACGCTAAGTCTCGGATCCAATTCTTCGAACCTAATCCACTGGCTGGTCTCTTGTTTCCAGAGTTGTTTCCACTGTTTGAACCCCTTGTTCCATAACCGCCTTGCAGTTTGGAGGTTCCAAGACTCCACTCCCCGAATGCCACTAATCGGGAACCAAATAGAGTCATTTTGTCTTATGCTAGCGCCCACTTCCAATCATCACTGATTCTGATGAGCTGTTTGGCCTTGTTCCAATTCTTCCATAAGGAACACACAAGGCTAGAGCCTTTAGGGACGACCGGGTGGGGGGAGAACAAAAGCGTGAGAATCCCTATGTCCTTCCAACCAGGGAGGCCAACAAAGGTAAGGTCTTCCGTGTTTCTGAAGATCAATTTAGCCCAAGAGGACTGCCTATTGCTCCAGGCCTTGATAAGCCATTTTGCCGCCAGCTTGTCAGCCAACCCAACAATATCCAAAATTCCCAAGCCCCCTGAGTCTTTAGGGCTAATGCAAGTTTCCCATTTGATTTTGGGAATCCCCCTTCTGTTGGGGTCCCCAGTCCAAAGGAAGTTCCTGCAGATTCTTTCCACTTTGGCCAAGTCTTTCTCCTTAGGTCTCCAACACGAGATAAAGTAAATAATTGTAGACAACATAAATGTGTTAACAACCATAGCACGTCCTGCCAGGTTGACTTGCATACCTTTCCACTGATTCAACTTCCTATCCAGCTTGGATAGCACGCAGTTCCAGCGTTGGTCCATTGAGATGTCGAAACCCATCGGAATGCCAAGGAGACGGAAGACTTGACCGCTAGGGATAACTTGACACCCCTGATCCACCAACAATTGGGGAGTAGGTCCGCTGATTGCTCTAAAAGCAGTTTTAGCATGGTTGATTTTTGAGCCTGATGCCACACAAAAGGTGTGGAGGCACCACCAAAACACCTCAATGTTGTTTATATCGTTATGCACAAAGGCATTCATGTCATCAGCAAAAAGTCTCACAACCATTTGGCCATGATTTAGAGGTAAGGAAAGACCCTTGAGATTGCCAGCGTCCATGTGATGCTTTAATAGGCAGCTGAGTCCATTCGAGGCGATAGCGAATAGTAAAGGAGCGAGAGGGCAGCCTTGCCTAATTGATCTTTTTTTTTTAACGAATGGGCTCAGAGAGCTTACCGTTGATGTTTATTCTAGTTGAAGCATTTCCAAGAAGAGTGGAAACCATCTTCGTGAACTTTTGGCTGCATCCAAGGTCTTTCAATGATTGAAGAATAAAGTCCCATTCCAATCTGTGATACGCTTTGTCGAAGTCGATCTTAATGAATACTAGATCTTGAGCAGACTCCTCAGCAAAAGCAAGGCCTTCCCAAATATCGATAATTGCTTCAAGTATAGATCTACCTTTGATAAAACCTTTCTGGTCCTCGCACAGCCATGACTTTAAATGACAAGAGATTCTGTTGGCGATAACTTTTGCAATTATCTTCCGGTGCAGCCTCCCAACCAGGTGGATTGCGTCCTCGGCCTTCAGGCCCATCAAACCGAGCGCGCGTGATCTTTCAATGGGGTGCTGGCGACGGAAGTCGACGGAGCTGGTGGAGTTCTGAAGTGGAGAGCAGCGACTGTGCTGGCGACGGAAGTCGACGGAGCTGGTGGAGTTCTGAAGTTCTGAAGTCGACGGATCTACATTATCACACTTGCGACTGGCGAGAACAACGACTGAGTCGACGGAGCTGGCGAAATGATGGACATTGTTACTTGCGGATTGCTCAGACAACGGAAATAGACGACAACTCCGACATCTGCGTTCGACACGGGTGCGCGACTGATTGGATTCAGTCCATCGCGACTGATTGGATTCAGTCCATCGCGACTGATTGGATTCAGTCGGTTTCTGTCGATCGTGAGAGTGCCGCGATTGACAAGGGCCACGTGTATCCATCGTGAGGTGTGCCACGATTGACCGCCTTGCGCGATGGACAGTGCCGCGATTGACGCGGGTGCCGCGATTGACGCGGGTGCTGCGATTGACACGGGTGCGCTTATCTGTCGATCGTGAAGGTGCCGCGATTGACACGGGCCACGTGGATCCGTCGTGAGCCGACGAGAGGCAAGTACAATAGTCAGCTGTGCCGGGGGCGACTGACAGTTGGGAGTGATTGATTGCTGGGGCCGCGCGCTCCGGATGATTGGCTTCTTTAATCAAGTGACGGCGCGCCATTAAAGATGGGGAAAAAGAGGTCTGGATCGACCTTTGTACCGGACGGACTACCAGTTATGTGATTCTTTATCGCCTCAACCAAGCAATCAAGTTCAATTTTCTCCCTCCAGTCGACTGAGCCTTGGGTCCGCGATTGACTCCCACTCTAACCGAGTCATGTCGAGCAGCCCACAAATTTGGTTTCTGATTAGGTAATCCTAAGAAAAAGGAAAAAAGAAGAAGAAAAAAGAAGAAAAAAGAAAAAGAAAAAAAGAAAAAAAAAAGAAAAGAAGAAGAAAAAGAAGAAAAAAGAAAAAGAGAAATTTTTTGAAGAGAGCTACCCCTTTGGGGTGTCCCTCTCCTTTCATGGATTTGGCGACCCCCTCTCTTGTGAGAAGCAATCTGGCCCCTCTTCCTGGGGAGACCTTTAACCTGGCCTCTTTGTTGGAGGGGGGCTCTTGTGCCGCCCAAGGGGCCCTTGAAAGCGCTGAACCCCCCCTGGTCTCCCTCAATAGATCCACAATTTTGTCTACTCAGGAGGAGCTAAAGAGGGTTTGCCTTGTCGGCCAAATGTTCGGCCCTAAGCCCCCGCTCGAAACGGTGCGACAGTGGCTTCGAAACGAGTGGTTCCCCCGTGGGCTAGTTGTTTGTAAGTGTCAGTTCTTACCGGCAAGCCACTTGCTGCTTGTCTTTGAAAATGAAGATATGGCGTTTCGAGCCCTTAGTGTCGGAACTTGGCAACTCGGTCGGGCGACCCTGTGCCTATTCAGATGGTCCCCTGATTTTACTCCCGACAAAACGAAATCGCTTCGGTACTGTCACTCTAGCACAATGGTGAGTACCAACGTGAGGAGATACACCTCATAAATGTCAATCCGTGGAGACGTGAGGACCGGTATGAAGACCACGAGCAAGTGATGGCACAAGTGCGTGAGTGAAAGCACACAAGCATGCACACACATACACACACACGTGCACACGGTAAGATCAAAGAGAGGAACAATGGAAGGATTTTGATTACAAAAAGAAATCTATTACAAAACTGAAATCTACAAGAAGCTACCCCCAAAAATGAACTCTCTAGCTCTTTATATAGTTTTTTGACTAGTTTTGGCCCTGTCCAGACCTAGTGTCCGGCCTAGTTAAAAATTAGGTTCCAGGGCTTATTTGAGGGCTCAAACCAAGTCTAAAAATTATGAAAATTGGTACGATGGTACTTCTAATACTCCTCAAGCTCGAGGACTCCTCGGCTTGCACAAAATGGAGCTACAAAAATAGAAAATGGTATTTACAATGGTTTTAGTGATGGAAATCACTAGTTTTGTAGGGGATTCTTCTAAAGAGTTGACATGTACTTCATGGAGCTCCCTACTTGCTCCTTCTTCTTGTGTGTGTCCACCTTTCTGATGTGCTTTCATGCTTGTGCTTGACCTTGAGTTCCAACACTCCCCTCCCTCTCGAGTCTGTCGTCCCTGACAGACCCTTGTTGTAGTGGTTGTTCCATGTAGTGCTTTGAGAGGTAGTATCCATTCTGTGTGAACAAGAGCCCTCGATCTTCCAAAGTTGGAAGCGTTGGTTGTTCGGTTCTTCGTTTGTCACTGCAAGCCTTTGCAAGTCGTAGTCCCTTTGTATGTGCTTCTTTCGTGGATTCCACATGAGGGCATCGTTGTGAGCTTTCAAAGATTGTGAGTTGCTCAAAAGAGGTTATCAAGATTGAGTGGAGCAACTACTGGCTTCGAATCCCTTCCTAGGTATTGCTGTTGCCCCCAGGATGTCCTCTAGCTCTTCTAAAGATGATGTTCAGAGTAGTCATGCCAGTACTCATAACCCATAGTGAATGATGGGTAAGTGTGTTAGTGCATGGGTTGAAAAAAGTATGTGCCTTGTGCACGGCCTTGTAATGTAGCCCTATGCATGCTTACTTGGAAAATGCATTGGAAGAAGTATGGTGCAAAGATTTGGGGTCTTGAGCTAAGTGCTCAAGGGTATGCTGATGACAAGGTTTCCTACTCTATCATGGTTATAATGTGGCCCCAGTAGGAGATTCTTACCATAAGGAAAGGTCAGTCGATGCGGATCTCTTCGTGTTGTACATCTTTCATCATGATGGACCAATCATTGTCGATGAATGCCTTGGTTGATGGTCCATATAAGCATGACTCATTCATGTTCCATAAGTCAAACCTAGGAACAAGCTCTCTCTCGCTTTTCTTTTCTCTCTCTCTCTTTTTTTTTTTTTTTTTTTTTTTTGGGAAAAATTATCACAAAACAAGAACACAAAAGTTAGTATCAATAGAAAAAAATTTGACATCTGTCAATGTGCTCTTGTGCTTGGGATTCTCAAGTGTGTCTATGCACGGCCGTGTAATGTGGCCCTATATCAATGCATACTTTGGAAATGCATGACCTGAATGGTGCATGAGGCAGGGTTGTGCAAAGAGCACATGGTTGTCGCTTGTTGAGGTTTTCGATGTTATTTGCAGATATTGATGCCATCTTTGTTGGAGGTATCCATTGTGTCTCGAGAGGACAACGGATCATTCCTCCTTATAGGGATCCATTTGAGAACAGTCTGCGACTGGGTCGAGATCACCTTTGGCCACTTCGTGTTTGAATGATCTCTTGAGGGTTTGATCCATCGTGGCTGGCTCTTTATTGTGGTGGATGCTATCGGTACTTTCGTCTTCCAAACCCTTATCCTTGCAGAAGAGGTTCTTTGATCTGTATTAGAGCTCTGTGCTTGATTCAGTTCTTTACCTTGCCTTGGTGTCTTTGTTGTGCAGGTTGTTGCCTTGAAGTCCCCCCTTGGATTTTGTCTGAGCTTAGGCTTGATTGCTTGGGATCCTTGGATTGGAAGTGGTCTTTCTTGAGGATAAGTCATGGTAGGCCTCGACCATAGATTTTGAAGTGTAGTGTGAGGGGATTGATTTTGTGCAAGGGCTTTCTTTGGTACCCATATCATAGTGCGATTTGGTTGGGCTCTAAGTAATTTCTTGGCCACCCAAATTTGCTTGACATTACCAAGAAAATGTGATTTCTGTTTCTTGATGTAAGGGTCTTTTGGGTCTTCTATGTGAGTTTTTTGAGAAAACTCATCTTTACATGGGGAATGCAACAAGGGTTGATCTTCTATACCTACATCAGACTTATGCAAGGGATCAATGGGTTGTGTGGTTTGAGATTGATCTAGAGATTCATCGAGAAATTTATCCTTATTACACATAGAATCCTTAGGTGTACAAATGGGTGATGGATTTTCATGATTCACCTTAGAGTCGACCTCCTTTTCCACATCAGTGATACACAACATTGGTTGATCATCTCCTTCTTGACCATCTGAGTGTAGATCATCCCTACTTATGGCTTCATGAGGGGAATCCAAATTTACAAGAGGAGAGGGTCCTTCCACATCCCCCAAACACTTGGAGTCCTCCATATCTCCATTCTCTAAGGTTTCCTGTGATTTACTCAAAGAAGGATTAGATTCAAAAACATGAGTAGAAAGAAAAATTTTCTCATTAAAAGCACGCTCTGTGAAAAGATGATTTTGCCCCCAATTATCATAAGGTGGATAGTCATTAGGATTTTCCATAGACACATATGTAGAAGCACAGATAATAGGTGGAGAAGGCACCTCAAATTCTTGATGATTTTGTGTAATGAACCTTTGGGTGCCAATGATCAAGTCTTCATCTATACAATCCATGACAAAGAATGTTTCCAAAAATTCCATATCATCCACCATAACAGGCAACACAACTTTACCCATGCATTCATAATGTTCCCCATCCATGAGGATAGAAGGATGAGTTGTTGGTTGAATGTTCTCAAAGATAATGGTCACTAGGTCAATATGAATTAAATTCCACTCACAATTAGGATTGATATACACACCCGACCTTCGATAGTCATATCCTAATCTGATATCCACCAAAGTATTATCATATTCTCTTGTTGCAAATAAGGATCCAACCCCCTTAGACATTTCCCCCGTGTCCTTGACTCCTTGCAGTTTTTCTCTAAATGTTTCACCTTTAAGTGATATTATCTCATGTATTTCATGTTTATCACCCTCCTTTTTTTCAATCTTAGCCCCTTTTCTTCTACCTTTTGTTTTTTTCTTTCCCATGACACAATTTTCTCCCCCTTGGTATTGCTCAAAAATCCTTGGGAGCCCCCTTGATTTTCCAGTTTTCCTGAGGGTCAACTTCAAAATACCCTATCTAATAATCCTGGTATTAATTTAACCATAACCAGTCGATGTTTTAGTTGTACTCCTCACGAGCTTTCCAACAAACCCAAGATCACTCCGAACGGATTTCGTATGAGAAAGTTATGCCAGTTCAGGGTTTTGGGGGTTAAAACAGGGAAACAGGGTCTCTCAGAAGATGCTTCAAATCAGGCGATATATGACATTTATAGGACACGATACTTGATCTTTGAACAGACGATATACGATATTTCAAGGAAAACGATACTTGATACTTCCCCTAAACGATACACGATCTCTAGCCCCAAACGATACACGACCTCCAAGCCAAACGATACACGATCTCTCACAAAACGATCGCTGGACAAAACGATATCTGAGCAAACGATCGCTGGACAAAACGATCTTTGACAAAACGATACTCGATACTTAGCTCAAAACGATACTCGATCGCTGGCAAGTATCGCGATCTCTGAGACGCGATACACGATACTTGGACCAAAACGATACACGATACCTGAATCCAGACGATACACCATACTTCCCCAAACGATCTTTGGACCAGACGATCTCTGATTCTGAAACGATACTCGATACTTGGCTCAAAACGATACACGATCTCTCACGAAACGATCGCTAAACCAAACGATATCTGAGGAACGATCGCTGACTAGACGATCTTTGACAAAACGATCGCTGGCTGAGTATCGCTGACAAAACGATCGCTGACTCGAAACGATACACGATACTTGTCAGGTATCGCGATCGCTGAACCAAACGATAGACGATCTTTGATAAACGATCGCTGATAAACGATCGCTGGAGAACGATCGCTGGCAAACGATCTTTGACCGAAACGATCAACGATCTCTGGGAAATATCGCGATACTCAACCACAGGAGCAAAACGATACTTGTGAAGTATCGCGATACTCGACCGCGGGAGCAAAACGATACTTGACCCTTTGCCAAGATTTTTACAAGATTTTTTTTAAGTTTAATCACACACAGAGGTTTTACAAGGTTTCCTACCCTCTCCACGATCTCTGTATCGCACAAAACACACTTCTCAATCCCTAACAGTGCCAAACGATACTTCGCACAGATCGTTTCACTCTAGCAATTGATTTACTGAGAATTTTGATCAAAAAAGGGGGATTTGCTCACCTTGGTAACTCCTATAATCTCTTTGTCACTTCCCCTTGTACTGTTCAACCCCAGCTTGCCCTGCAACTCACTCACGATCGCTGGCGCAGGTCTCACGATACTCGATAGTCTCCCTCACGATACTTGGCGCAGGTTTTGCTAATTCAGTTATTTTAGTATTGATTCTTCAGCGCCTCTGTTCTGTACCCTCTCTAAGCTTCTTGCTCACAACCACAAGTAAAAACAAGGTGAATGTACTCTAAAAAATGGAGAAAAACTGAGAATATGAAGGTGGGTGGAGATGGTGATGATGGTGAAGATGAAGAAGAAGGAAAATTCACAAACTGAACTGAAAATGATAATTTTTTTACCTTCCAACGTCGCTACTCTACGTCTTACCGTCACACGCTCGTCCTCCAAGCTCTCTCCCCGGCAACGGCGCCAAATTTGGTGTCACTCTAGCACAATGGTGAGTACCAACGTGAGGAGATACACCTCATAAATGTCAATCCGTGGAGACGTGAGGACCGGTATGAAGACCGCGAGCAAGTGATGGCACAAGTGCGTGAGTGAAAGCACACAAGCATGCACACACATACACACACACGTGCACACGGTAAGATCAAAGAGAGGAACAATGGAAGGATTTTGATTACAAAAAGAAATCTATTACAAAACTGAAATCTACAAGAAGCTACCCCCAAAAATGAGCTCTCTAGCTCTTTATATAGTTTTTTGACTAGTTTTGGCCCTGTCCAGACCTAGTGTCCGGCCTAGTTAAAAATTAGGTTCCAGGGCTTATTTGAGGGCTCAAACGAAGTCTAAAAATTATGAAAATTGGTACGATGGTACTTCTAATACTCCTCAAGCTCGAGGACTCCTCGGCTTGCACAAAATGGAGCTACAAAAATAGAAAATGGTATTTACGATGGTTTTAGTGATGGAAATCACTAGTTTTGTAGGGGATTCTTCTAAAGAGTTGACATGTACTTCATGGAGCTCCCTACTTGCTCCTTCTTCTTGTGTGTGTCCACCTTTCTGATGTGCTTTCATGCTTGTGCTTGACCTTGAGTTCCAACAGGTACCCCCTCTGGGTTGAGCTCCCTAACCTGCCATACTTCTTGTACAACTTCGCATGGGACATCGTTTCTCCTATCGGCAAGCTGTTGGCCTCACGCGAGGACATTGGTGGTCTCATTTATGAAGGAGCAAGACACTCGTTCAACGCCCGGTGGCACCCCCAAATCTGTGTAGAGGCTGACCTCAGTGTGCCACTCCCATCGAAGATCAAACTGGACTTGGGCGAAGGGGAAATATGGGAGCAAGACATCAGCTACAAAAACCTTCCCAACGCGTGCTTCCGCTGTGGCCAACAAGGTCACAGGATCAAAGACTGCCCGTTGAGACGAAAAAGCAAGCCAAATCAAGAAGCCCCCAAAAATATTCAAGACAGCAATGAAGCTTTGAATCACTCGACGAAAGTAGAGGAATTCAAGGGTCCCCGTAATCCAGAAGCTGATGCAGACGGGTTCATCGAAGTCAGAAGAAGAAGGAAAAGAAGCCCTAGGGCAACCTCTGAGCGAAACTACAAGTCTGTTTCCCCCTCCAGCAACTTGTATTGCAATCTGGAAAAGGAAATCAATGAGTTTGACTACCCAGGTGGGAACCAACTCGAGGTGGACACCGAGGTCAAAGGCCTGGAGATCCCTGACAGTAAGGAAACCCTTCAGGAGGGTTACACTACAAGCAAAGAAGACGGCTTTACTACCAGCAACGAAGATAACATGGATAGTGAAAGCTCCATCATCGGATCGACTATCCCGGAAACGGAGCTGAAAACGGTGCCCTGCTCTTCCCAGCAGGAGGCATCCCGCAAAGGAAAACAACCTATGGAGGTACCGTGGAAAAGCCCCCACAAGAACCTATTGCTAACTCGGGATCCGATCCGAGCGAAAAAGAAAGATGAAGCCAAGAGAAGAAAGGACAAAGCTCCCTCCCGCAAAGAGGGATCAATACAAAAATGATTGTCATCTCGCTAAATGCTAGAGGGCTAACCGACCCCTCAAGAGCGACCGTCATTGGTCAATGGCTGCGCGACATTAGCCTAAACCCTGACTTTATATGTATTCAAGAGATTAAAATTGACGGAGAAGACCTCCAGAAACGGCTCAGACAAGTCTCCTCGGCCCATGTGTGGATCCCAACGAAGCACCAACGGGGGTCTGGAGGAACGGTTATCGGTATTAAACAACATTGGTTCGAAATGCTGGAGAACTCCATTGAAGATGTAAGTCACCGGTGGATTGCTGTTTCTTTTGGTGCTCCTCTTTGTGTTACTATGGTTTCTCTGTACGCCCCTAATGGGGATTTGGAGAGACTGAACACTTGGGCCTCCTTAGACTCGCTTCCCCACAACGTCCTTATATGTGGAGACTTCAACATGGTGGAGGACCCTACGGACAGATGGATGGGCAAGGGCAGGGTCATCGACAGTCGGGAGAAAGAAACGTGGGACATGACCAAACTTCACTTGGATTTGGTTGAATTCAAAGACTTGAGAGGCTTTTCTTGGTCGAATCTACAAGCGGGCGAGGACCTGAGGAAAGCTAGACTTGACAGATGCTACATCTCTCAGAGTTTTACTCATCAGTGGGGCCACCCTACCATCACGCAACGCACTGACCTCACTATCTCTTATCACTACCCGATCGTTATCACCTTTCAACCTTCCAACAAGATCCGCAAAGCCCCGTGGTTCCATGCCAACGCAACCACCTTCTCTCTCCCCTCTGTCCATCAAGAAATTGCCGATGTGTGGAAGGTGGCGTTCGCCTCAGGCTCGGCCCCAGCCAAGTGCTGGAGAAGTGCGGTCGACAAGTCTCGTAAGATCATGATCAGAACTAAGAAGATGCTCGAGAGTGTGCGGCGGGCTCGTAGGGAGGCTCTTTACCACAGACTCTGGCGGCTCGAGGCGGAAGTGAACAAAGGAAAACACCAAGCCCAGAAAGGTCTCCGAAAAATCAGAGCGGTGTTGAGATACGAGGAAGAACTACAAAGGAAAAACTTGCAAATTTTCTTCAAGGAGTGGTGGGCTGGCAAAGCCGACAAACCCACCAAAGAGATGTGCCGTATCCTTAAAAGGAAACATAACCGAGATTCGATCCCCCTACTGCTAGATCCACACGGCAATGTATGCAATTCGGAAGAAGATAATTTTGGCATCATCGAAGGGCACTTCACGAGACTCCTGGGAACCTCGAACCCCCTCTCACACCATAGAAGGGACTGTATGGCCGCAATTTCTAGGGTTTCCCCTCGGAGGATACCACCCAACCTCCATTCCCTGCTTCATGCCCCGATCTCGGAATCAGAAATCATTGAGGTCATTGATGCCCTCCCTCTCGGTAAAAGCCCGGGACCCGACAGACTCACCAACGAGTTCTTTAAGTCCTTCAAGCTGGTGGTTGCCACCCCTCTTCGGATGGTTTGGCAAGAAGCGCTAACGTTTGGTGCTCTTCCTTCTTGTCTAAATAATGGAATTATCAAGTTGGTTCACAAGAAGGGGGAAAAGAACAGAATCGAGAACTGGCGGCCTATTACGATGCTCCAAACAGGATACAAGATCTTCGCCAAAGTCCTTGCCAACAGAATCTCGTGCCATCTGAGATCTTGGCTTTGTGAGGACCAAAAAGGCTTCATCAAAGGCAGGTCCATCCTGGAAACTATTATGGATATTTGGGAAGGTATTCAATTTGCAAATGAGTCCAATCAAGATGTGGTTTTCCTCAAGATCGACTTCGACAAAGCCTACGACAGACTAGAATGGGACTATATTCTGCAGTCGCTTCAAGATCTCGGATGTAGTAAGAAATTCACCAAGATGATCGCGACGGCAAACTTTCGAAGGCGATCCATCTTAGAAGATCTATTAGACAAGGGTGCCCTCTGGCCCCCCTTCTTTTTGCCATCGCCACTGAGGGGCTGAGCAGACTTGTAGCGCATCATGTGGAGGCTGGCAATATCAAAGGCCTCCGGTTGCCTCACGACCACAGTCAAATCATCATGAGACTATTTGCCGATGATATGAACGCGTTCGTTCACAATGATAATACCAGCCTCGAGACTTTCTGGAGGTGTCTTGCTACCTTTTGTGAGGCCTCTGGATCCAAAATCAACCACTCTAAGACCGCCTTTAGGGCCATTGTGGGACATCATCCTGGCCTTCTCATTGATCATGGCTGTCAAATCATTCCGCAGGGCCAAATCTTTCGTGTTCTTGGAATCCCATTGGGGTTTGGCGTCTCTATGGAGCAGCGATGGAACTGGGTGTTGGCCAAACTCGAAAACAAGCTTAACTATTGGAAAGGTATGCAAATCAATCTTGTTGGGCGTGCGATGGTTATCAACACGTTCCTCCTCTCCTCTACCATCTATTTCCTTTCTTGCTGGAGACCGAATGAGCAAGGCCTGTCCAAATTGAATAGTATTTGTAGAAACTTTCTTTGGACGGGCGATCACAACAGAAGGGGGGTGCCTAAAATCAAATGGGCCATCTGCACTAGCCCCAGAGATTGCGGGGGGCTTGGTATCCTGGACATTGGGTGTATGGCTAACAAACTTGCAGCCAAATGGATGATTAAGGCTTGGTGCAATAGGGAGGCCTCGTGGGCCAAGCTGATCTTCAGAAACAAGAATGAGTTGGCTCTCATGGGGCTCCCAAACTGGAAGAATCTCGACATCATGACCCTGCTTTTCTCCCCGATCCCTGTCTTCCCGAAAGGCTCCAATCTCGTGTGCTCCATTTGGAAGGGCTGGAATAAAGTCAAAAGCTTCACAAGAATTAGCGAGGACTGGAAGTGGGCGGCCGGAATCAGACAAAACGACTCTATCTGGTTCCCGATACATGGCATCCGGAGTGTGGAGTCGTGGAACATTCAAAATGCCAAGAGATTATGGAACAAAGGATTCAAAAAATGGAAACACCTCTGGAAACATGACACCAACAGCTGGATCAACTTCGAGGATATTGACCCTCGCAAAAACATCTCCTACGAAGAATGGAACACTTTGCAAAGCAGATGCCTCGCTTGGGATCGTCACAAGACTCACCTTCTCATGGGACACGACACACCGAACGCGCGTGGCCTCAAATGGCATAATGGAAATAGCCTACTCAAAATTCCGAACATCAAAGAAACGATTGACCTCCAGATCAGCCTCAACAAGAAATGGTGCCTGTCTTGGACGCGGCTTCGGTGGGACATGAAATTCATGGGTATCTGGCACCCACTTATAGAGATTAAGAAGTCTGTCCTCTTATGGCAAATTCTTCATCGAGGAATTTGGACCAACCATAAGGCAAGCAAACTTTGTGGGATCCCTCCTTGGTGCAAACGCTGCCACCGTGCAATCGAAGATGTCCCACACATCTTCCTTACTTGCCCCAACTCCTACAGAATATGGCAGATGGTTGGAATGAAAATCAGACTTCAGAAACAGCTTAGTTGGAAACAAGTCCTTTTGGGAGAAGCGATGGGCTGCTCTGCGGCACTCTGGAACGCAATCAGAGGGGAAGTCCTATGGAAAATCTGGCGGGAGAGGTGTGCTCTCAACTTCGGCGATCCCCCCAGGGAGTGGTCAATCGAGAAATCACTATTCCTCCTTGGCAAAAGGATTGTCAACAATAAGAAATCCCCCCCCTTCAGGCACCATCAAGTCCTCCTTTTGATCAACAACAAGCTCAAACCCAAGTGGGCCCCGCATGAGGGCGACGAGAGGGTGATCAACCTTCTTTGTAATGCAATCTAGGATTCAATCAAGCTTCCCCTGCTTTGTGGGATTTGGGGGGTCCCGTGGGCACTAGTCCCCTTCTATTGTACCTTTGTTTCTTAATTTAATTCAAGTCCGGGAGAGTAGGCTATTGCCGAACTTCCTTTATATTAAAAAAAAAACTTTTGCAATTATCTTGTATCCTGTTTGGAGCATGGTAATCGGACGCCAGTTTTCAATTTTGTTCTTATCTCCCCGTTTGTGGATTAGCTTGATGACGCCATTATTCAGGCACTCAGGGAGGGCACCGAAAGAGAGAGCCTCTTGCCACACGAGGCGCAGCGGGGTGGCCACCTGATGTTTGAAGGACTTGAAAAACTCATTGGTAAGGCCATCCGGACCCGGACTTTTCCCATTGGGAAGGGCATCAATAACCTCGATAATTTCATTCTCGGAGATGTTAGCATCCAGTAGAGCAATCAAGTTCTGTGGGATTCTGGTTTGAGCAACCCTTGAGATGGTTGCCATGGAGTCGCGCCTGTGGGGGGAAAGAGGAGTCGAGACCCTGAGAAGATTGGTAAAGTGTTCGACGATGATAGCTCTATTCTCCACTTCCGTGCAACATTCAGTTCCATTGTTATCGACCATTAGGGGGATGGATTCCCTAGCTTGTTTCCTTTTGAGGATGTTACACATCTCTTTCGTTGGTTTGTCGGCCTTCCCTGCCCACCAATCTTTGAAGAAAATTTGAAGATTTTTCCTTTGGACCTCCTCCTCTAATCTTAGAGCTGATTTTCAAAAGACCCTGTTGGCAATGTAACTTACCTTTGTTCACCTCTTCTTCAAGCCGTGAGAGCCTCCGGTACACCGTTTCTCTTCTTTTCTTTCGAATTCCTCTTATAGCCTTTTGAGTCCTGATTAGAATTTTTCGAGTCCTTTCTACTCCGCTTCTCCAACACATAGCCGGTTCATTACAGTAAGCAAAGGCTTCCGTCCACACCTCAGAAATTTCCTGGTGGACAGAGGGGAGGGAAAATGATGTCTGACAAGCATGAAACCAAGGAGCTTTCTGGAGCATGGGAATCGGTTTGAAAGACAGAGTAATCGGATAGTGGTCTGCGATAGTCAGGTCCATGTGTTGGGAAATCGAAGGAATACCCCACTGAAGGATGGTGTTCTGATTGATGTAGCATCTATCAAGTCTTGCTTTCCTCAAAGAGTCCCCCGACTGGAGATTAGACCAGGAGAACCCCTTCCTGTCTTTCACTTCGACCAGGTCGATATGGAGCTTGATTTTATCTCATATCTCTTTCTCCTGACCGTCAATAATTTTTCCTTTGTTATTCCATCGGTCCTCAGGAAACTCAACCATGTTGAAGTCCCCACAAATCAGAACATTGTGTGAAAGGGAGTCGAGGGAAGCCCAAGTATCCATTCTATCTGCTTCACCATTAGGGGCATAAATTGAGACCACAGTGAACTGGAAAGGAAACCTGAAAGAAGCAGCAATCCAACGATGATTCCGACCTTCAAAAGTCGAGGTCACATTGCTAGACAAGGAGTGACTAATACCGATAGAAGCACCCCCCATCCCTCTAGGGTGAGAAGTGGAGAACCAAAGGTGGTTCGGAGAAATGCATTTAAACCATTTTTGTAGATCCTCTCCGTCGATTTTAATCTCTTGTAAGCAAATAAAGTCAGGGGCGAAGCACTTGTCTTTGAACCACTAGCCAAGAATCAAAGCTCTTGACGGGTCAGACAGACCCCTAACGTTTAGAGATGTGAATTTCATTAATGATGGTTGCCCTCTTTGAGGGGAGGGACCCGATCTTTTTTCTTCTTGTGGTCTTCTTTTTTCTTCCCTACTTCTTGACTTAGGATCCTACTCTTGAGGGGGCTCTTCCAAGGCATGCCGGAAGGTTGTTTTCCTTTAAGCTTTGACTTTTGTTGCGGTAATCTTGGAAAGCATACCGGGAGGGTAGGACCAAGAGCGGAGCTTTCGCTGTCTGGGTTGTCTTCATTGCTGGTAGTGAAGCCTTCCTCTCTACTTGTGGTGTAACCTTCTTGGTTATCTTCTTTGCTGGTAGAGCACCCAAGGGTATTATCAGTGGGGTCTTCTTCAAAGAGGTTGTCCCCTGGGAAGTCGACCTCATTAATCTCTTTTTCTAGGTTACAGTATATGTTATTCGAGGGAGAAACTGTCGTAGTATTCCTTGTTTTTGATCTTCGAGGGCTAACTTTCCTCTTGCGTCTCAGCAACGCGAGTTCCCTCTTCTTCCTCCATTCGAGGTTACAGTATATGTTATTCGAGGGAGAAACTGTCGTAGTATTCCTTGTTTTTGATCTTCGAGGGCTAACTTTCTGTCTCAGCAACGCGAGTTCCCTCTTCTTCCTCCATTGGAGGGGGATGACCCCGAGTGTCGTCTTGGGGGAGAGGGTCTAGGGTCCCATCTGGTTTAAGCTTGTTTTTATTGGTACTTTTCTTCAGGGGGCAGTCTTTGATCCTGTGACCTTGATGCCCGCACCGGAAGCACGCGTTTGGCAAATTCTTGTAAGTAACCTCTTGTATCCAGGTCTTACCATCTCCACAGTTTATGGAGATCTTCGAGGGAAGGACCTGGTTCAGGTCTGTTTCAACGCAGATCTGAGGATGCCATCTTGCATTGAAGGAATGTTGAGCACCATTGTAGATTAACCCCCCAACATCCTGTCTTGCGGCCATCGGGCGACCGATCGGTGAGACGATTTCACGAAGAAATCCATACATGAAGAAAGGCAGATTGGGAAGCTCCACCCAAAGCGGGTAACGAAGAGGCTTTGATCTGTTCGGGACAAAGTCTGGGGTCCACTTAAAAAGGCAAAGGGTAGACCGGCCCACTTGCCAGGAGCCGGCTTGCAGGGCTTGGAAAGCCATCTCTTCGTTCTCAAATACTAGAAGCAGGTGATTCGCCGGCAGGAATTGACATTTGGACACAATTAAGCCACGCGGGAACCACTCCTTGCGAAGCCAAGTTCTCACACTTTCAAGAGGGGGCCTGGGGCCAAACATTTGACCGATCATGCAAGTTTTCTTCAGTTCTTCCTGCTTTGCCGCCACAGACTCCTTGCATAAAGAGACCTCTGGGGGCGCGATGTCCACTGGGACAGACTCCATCTCAAGGGGGGACACGGACTGAGGGGGAGCCACAATGTCCATGACAAAATCTTTAGATCCCCTGCCCGAGAATTAGAAAGCTGCTAACGTTTTTACTTAACTCTCCTCTTTTTTCTTTTTACTTTTTTCTATTTCTTTCTAAGCCTTCATACGTGCATCTTTTTTCTTTGAGTTAATTGTTGCCACATTCAAATCCCCCACCAAAGGTAGACTTCTCAAAGACCCTTCGCAGCCTGTACTTTAATCCTTCTTTGGACTTGTGAGTGCGTAGCTTCGAAGAATTTAATTCTGTTGGAGCTTTGCTTCAAGCAACGAAAGAGGCAGCCGCCAACGGTCCAATAAGAGGCCGCCTCACGCCTTAGACTTCCTCCTTCAACCGTGTGTCCACGTTCATCCGGTGTGCACGTTAAGTAGTGCGACAGGTGTTGCTGGCGATAAAAATGTTGAAGGTGTTGAAAAAGGCGACCTATATGCAGAAGGTAATGGCGACACGTATGGAGATGCTATTGACGACATTTATGCTGAACGTATCAACCCACGAGCGTTGGCATCCCTTCTTCCCATTTCATATAGAGTTTCTGCGAAGACAGAGACAAGCAACCGACTACGTGGCAATGTCGCGATAGACCTCACTTGCGCGACACCTCGATTGTTGCAAAAGAAACTGGTTCCTCGGCACCTTTACTGACGCGAAAACCAACGTAAGTGTCGCGACACCCCAATCTCACGATAGACAACGCAAGTGTCGCGACACCCCACTCTCACGATAGGCCACGCAAGTGTCGCGACACCCCAATCTCACGATGCTGCAGAAAGTGATCAGGAAGAAACTATGGCTGAGGAGCTTCGTCGCGAAGGCAGGCAGTTTCATGAATCTCTTTTGAAGTGCAAATATGATTCCGTCGAACGATCTCCACCACTCTTCTGCTGCTTAGTCTTCGTTTCTCCATCGATCATGTTCTGAGTAAACCCATCAGCAAGCATGAGGCAAACCTGAACTTTTATTATCAATGTAACTTCATGTTTTTGGGCGACGCTTATTTGATGACTGTTCCACTGCTGTTCGTGAAGTCGTTTATTTAGCGCCTCTTAGGGCAAGGGCCCAAAGCTGCTCCAGTCTAGCCTCCAGTAAAAAAGAGGCCGGAGAGTCGGAGCTTCTGTTTTTCCAAGGATTAATTGGAAATAAGCTAAATCCCAAAGAGTTATTGCCTACTGATCTGCGCAAAAGGTTCCCTTGAATGTGCATTAATTCTCCATGCGGCTACTACAATAGCTCAATTTATTGATAAGCAAGAAGTACATGTGCAAGACAAGTCGTAAAAAAGTCCGGGAGACGGTGCAAGACAAGACCATGGAAGACAAGAAAAGCTCGTATTCCCTGCGAAATACTTCATTTTATGAGGCTTGCCATTGAAAAAGATTGGTGAATTCGCTTCCATGTCTATCGTCATTCCATCTCTGGTCTTGAGCAATGTGGCTCCCCCCCAGTCCCAGTGCCCTCCTGAGGTGGACTCCGTCCCCTCAGATGTTGCACCTCCGGTGGTCTCTTTGTGCAAGGAATCGGTGGCGGCAAAGCAAGAAGTATTGATGAAAACGTGTCTCATCGGCCAAGTTTTTGGCCCTAGGCCCCCTCTAGAGAATGTGAGAACTTAGTTGCGTAAGGAGTGGTTCCCGCGTGGTATAATTGTGTGCAAATGTCAATTCTTGCCGGCGAATCACCTACTTCTAGTGTTTGAGAATGAAGAGATGGCCTTCCAGGCCTTGCAAGCCGGCTCCTGGTTGGTGGGCCGGTCAACCTTATGCCTTTTTAAGTGGACCCCAGACTTTGTTCCGAACAAGTCAAAGCCTCTTCATTACCTGCTCTGGGTGGAGCTTCCCAATCTACCCTATTTCTTATATGGATTTCTTCGAGAAATTGTTTCACCGATCGATCGCCCGATGGCCTCAAGAGAGGATGTTGGGGGGTTAATATACGAGGGTACTCAATACTCTTTCAACGCACGTTGGCACCCACAAATTTGCATTGAAGCAGACTTGAACCAGGTCCTCCCAGCGAAGATCTCCATAAACTGTGGCGATGGTATGATGTGGGTTCAGGAGATTACCTATAAGAATTTGCCCAATGCATGCTTCCATTGCGGGCTCCAAGGTCACAGGATCAAAGATTGCCCCTCGAAGTAAAATACCAAGAAAAATAAGCCTAAACCAGGTGGGGCCCCGGATCCTTTCCCTCAAGTTGGCACTAGGGACCATCCCTCTCCGGTGGAGGAAGAAGCGGGCACTCGGGTTGTAGAGACGGAGTCAGAAGGGGAGGAAAGTTAGCCCTCGAAGAGCACTAGCAAGGAATGTTTTGACCATTGCCCCTTCGAATAACATGTACTGCAACCTAGAAAAGGAGATTAATGAGTTCGACCTCCCAGGGGACAACCTTTATGAAGAAGACCCTGCTGACAATTCCCTTGGATGCTCTACCAGCAAAGAAGACAACCAAGAAGGTTACACCACCAGTAAAGAGGATGGATTCACCACTACCAACAAAGACAATCAATACAGTGAAAGCTCCTTCCTCAGACCTACTCCTCCAGTATGCGTGCCAAGCCTACTGCAAGAAAAGTCAAAGCTTAAAGGGAAACAACCGTCAGGCATGCCTTGGAAGAGCCCCCTCAAGAGTAGGATCCTGAGTAAAGAAGTTGGGGGTAAAAAAGAAGATCAAAAGAAAAAAAAAAAGATCGGGTCCCTCCCCTCAAAGAGGGAAACCATCAATAATGAAAATCACCTCGCTTAACGTCAAGGGGTTGTCCAACCCCTCAAGAGCGGCGATTCTTGGCCAATGGTTCAAAGACAAGTGCCTCAACCCCGACTTTATCTGCTTACAAGAGATTAAAATCGACGTAGAGGATCTCTAGAAACGACTTAAACGCATTTCTCCAAACCACCTTTGGCTCTCCACTTCGCACCCTAGGGGGGCGGGCGGCGCTGCAATTGGTATTAGTCACTCCTGGTCCAGCAGGTTGACCTCGTCTTGTGAAGATCGAAATCATCTTTGGATTGCTGCCTCTTTCGGGCTCCCTAAACAGTTCACCGTGGTCTCACTTTATGCCCCTAATGGTGAGACGGATAGAATAAACACTTGGACGTCCCTCGACTCCCTCTCACACAATGTTTTGCTCTGTGGGGACTTCAACATGGTTGAATTTCCTGAGGACCGTTGGAACAACAAGGGGAATATTGACGGTCAGGAGAAAGAGATATGGGATAAAATCAAGCTTCATCTCGACTTGGTCGAGATAAAAGATATGAAGGGGTTCTCATGGTCTAACCTCCAACTGGGGGACTCTCTGAGGAAAGCAAGACTTGATAGATGTTACATCGACCAAAACACCATCCTCCAGTCGGGTATTCCTTCGATTTCCCAACACAAGCTCCTTGGTTCCACGCTTGTCAGACGTCATTTTCCCTCCCCTCTGTCCACCGAGAAATTTCCACAGTTTGGACGGAGGCCTTTGCCTTCTGTAATGAATCGACAAGGCCATAAGAGATATCCGGAAAAGAAGAGAAAAGGTATACCGGAGACTCTCACGACTTGAAGAAGAAGTGAACAAAGGTAACTTGCAATGCCAACAATGTCTTCTGAAAATCAGGGGAAGACTAAGATTCGAGGAGGAGATTCAAAGGAAAAATCTTCAGATAAAGACTGGGGAAGGCCGACAAACCTTCTAAAGAGATGTGTAACATCCTCAAAAAGAAACAAGTTAGGGAAGTCGAGAACAGATCTAACTTTACCCATCTCCTTGGGGTCTTGACTCCTCTTTCCCCACACAGGCGAGACTGCATGGCTACCATCTCAAGGGTAGCTCATTCTAGAATCCCTCAGAACATGTGTTCTCTTCTAGAAGCTAACATTTCTGAGAACAAAATTATTGAGGTTATTGATGCCCTTCCAAATGGAAAAAGTCCACGTCCTGATGGCCTCACCAATGAGTTTTTCAAGTCCTTCAAGCATGTGTTGGCCACCCCAATACGTTTGGTGTGGCTCGAGGCTCTGTCCTTCGGGGCCCTTCCTGAGTGTCTTAATAATGGCATCATTAAGTTAATTCACAAAAGGGGAGATAAGAACAAAATTGAAAACTGGCGGCCGATTACCATGCTCCAAACTGGATACAAGATAATTGCCAAAGTTATTGCCAACACAATCTCTTGTCATTTAAAGTCATGGCTTTGTGAGGACCAAAAAGGTTTTGTCAAAGGTAGATCTATACTTGAAGCAATTGTCGACATTTGGGAAGGCCTTACATTTGCTGAGGAATCTGCACAAGATCTGGTATTCATTAAGATCGACTTCGACAAAGCATATGACAGATTGGAATGGGACTTTATTCTCCAATCACTGAAAGACCTTGGATGCAGCCAAAAGTTCACTAAAATGGTTTCTACTATTCTCGAAAATGCTTCAACTAGAATAAATATAAATGGTAAGCTCTATGAGCCCATACGTTTAAAAAGATCTATCAGGCAAGGCTGCCCTTTGGCTCCTCTACTCTTCGCTATTGCCTCGAACGGCCTCAGTCGCCTATTAAAGCATCACATCGACTCTGGCAATCTCATGGGTCTTTCCCTACCTCTAAATCATGGCCAAATGATTGCTAGATTCTTTGCCGATGATATGAATGCCTTTGTGCATAACGATATGAACAGCATTGAGGTGTTCTGGAGTTGCCTTGACACCTTTTGTGTGGCGTCAGGCTCAAAAATCAACCATGCTAAAACTGCTTTCGGAGCAATCCATGGACCCCCACCCCAATTGTTGTTAGATCAGGGGTGTCAAGTTATCCCCAGAGGTCAAGTTTTCCATCTCCTCGGCATCCCGATGGGCTTCGACATCACAATGGACCAACGATGGAACTGGGTGCTGGCCAAGCTGGATAGCAAACTAAATTATTGGAAAGGTATGCAAGTCAACTTGGCAGGGCGTGCTATGGTTGTTAACACATTTATGCTTTCAACGAGTATTTATTTTATCTCGTGTTGGAGACCGAAGGAGAAAGAGTTGGCCAAAGTGGAAAGAATCTGGAGAAAATTTCTCTGGATTGGAGACCCCAACAGGAGGGGGATCCCCAAAATCAATTGGGAAACTTGCACTAGCTCAAAAGACTCAGGGGGCTTAGGTATTCTGGATATCGTGGCTTTGGCAGACAAGCTTGCAGTTAAGTGGCTTATCAAGGCCTGGAGCAATAGTGAGTCCTCTTGGGCTAAATTGATCTTCAGAAACTTGAAAGACGTTACCTTTGTTGGCCATCCTGGCTAGAAGGACTTAGGGATGCTCACGCTTTTGTTCTGCCCCCTTCCGTGTTGGTGCATGACAATCATCAATTGAAGGATTATGAAGGAATGCAATCAAGGAGTCAAGAGGAGAATAAATTCAGAAGGTTGAAGGAAGGATATTTTTCAGGATTCCAAAGATGTGTACACATATGTACATTAGCTGACTTATACTTTTGTCTTGTCATACACTTGTACATATTCATCTATAAATATGTTGGAAAATGTCGGGCAAATAGAGCAGAAGAAGATTAGAGAATAGGGAGAGAGAAATTAGTGTCATTAGACACATTGAAAGTGAGTGAATCATCCATCCTCACTTGTATGTAAATTTTCTGAAGAAATCGAGAAACTTGCGCCCGATGTTTAGCAGTCTGCTCCTTCTGTGTTTAATCTTTTGAGAAATCCTTCTGCACGTGTCTAAGTCCATAGCTAATCTATCTATGGCTAGAATTTGAGAGGTTAATTGAAATCAGGCTAAGAGAATTTTGATTAGGAACATTCATATGTAAGAATGTTCTAAGAGTCGTAAAATCTGGCGCACATTTCATCTTCAATGAAATGATCATTGCTCAGTCCACAGTGTAAAGTTTTACACAAGTGAGGGCTTAAAATCTAAGTTGGAAGGTAAGCCATCTATGGCTAAAAGATCTTGATCAAACGGGATTTACTTTGGGAGAACCAGTGCTAAGAAGTTGCAGGTGTCAAAGTCGCCATTGCAGAGAAGCTCTTTCAGGCATAGGTAAAGTGTTTCACACATTTCTCAGTGTGTACTCAATCTTTTTGAGAGATTTAACTTGGCAAAGTTGCGCAACCTTAAGGTGAAGTGTTGTGCAAAGTTTTATCAAAAACTTTATAGGATTGATTAGTCAATGAGTGATTAATCTGCAGCAGACTTTTCTGAAGAAGCTGAATTTTTCAGAATAATCAATTTTCTGATAAATTGGTGAAAGTTCTCTAAGTTTGGTGGAGTCTAAGGTTAATATTGATATAGAGGTGATCTAAATTCAAGGTTAACTTGTTCTTTTGGAGATTAACACTCTCCATCAGTGGTATCAGAGCAGGTTGTGTCAAAATTGAAGTGAAGGAGACTCCAACTACTGCAGAAATACAAATCTTTACATCTCGAAGGTGCAAAAGGTTAAAGTGTGAAGAAAGATTGAAGGAAGACATACAAAGAGTATCAAAAGGATCAGAAGGAGCAACATTCGAAGTAAAGGTACATTCATTATCTGTAAAGGTTAAAGTTTTGAGACTACAGGTGAAGCAAGGATGGGAGATAGTCTCCAAATTGAAAAGTTGGATAGAGAGAACTATCCAGCTTGGTCTATGAGGATGGAAGCTCATCTTATGAGCAAAGATTTGATAGCCTACATTACAGGTGAAGAAGAGAAGCCTAAATTCAGAGATCCTAGTGTTCCAACTAGGGAGGAGCTTGCAGATTTGAAGAATTGGATGAAGAAGGATGCTCAAGCAAGAAGTATCATCTACATGGCAGTCAATGACTATTTGCTTCCTCACATTAGAGGACTTGAAAGTGCATGTGACATTTGGAATGCTTTGGAAGAGCATTTCCAAAATACAACCAAATCAAGGAAAGCTTCACTATGGGCAGAGTTTACTACTTTTAAGAAGAAGGCCTCACAATCAATCTCTGATTATGTGACAAAGATGAAGGACATTGCAGACTCTCTAGGTGCAGTGGATGAAGACATTGAAGAAGACAAATTGGTAAGACAAATACTCACAGGGCTAAGAGGAGATGAGAAATGGAAGCCTTTCATTTTATCTACAGAACTTTCATTAGATCATTTTACTCCTGACTTGAATCAATTGTTAGGTCATATGCTAACTTTTGAGAATGATATCAAAGGAGATGTTGATAAGAGTGCAGGTCATGCAATGTACTTTAAAGACAAGAAGAAAGCTAACAAAGGAAAGCAACAATCAGGTGAAGAAGAAGGTACTTCAAACCAAGCAAACTTCATAAGAGGAAAAGGAAGTGGCAGAAGTAGAGGAAGAGGCAGAAACAACAAAGAGAATGCAAGAGCTTGTTGGATATGTGGTAAGACCAATCATCTATCTCATGATTGTTGGCATAATAATCAAAACAATGGTAATTATCAGAACTTTAATCAAAGAGCAAGAGGTGGTAGATTTCAGAGAGGAAACTTCAAAAGTAGAGGTGGTAGGAATTCTTTTGGAAGAGGTGGTGGAAGAAACTTCCAAAGTCAATCCTATAATAACACCTACTACAACTATGCATCAGATCAAAAGGAGGACTCGACTCTCATTATGAATACATGTGAAACCTCACATGAAGACATGAGAGTGTTCTATATTGATTCAGGATGTAGTAATCATTTGAGTGGAAATATTGCTTTGATGACTGACCTAGATCATAATGCAATTAATCATACAGTTCAGACAGGTGATAATACAAAGCATAAGGTAAAGTCAATTGGTTCAGTCAAAGCTAAGGATGGGAGCACTCTTCTGAGTAAGGTTCTTTATGTTCCCACAATCCCAAAGAATTTGATCAGTGTAGGTCAAATTGTGGAAAAAGGATATGAGGTAAGGTTTACCAATGATGGAGTTTATGTGGAAGACCCTAGTCAAGGGTATAAACAAATTATTGCAGGAAAGAAAGAAGGAAGGCTTTTCACATTGAAGGTACAAGGAAATGTTGGACATGCTATGTTCACATATGGAGAGCAAAAGGTGTCAGAATTGGATCTTTGGCACAAAAGACTTGGACACTTTAATGAAAGAGGTATTAAAGAAATGATTAACAATGATTCAGTGCTTGGATTGCCTAACATTGCAGGTCAACACATGACATACAGATGTGAGGCATGTCAATTAGGTAAGGCTCATAAGCAATCCTATTCCAAGCATGGATTTATGTATTCAGAAAGACTTGAATTGGTGCATACAGATGTGTGGGGTCCTTCAAAGGACTTTAGTATAAATGGTTCAAGATATTATGTCATATATGTTGATGATGCTACCAGGTGGATCACAATTTATGTGATTAAAGAAAAGTCAGAAGTGTTTAATACATTTAAACACTATCATGCATATGCAGAAAGGATTACAGGTCAAAAATTAAAGAGACTAAGGTCAGATGGAGGGGGAGAGTATTTTTCAAATGAGTTCAATGATTATTTGTGGAATGCAGGTATAAAGAGAGAAGTTACTTGCAGGTATTCTCCTCAACAAAATGGGGTAGCAGAAAGAAGAAATAGGACTCTTGTTGAGTTTGCAAGGTCCATGATGAAAGAGAAGAATTGTCCAAATTATTTGTGGGCAGAGGCTGTAAATACAGCTACATACTTGGTCAATAGATTGCCTTGTAAAGCTTTGCAGGGCATGACACCATATGAAGCTTGGTGGGGTAAGAAACCTACCTTAGATCATTGCAGAATATTTGGATGCTTGGCATATGCATATGTGCCATCTCAATTGAGGCATAAGTTGGAGCCTAAGGCAGAAAAGTATGTTTTCATTGGCTATGATGATAAGCAAATGGGATACAGGTTGTGGAGTCCATCCACAAAGCAATTTATTGTATCCAAGGATGTTACATTTGATGAGCAAGGTACTTGGTATGCAGGTAAATATAATATACATGCAGATGATGAAGAAGTAGTGGATCAAAGAAAAGGTAAAGCAAAGATTCAATTACTTGATGAAAGTAAGAACAATGAAGTGCAGGTTGAAGTTGAAGAGAGGCCAAGGTTTGATCCAGAATGTGATGAACCAGAAACTTCAAGAAGTGCAGAAGTTAGGAGGTCATCTAGGCACAAATGGCAACCTACAAGGTATAGCTATGACACTTCATTCTTAACTACTAAAGATTATGCTTATTTGGTAAAAGCAGATGAAGACCCTTCTACATATGAAGAGGCCAAAGGGAAAAAGAATTGGGAAGATGCTATGCAAGAGGAGTATGATGCATTGATAGAGAATCAAACATGGGATTTGGTTCCTAAACCTAATAGTCAGAAGATCATTGGATGTAAGTGGGTTTACAAAACAAAGAGATTTGCAGATGGAAGTGTGTCTAGGTACAAAGCTAGACTTGTTGTGAAAGAGTATGCACAGACATATGGAGTGGACTATGATGAGACTTATAGTCCTGTGGCAAAGATGACAACCATCAGGACACTCATAGCAATTGCTGCTTGCAAAGGTTGGAAGTTATCTCAATTAGATGTAAAAAATGCTTTCTTGAATGGTTACATTTCAGATGAAGTCTACATGGAGCAACCAGATGGGTTCAAAGATCAAGTGAGTCCAAATTATGTGTGTAAGCTCAAGAGAGCTTTGTATGGGTTGAAGCAGGCCCCAAGGGCTTGGAATTATAGGCTTGTAAAATTCTTGAATGATCTTGGATTTCAAGCATCAAAGGCAGATAGTAGCTTGCTAGTCAAAGCAAGTGAAGATGGGTTCATTTATGTGTGTATTTATGTTGATGACATAATACTTACAGGAACAGATGATAAGGGAATACAAATAATCAAGAAGCAGATGGAGAAAGAGTTTAAAATCAGTGATTTGGGGAACCTATCATTCTTCTTGGGAATGGAGATCTCTTATACTCAACATGGAGTATATGTGACCCAAGAAAGGTATCTTAAAAATTTGCTAACCAAATTTAAAATGGAAGATTGCAGGGTTGCATCTACACCTTTGGAAGTGAACCATAAATTGTCTAGGTTTGGAGGAGAAGAGTTCAAAGATATGAAACTCTATCAAAGTTTGGTTGGTAGCTTGATCTATGCTACATTGACAAGGCCTGATTTATCATATGCAGTTGGTGTGCTTTCACAATTTATGCATTGTCCTAGAAAGGAACATTGGATTGCAGGACAAAGAGTACTTAGGTACATCAAGGGTACACTCAGAGAAGGGTTGTACTATGGATTTACTTCTGATACAAGAGTGAAGATATATAGTGATGCAGATTGGGCAGGTAATGTGGATGATAGAAGATCAACACATGGATACTTGTGCTATGTAAGAGACAAATTGATTTCATGGTGTTCCAAGAAGCAACATACAGTTGCTTTGTCATCTACAGAAGCAGAATATAAAGGTATGGTGGAAGCTGCAAAAGAGGTAATATGGCTAAAGACACTTTTGAAAGTTTTTTGATGTGATTCAGAGTACTCCTATTATTTGTGGAGACAATATGAGTTCATTATACTTGGCAGCTAATCCTGTATTTCATGCTAGAACTAAGCATATTGAAATACAGTATCATTTTCTGAGAGAGAAGGTCATTGAGAAGGAAATTGAAGTCATACACACTCCCACAAAAGATCAAGTTGCAGATATGATGACAAAAAGTCTAGATGGACCAAAACTACAAAGATTCAAGGATATGGCTGGAGTAAAGAAGATAGAGAAGAACCTCAATTAATGATTGAGGGGGAGCTGTTGGTGCATGACAATCATCAATTGAAGGATTATGAAGGAATGCAGTCAAGGAGTCAAGAGGAGAATAAATTCAGAAGGTTGAAGGAAGGATATTTTTCAGGATTCCAAAGATGTGTACACATATGTACATTAGCTGACTTATACTTTTGTCTTGTCATACACTTGTACATATTCATCTATAAATATGTTGGAAAATGTCGGGCAAATAGAGCAGAAGAAGATTAGAGAATAGGGAGAGAGAAATTAGTGTCATTAGACACATTGAAAGTGAGTGAATCATCCATCCTCACTTGTATGTAAATTTTCTGAAGAAATCGAGAAACTTGCGCCCGATGTTTAGCAGTCTGCTCCTTCTGTGTTTAATCTTTTGAGAAATCCTTCTGCACGTGTCTAAGTCCATAGCTAATCTATCTATGGCTAGAATTTGAGAGGTTAATTGAAATCAGGCTGAGAGAATTTTGATTAGGAACATTCATATGTAAGAATGTTCTAAGAGTCGTAAAATCTGGCGCACATTTCATCTTCAATGAAATGATCATTGCTCAGTCCACAGTGTAAAGTTTTACACAAGTGAGGGCTTAAAATCTAAGTTGGAAGGTAAGCCATCTATGGCTAAAAGATCTTGATCAAACGGGATTTACTTTGGGAGAACCAGTGCTAAGAAGTTGCAGGTGTCAAAGTCGCCATTGCAGAGAAGCTCTTTCAGGCATAGGTAAAGTGTTTCACACATTTCTCAGTGTGTACTCAATCTTTTTGAGAGATTTAACTTGGCAAAGTTGCGCAACCTTAAGGCAAAGTGTTGTGCAAAGTTTTATCAAAAACTTTACAGGATTGATTAGTCAATGAGTGATTAATCTGCAGCAGACTTTTCTGAAGAAGCTGAATTTTTCAGAATAATCAATTTTCTGAAAAATTGGTGAAAGTTCTCTAAGTTTCGTGGAGTCTAAGGTTAATCTTGATATAGAGGTGATCTAAATTCAAGGTTAACTTGTTCTTTTGGAGATTAACACTCTCCATCATTCCGGTGTCCCCTAAAGGCTCTAGCCTCGTGTGTTCTTTTTGGAAGAGTTGGAACAAGGCCAAACAATTCATCAGAATCAGTGATGAGTGGAAGTGGGCAGCTGGGATAAGACAAAATGACTCTATCTGGTTCTCGATCAGTGGCATTAGGGGAGTGGAGCCTTGGAACCTCCAAATTGCAAAGCGATTATGGAACAAAGGGTTCAAACAGTGGAAACAGCTCTGGAAACAAGAGACCAACCAGTGGATTAGGTTCAAAGACTTAGACCCGAGACATAGAGTTACCCTCGAGGAATGGACTCTTCTTCAAGGCAGATGTTTGGCGTGGGACCGCTCAACTTCTCGCCTTCTCTCTGGACAGGATCTTCCTTACCTTGAGGGCCTCAAATGGAGCAATGGTAAGAGAATATCCAGAAAACCCAACTTCAAAGAGAACTTAGATGTTCATCACACCCTCAACAAGAGGTGGTGCCTTTCTTGGACCAAACTTCGATGGGAACTAAAGTTCATGTCTATTTGGCACCCCCTTATTGAGACCAAAAAGTCTGTTCTCATGTGGTAGATCTTGCATAAGGGAATCTGGTCCAATTCAAGGGCGAATAAAATATGTGGTGTGCCACCATGGTGCAAACGTTTCCATCGATGCATCGAAGATTTAGCTCACCTGTTCTTCGATTGCCCCAAGTCCCGTATTATTTGGCATCACGTGACACGAGTTTTGAGACTCAAACACCAAATCAATTGGCAACAGGTGCTGTTGGGTGAGGCTGTCGGTTGTTCATCGAGGCTGTGGAATGCCATCAGGGGTGAGACTCTTTGGAAGATTTGGAGGGAGCGATGTGCTGTCAATTTTGACCAAACTCCTAAGGAATGGTCGATCGAGAAATCATTGTTTCTTCTAGGCAAAAGAATCTCCCGGGATAAGAGATCTCCACCGTTTAGACATCACTGTATTTATCTCCTCGAAAACAACAAGTTGAAACCCAAATGGGTCCCACATGAGGGTGATGATAGATTTATCCACCTCATTTGTAATGCCCTCTAGCTTGCCACACTCGTCCCCTGCATTGTGGGATTTGGTGGGTCCCATGGGCACTAGTCCCACTCAATTGTAACTTTTCTTCTTTACTTTAATTAAAGTCCGGGAGAATAGGCTAAGGCCGAACTTCCTTTTATTAAAAAAAAATTCAAACTCTTTATACTCTCCACATATGCTCAAAGACACAACTCTCTATGTGTGCAAATAGAAGTGGAAATGAAGATGAACTGAGGGACAAAAGAGGATCTGTACCTACAAAACATTAAAGAAAAAGGAGCACAACTAACATATATATACACATATAAATCTTCTCTATACCACTCTTTTGGTTTTGACTTTTTATTTACATCCTCACTTTTTACCCACATTTAACGACTATGAACCACTCTTAATTCACAAATAGTCATCCACCACATCTTTAACTATTCCCTTTTCCCCACTTTAATTACATATTCACTAATTACCACTCTTTAATTACTTTCTCACACACACCACTAATTATTTATCCATATTAATTATTATTTTAATTTAATTAACCTTATTTTCTATAGTTTGTTAATATAATTAATTGAAGCTTACATTAAGGAATCAAATAATAAATACCTTAATGTATATATTCACACACTATTAAATTAGCTAATTAAATCATAATTTAATTTACCTTATTTTCTATAGTTTGTTAATATAATTAATTGAAGCTTACATTAAGGAATCAAATAATAAATACCTTAATGTATATATTCACACACTATTAAATTAGCTAATTAAATCATAATTTAATTTATAATAAATAAATTTATAATTTATAAAATGAATTTAATTGACTAAACATTTATTTATTAAATCTAATGTTTTCACCTTTTAGATTAATGTTAATAATCATTCACACTCAACCCTACATACATTAACACACTAAAAACCCCTTGGGAACCCTTGCATTAATCCTTTGAAATCTTAGCATTAACCCATTTGAAACCCTAGCATTAACCCTAACATTAATATTTTGACACATAAATATATGTAACGTTAAAGTTTTATACCCATGCTCATGCTTAAATGGGTACAAAAGCATATTAAATGTACAGTTAGGATAAACCCTAATGTGAGCACATCTAAACTTCATCAATCTATACCTGCAAACATTTAAAGAGAGATTAGTACCAAACAAAACATTTGATCAACAGTGTAATAGAGGGATTAGAGTTAACCAATAAACATGTTTTAATTTTTCTGGACATCAACTAAAAGGTGCAAATCTTCTCGACACTACAAACAATGGTAAATGCCCATTCCTCACTCTACACAAGATTAGCAAACTCTATTTTGGGTGTAGAGGCCTCTGTAACAACCATTCCACCCTCTTTCTTCCTTGCCTCTTTAGCAGCTTGTTTTGGATAACTCTTTATGACATGATCACTTCCTTTACAATATTTGCTAAACAATTTCTTCTTTTATATTTTCTTCTCTCCTCTCTCATACTTCTTTGATTGTGTAGAATTAGCAGATTTCTACTTAGTAGTAGAAGAGCTCCATTTATCTTTTCCTTCTGACTAGGCAGGAAAGCTTGATCTATAGCACACATAATGGACCTATTCTACCTAAACTGATCTTCTTGCAATAGAACAAAGACTAACTCCTCAAATGTATCAATCTAATAGTACAAGAAAAACTCTGAACCCTCACCAAAAATCAATTGTTCCTTCAAATCTTTGATCTTTGTTAGAAAATTGTCCATGGAATCTCCTTCATTCATGTACTCACTCTCCAACCATTTTCGGAGGTAAATAGCAAGAGCCTCATTCCTTGCCTAGTATAAAGTGGTAAGTGTATCGCAAGCCTCTCTAGCTATTCTACAAGAGAAAATGTGAGGAATCATGGCATGTTTCACAAATCACGCTATCAATGCATGTGCTTGAGCATCTCTACCATCCCAATAAATTTTCTCTACAATAGGTGCAACAAGAACCACAACACAAATAGGAACATGAAGAATATCTTCATCTTCAATACCGTCTGCATCACCTTCAATAACTGTGTTTGCAAGTGTAATAGGATATTTTTCAACACCATGCACAATATTCCATAGTCCTTTTGCAACCAATACATGATGCATCATATAAGCCCATAATGGTTAATTGGTACCATCCAAGTTATCCTAAACAACCAACATACAGAATACATCATTGCTTCTAGCCATGGCCACTAACTAAAATACCCTTATGCAAAAAAATGATTGTCCAAAAGTTGAAGAGAACTATTGTAGCTCAAGCATAAGCACCACCTCCTTTACTTGTCAATCCGCGGAGACGTGAGGACCGGTATGAAGACCACGAGCAAGTGAAGGCACAAGTGCGTGAGTGAAAGCACACAAACATGCACACACATACACACACACATGCACAAAGTAAGATCAAAGAGAGGAACAATGGAAAGCTTAGATTGCAAAAGAGTTCTCTTACAAAAGTTCTATTCTCTAACAAGCTAACCCCAAAAATGAGCTCTCTAGCTCTTTTTATAGTTTTTTGACTAGTTTTGGCCCTGTCTAGACCTAGTGTCCGGCCTAGTTAAAAATTAGGTTCCAGGGCTTATTTGAGGGCTCAAACGAAGTCTAAAAATTATGAAAATTGGTACGATGGTACCTCAAGCATAAGCACCACCTCCTTTACTTGTCAATCCGCGGAGACGTGAGGACCGGTATGAAGACCACGAGCAAGTGAAGGCACAAGTGCATGAGTGAAAGCACACAAACATGCACACACATACACACACACACGCACAAAGTAAGATCAAAGAGAGGAACAATGGAAAGCTTAGATTGCAAAAGAGTTCTCTTACAAAAGTTCTATTCTCTAACAAGCTAACCCCAAAAATGAGCTCTCTAGCTCTTTTTATAGTTTTTTGACTAGTTTTGGCCCTGTCTAGACCTAGTGTCCGGCCTAGTTAAAAATTAGGTTCCAGGGCTTATTTGAGGGCTCAAACGAAGTCTAAAAATTATGAAAATTGGTACGATGGTACCTCAAGCATAAGCACCACCTCCTTTACTTGTCAATCCGCGGAGACGTGAGGACCGGTATGAAGACCACGAGCAAGTGAAGGCACAAGTGCGTGAGTGAAAGCACACAAACATGCACACACATACACACACACGTGCACAAAGTAAGATCAAAGAGAGGAACAATGGAAAGCTTAGATTGCAAAAGAGTTCTCTTACAAAAGTTCTATTCTCTAACAAGCTAACCCCAAAAATGAGCTCTCTAGCTCTTTTTATAGTTTTTTGACTAGTTTTGGCCTTGTCCAGACCTAGTGTCCGGCAGTTAAAAATTAAGTTCCAGGGCTTATTTGAGGGCTCAAACGAAGTCTAAAAATTATGAAAATTGGTACGATGGTACTTCTAATACTCCTCAAGCTTGAGGACTCCTCGGCTTGAACAAAATGGAGTTACTAAAAATAGATATTGGTATTTACAATGGTTTTTAGTGATGAAAATCACTATTTTTGTAGGGGATTCTTCTGAAAATTTGACATACACTTCTTGGAGCTCCCTACTTGCTCCCTTTCCTTGTGTGTCCTTTCCTTTTGATGTGCTTCCATGCTTTGTCCTTGACTTTGAGCTTCAACACTCCCCCCCCTCTCGAGTCTGTCGTCCCTGACAGACCCTTGTTGGAAGGGCTGTTCTATGTAGTGCTTTAAGAGGTGGTGTCCATCCGTTGTATGAGCTGGTTCCTTGGATTCCAGCAAGAATGGGTCGTTGTGAGCTTTCAAAACTACGGTCGTTGTGAGCTTTCAAAACTGCAAGTTGCTCAAAAGAGGTTGTCAAGAGTGATTTGGAGCAACTACTGGCTTCAATTTGCTTCCGAGATATGGATGTTGTTCCCAAGATGTCCGCTAGCTCTTCCAAAGATGATGTTGAGAGCAGTCATGCCAACTACTCATAACCCATAATGAATGATGGGTAAGTGTGTTCGTGCCTAGGTTGAAAAAAGTATGTGCCTTGTGCACGGCCTTGTAATGTAGCCCTACGCATGCTTACTTGGAAAATGCATTGGAAGAAGTATGGTGCAAAAATTGCGGGTCTTGAGCTAAGTGCTCAAGGGTATGCTGACGAAGAGGTTTCCTAAACTATCATGGTTATGGTGTTTCCAGAGTAAAGATACTTACCATGGAGAAGGTTGATGGATGTTTGTCTCTTTGTGTTGTACACTCGGCCTTTGGGATGGAACCTTGTTGATGAATGTCCATGTTGATTGTCCACTGATGAGATCTTTTGAGTGGTGGATCCCCTCTCCTCTTTTCAAAGCAACATTTGTCACTAACAATGTGCATTTCTGAGCTTGGGCTCATGCACGTTCACTTCCCTATATTGACACTCAGAGGAATATTGGACACGTGCCGGTTTCTAAGAGATTACCATGCTGATTGACATAGACCATTCACCAATGCTACTGTTTCATACTGGTTCAGGAAATACTGAGAATTGAATTGCTTTATATTCCTTGGCAAGCAACATCGGGTAACTACACCAAGCTGAGTTTCACATATTCTCTTTAGCTCACCATATGCAGGAGTCTTCTCCTCCAGAACTACCTTGTGCAGATATCTCCTTGGATGCTCTGGTACATGAAGTAGTTAAGCATCACTCAAGTTGCGGACCTTCAAGCTCTTCATTCCTACCATGGTAAGAGAAAATCATAGTTGTAGATGCCATGTTCATGCCAAATGCTTGTCCTCTACCAGATAAGGCAGCAATAATCTCACTGCTAGCCGAGACACACTTCTATCCAAATTGATAAATGCCTAGTAATCAACAGTTCCACCTTCAACTAAGCATGACTCATTCATGTTTCATAAGCCAAACCTGGGAACAAGCTCTCTCCCACTTTTCTTTCTACCCTTTTTTTTTTTTTTTTTGAGGAAAAGGATATCACAAAACAAGAACACAAAAGTTAGTATCAATAGAAATGTTTGACATATGTCACTGTGCTCTTGTGCATGGGATTCTCAAGTGTGTCTATGCACGGCCGTGTAATGTGGCCCTATATTAATGCATACTTTGGAAATGCATGACCTGAATGGTGCAAAAGACAGGGTTGTGCAAGGAGCACATGGTTGTTGCTCGTTCGAGGCTTTCGATGTTATTTGTGGAGGTTGATGCCGACCTTGGTGGAGGTATCCATTGAGTCTCGAACTGATGTAATCCTCCTTATTGGAGTCCATTTTAGAACATCATTTGGCACTGTAGAGGTCACTTCAGGCGTCTTTCTCTTTGGATGCTTTCTGAACTGTGGTATCCAGTGTGGTTGACGCTTTGGTTCGGTGGAGGCCACTTGCACTTTTGGCTTCCAAACCCATATCCTTTTTGCATGTCTTCCTACTAATGTTGAAGAGCTGATTTGATCTTCCTTTGGTCTCTGTACGTGGTTCTTACCCTTTTCTCTTTTTGGCTTCTTTGTTGAAACCTTTTGCATGTGGGAGAACAAAGGTTGTTGTGGATGTAGGAGCTTCTTAGGTACCCACATCTGTAATTGCCCTTGTTGAGCTGCAGCTAACTTCTTAGGCACCCAAACTTGTTGGATACCTTATGATTGAGCTTGTCTGAGCTGCTTCCTTCGTCTTCTGGCCTGGTTAGTGTGCATGGATGGGATTTGTGGGGGCAAGGCTGGTGGTTGCTCTCCTTTGCGTACCCAGATCTGCTTCATGCCCGGAACCACTTTTTTATCGAATGGTGTCTTTCTATTTGATGTAGCAGTTGTCGTGAACGGTTGTGTTTGCTTGTGTGGTGGGCTCGCTACTGTGGCTACTTGATTCTTTGGAGAAGAAGAAAGATCCACCCGTCTTCGAACCTGGTCTTCCACGATTGACTCCTTCTGCATCATAGAGCTTTTGACACATACAACATCTTCTTTCATATGATTAGTCTTGGAAGAACTAAGAGAGTGTGTGGTGCCATGATTTAGGAGCATACAGTTCTCTAATTCTATTGTAATGCATTGTTCATGTACCCAAACTTGAAGAATTTGACTTCTTAGGTTTAAGTTAACTGCATGGTCATAGATCCAATCTTGACCCAAGACAAGTGGTTCTGTAAGGTTCTCATCTTGACATACTAGCGCTTTGACTCTCATTGGAACATCTTGAAGGTAGATGGGAAGTTCCACCTCGCCCAAACAAGGGGTTTCCACACCTCCCAATCCTATGAGATAAGCTTCTATGGGATTGATGTTCAACCCCAAGTCTTGGCAGTAGGAAAGTCTAACTGCACTACTTGCTGCACCTGAGTCAATCAATGCTTTCACCGTCCTTTCACCCTTCCCTTGTCCTATCTCTATGGTCACAAAGGGTCTTCGGTCAATGACCTGAGAAGTCGCTATGCCTGACTTTTGACACATATCCATGTGATATTTTGGGGCTTTTGAGTTGACTTCTAGGCCTAATCGCCTTAACTTATTTCGCCTAATACGCTCTCTGGCCTCTACCTGTGCTTCTTCTCTCACTCTTAACTCTTCATCTTTTCGCTTCTTAGCAGTGTTGAGTCTCATTAGCATATCCTCGATAAGAGGTTCTTGATATAGCTTGACTCTATAGCCACTAATATAGTTTGGCAAGATATCTCCTTCTAGAGTGGCCAACTGAACTGCACCACTAGTGGAAATTCTATTAATGATCATGGGTCCGTATCCTCTTTTTTCCAACTTACGGGCATGTTGTTTTAGTGTGTATATCAACACTAGATCTCCCTCTTTCAATCCCTTATCCTTGATGTGTGCATCAAAGTATGCCTTTTGCCTCTTCTTTGCAGCGTAGATGCCTGCTGCCGCTCGTAGCCTCGTCTCACCCAAGCGTTCGAGATCAAAGATCCTAGAGGACAATTCATGCCCATTCCACTCATACTCTTGTGCTACTTTTAAGGCAAGGATTAAGAAATCTAATGGTAGCACAGCGTTCTGTTCGAAGACCATCTGAAATGGGGTGGCGTTGAGTACCGTTTTGTAGGCAACTCGATAAGCCCAAACAACATGATGAAGTTGTTTGTCCCAATCAGAGCGTTTATTATTTACCAGTTTTGTCAATACGTTACAGAGGATCTTATTGGTACTCTCGGCTTGTCCGTTGGCTTGTGGGTGATAGGGGGCAGATTTCTTATGTATCACCAAGAATTCTTGGAGAAGATTTTCAATGACTTCATTCAAGAAGTGTGTGCCTCTATCGCTCACCAACTCTATTGGTAGTCCATATCTCGTGAACACATTCTCGAATAAGAACTTAGCCGTAGTTTGAGCATCATTCTTCGTTGTGGCTTTGACTTCTACCCACTTTGTAAGGTAATCTGTGGCTACAATGATGTACTCTGCATGGGAGTTTCTAGCTGGGGGGTTAATAGGACCTATGAAGTCTATGCCCCACTTCGAAAATGCACGTCCTCCCATCATTGGCCTCAAGGGCATCTCGTCTTTTCTCACTGGATATTGTGCACGTTGGCATGTGTCACATTTCTTCACATAGGTATGTGCGTCCATATGAAGAGTGGGCCACCAAAGTCCTGAGAATAGAATGGTCTTGATCACTCGGTCAGGACCAAAATGTCCACCTGCAACACCGCTGTGCGCAGTCTCTAAGACCCTTAAATAGTCTGATTCATAAACGCATAGTCTTAAGTAACCATCTTTGCCTCTTCGGTATAGGTTGTCCCCTACTAAGGCATAGCCTTGAGCCTCTTGCTCCATGCTTCGTCTTCTTGCTAGACTAGCCTCTTTGGGTAATCTTCTCGATCTCATAAACTCTACCAATGGAGCACTCCAATCTGGAATTAATGACACTTGATAAAGGGTCACATGCTCCACTGGGGGTCTCTCTCTGCACCTTGGACAATTCTTAATCCACTCATGTATTTCTTTGTCCATGCTAGGCCAATACACTCCTAAACGCTTTAGATTCTGCAATGTTCGTTGTTTAGAATAGTGATTTCCTAGCATTCCTTCATGGGCTTGTTGCAACCAACTACTATGTTCATCATCCTCCACACAACAAGCTAATACACCCTGAGTATCTTGTTTGTACATGCTTCCTGCTAATATGTGATATTTTTGTGATTTTACAATTTCTTCTTGTGATGTTTTCACATTCTTATTTGCAGGGCCAAAGGTTAGGACTGGTACCAACTTATTTGCCCATTTAGGAACAACTTCTAAATTGAACAGATAAGCATCGGGTAATTCGTCAGACACTCCTTGCGGTGACTCTCCTGAAGTGATGCGAGAAAGGTGATCTGCCCGAAGGTGGGTTCTACCTTTCCTGACAACAACTTCAAAGTCATATTCCATTAGTAAGAGGAACCATCTTACTAAGCGTCCAGTATTGCAAGGTTTATTGACCAAATATAACAAAGCTTGATGATCAATGAAAAACTTGAACTTGTTGGCCAATAAATAGTGTCTAAACTTCTTCACAGCATATACCATGCCTAAGCCCTCTCGCTCAGTTGTGGTATAGTTCCGTTCAGCTGCAGTGAGCTGTCTACTAGCATATGCTATGGGTAAATCTAAGTTTCCTTCACTTGTGGGTTGTGCTAGCACACATCCTATGGCATGATTGGATGCATCCACATGGACATGGAATGGTTTATTCCAATCAGGAGTGGTGAGTATTGGTGCCGTGCACAAACGTTTCTTCAGTTCGTTGAAAGAAGTCTCGCATTCGTCGTTCCACTCAAAATTAGACAACAAGGCATAAAGGGGTCTAGCTATGATCGCGTACATGTGGATAAACCTACGGTAGTATCCACAATGGCCCATAAAGGCTTGTAGCTCTTTAATATTCCTTGGCCTTGGTAGCTCTGCTATGGCTCGTACCTTATCTTCATCTGTTGAGATTCCATTCTTAGAAACAATATGACCTAAGATTTTACCTTGACGCACCATAAACACACACTTTTCTGGGTTCAGACACACTCGATATTCTCTACACTTGTTGAAGATTTGTCTGAGCTCAGGGATGTGAAACCTTCTTTCTTGGGAATGAGCACATAAATCATCCACATACACTTCTAAGCTCTTTCGCAAGAACTCTTTGAAGACATGACACATGAGCCTTTGGAATGTTGCAGGTGCATTGGTGAGCCCAAATGGCATCACACGAAATGCAAAGATTCCCCACTCTGTAGCAAAAGCTGTTTTGTGTTGATCTTTTGGGGCAATGGCTACTTGATTGTAACCTGAAAATCCATCAAGGAAGCTATAAACTTCCTTGCCTGCAACACGCTCCAATAGGTGTTCTGTGATTGGAAGTGGATAACTATCTCTAATCGTAGCGGCATTAACTTTTTTAAGGTTAATACACACTCGCAACTTCCCGTTCTTCTTGGGTACCACAACAATGGGGGGCACCCATTCGGTATGCTCAATCTCATAGATGAATCCAGCTTCAATCAACCAATCAATTTCTTCTTTTATTTTGGCTGCATAGGTATCATTATATGTGTAGCGCTTCTGTTTGGTGGGCTTAGCATCAGCAGTCATGGGGATAGTATGAGAGCAAATTCTTGGATCTACCCCTTTCAAGTCTCTATAGTGCCATGCAAACACATCCCTATATTCCCTTAATAGAGCTATGAGCTCCATTTCTTCTCTTGCACTTAGGTCATCTCCTATATATGTGCATCTCTCTTCGTCATTCGTACCAAAATTTTGCGGTCGTCAACTTCATATTTCTTGAAGTTTTCTGGTACTTCAAACAATGATTCCTCCTCTTCTTGTTTCACTGCTTTTCTTTTCTTTTTCTTTTGACTACTCTCACTTCCATCCTTTGAGTTTACTGTTTTAATACTTGTGAGAGGTTCTTCTTCTTTCTGGGTGAACACTCCTATATCTTCTAGATAGTGCTGCTCTGAGTTAAAGCAACTATCCATCACAATAGACTCCAGATCATCGTCATTCTCTTCTTCTTCTATGACATCACTAGGGTCACATTCTTCTAGCAAGGGTTGACACATGAACACTGAGATATCATAACCCTCCTCATCACAATGAGGTGTCCACTGTTCCTCATTGACAGCAATGTCCATGGTGGCTAAGATTTCTGGCCAGCCATGAGGCTCAAACTCCTCATCTGGAAAGATCATCGGTGTGTAGGCTGGGTCTCTAACTGGTCTATCTCCTAGCGAAGTTCCTTCTTCTCTTGCCTTTAAACGTTTTTCCTCTTGCTTTGCGACCTTGCACATCCACAAATGAGTATCTTCATGTAGCCATGATGGATCAGGTGAACTTTCAGAATGCACAGAGATGGAATCTTCTTTCGCTTTGTGGATAGAATTCCACTGTAGGGGTGGTACATCTCTGAAGGTGTAATCCTTCAAATTGACCTTGGTGGTGACCCCTAAGTGCTGTAAGTACAAGGAGTTAGTTCCCCAATCCTGTACTATTTGCAATTGTCGTAGGAAGGGTCTTCCTAGGATCATCTCATAGACATTATTTTTCTCAAAGTCACATATAGCAAATGTGTGCTCAAACTCTACACCACAAGTGGTTAGAGTGATCCCTTCTAGCAATCCTAGAGGTCTTTCAAAATGACCATCAGCCATTTGAAGCTTCATTCTAGTTGGTCTTAATGTGGGCTTGCCCCATTGCTTCCACAAGGAGGTGGTCGCAATAGCAACACCAGCACCTGAATCTATGATTGCTTTGGTTGTGTAACCTTGGTAGGTGATTGGAAGATAAGTATTACCTTCTTCACCCTCACACATGTCCCCTATTTTGTCTAGAGGTATCTCTGGTACCCTTTGCTTGGAGCCTGCTTTTGGCATGTTGGAATCAAGTTCTGGAACCTGATCCTTCACATGATTCCAAAGCTCAGGTTTTGCTTTGAGCAGCTCTTCTACAGTGAGATGACACTGAACCTTAGTGTTCTTCACGACATCCGTGTTCCTTGGAACCACTGAGTCTTCATTTCTTACTAGTATTGTGGGAGCTCTAATCTGGAGAGATTCAGATTCCCATGGGCCTGGAAATTGCGGCAGTTCTTCTAAGGTATTAGATTCAAAATCTAACCTTTCGTCTTCTTGTTGTTCTACTTCATCTCCGTAAATAGATGGGATGTCTTGGGGAAATTGATCATGAAGATCATCAATCTCAGGAATAGGAGGGGAATTACCCTTCTCCTTGGCCCATTTCTCTTCTTGTATTTCCCGCAAGAATTCTTGAGAGTACTGTTGAATTGAAGGAGGTATTCCTGGATCCGTGGAATTAGGAACATAAGCCCCCATTGGTGGTGAGCTTCCTCTTTCAATAACTGGTTGAGCCTGTGGAGGTAAATAGACTTGTGGCTTGTTTACCAACTGCTCTAATCTTTCTAGTAACCCTTGGAAATGCAAATCTGGTTTGACAGAGTTTGTCTGATTGAACTTTTGACTAGTCTCAAGTATAGCTTGAGCTTGTTCTACCATTTTCATGCACATTTTCATTCGTTCAATCTCTAAATCCGCTCTAGGGTAACTCTTGTCTAGATTTGCAGCTGTAGGCCCTTCTTGAAGTCGAGCCTCGTAGGCTTTGAACATCATGTCCAAGCCTTCTGGGGTTGGATATGCAAGAATAGACCCTGGTTGCGGTCTATTTACATTGGGTGGTGGGGTGGGATGAGGTGGAGTGGATGGAGTTTCGGATGCGAGGGGCTTTGAGATGCAATGTCTTCTATTTTTGTTTTCGCTTCTTTTAAGCTTTCTTCTAGTTCCGATAACTTTTTATTCCACTTGCGATTGGCCTTCTCTCTGGTATCCTTCCATGTTCTTGTTTTCCGCTTACTAGGCTCTCCTGATTCACTCGACTCTGATTGTTCTGTGGGTTTATCCTGTTGTAAGGCTTGTGCTCTAGTGACAGCTTGTATAGGAGCCACATTGCTACTACTTGAACTTGAATCTGCCACTAAGCCTACCACATTAATGGGTGTAATTTTGGGTGCACTGGAGGGGTTTCTTGGACAATCTCTGGGGAGATGGTCTTTGCCACAATCAGGACAAAAAGCTTGTATTGTGATAGCCTGTCCTTGACTTGGAGATGGTGGGTGGGGACAGTCACGAATGTAATGGTCACCATGACATCTGAAACAAGATCCTCTAGGGGCTTGTGGTCTCATTTGTCTCAACTGGGGCCTAGGGTTAGGATTTGTGTACATGACATTGGAGTATTCTGGCTCCCAATTTTGCTCCATAGGTGGTGCCTCATATTGATACGAGTAAATCTCGCTATGTTCAGGTGACTCTCTGTAATACGCATGTGGACTACCTTCATGGGAGTAGTCTGAACTATGAGCATGAGAATCATTATCTGGTATCCATGGGGTTAGGGGCACCAATGCTCTATTTAGATTTTCCTCTCCCACAGCATATTTGACTAGAATCACGTTGGCTAGAGCTGGCGATTGGTTTCCCAAGACAGGTTGTGGCCTATATGGTACCTGATATTGTTGTTGTGGTCTATAATATGGCTGTTGGTATTGGTTCTGATACCTACCTTATGGGTAAGGTTGCTGATAATTCTGTCTAACAGCCTGCCTATTGTAGGGACAATCTTGAGCCGTGTGGTTTGTGTATTTTCTCTCAATAGTGCAATATGGAGCATTCCTTTCTCTAATGTTTTGGTTTTGCATTGGGCATACATTAGCCATTGTGGTCGCCCCCACAAGTATAACACCGGTTCACTGGAGTGACTCTCTGTGTTTGTTTATTTTGGACTCCCAGCTTCTTGGCAACTTGCTCAGCTATCTCTTCTATTTCTGTGGAGATCTTTGAAGTATGACTAGTAGAACTATCCGAATCTTTGTAGAGTTTGGACAATCCTAACTCCTCTCCCAAGTTATCTTCTATGTCAATGCATGTCCGCACGCACTCTTCTATGGATCTAGGCTCTTTCAAATATACATATGATCTTAACTTTGTGCTCAGTAAGCCATCTAAGAACAAAGCCACTTGTTTGGCTGGTGTGGGTAACTCGGGAGCAGGGCATCTTTCTAGGTACTGTCTGAACCTTCTACCTGCTAGTCGCACTGTTTCTTGGGGTGTCTGCTTGAAACTGTGGATCAAGGATGATGTGTTATGCCTGATACCACTCTTGGAAAATTCTACAATGAATTCGTCTAGCAGTTGACCTATATCGCGATAGTTGCGACTACTCAGTGGTTGAAACCAAGCCAAGGCAGTGCCCTTAAGAGTCAAACCAAATGCCTCGTACTGGGTGAACAAGTCCTCAACCTGTTCAGCTCTTAACACTTGTTTGAACTCGGCCACATGATCATAAGGATCTCCTGACCCGTCAAAATAATTCTTCATTGCCTTGATCACTTGAGTGGGTCTAAGGGTTCTTGGGTGCTCTCGGGGTCTAGGCAATGGAAAATCATGTTCATCTCTTTTTTGCCTATGTGCTTGATGTCTCTCTCCTTCAGGTCTTTCATTTTCAAATTCTGATCTATTCCTGCCCACGGTGTGTGCAAAACTTACCTCAGGTCTCTCTCTAGTTTTTTCTCTCTGGGCTTCATGAGCGTGGGATGATCCTACTCCTTGGAGGCCATGGGAAACATTGGATCTTGGTGGGGGGAAAATCACTTCATTCTTCCAAGTATATGCATGTCTATCATGTTCTGTTACCAAGAAAATTTTCTCTGATGTGTTATCCAGGTAAACAACTTTGCCTGGCATCTCTGGATCCTTGAACTCGTAGATGATGACTATGCCCAATTGGCTAGGTTGATCTGGCTTGAATCTCCAAAAGGCTTCCTCTGTTTCTCTATTCAAAAATAGTTCTATGCTTTTGTTATCTTGAGGGATCCAGTCTGGAGTGATCACTCGGGTCAAAACTGACTTACCTCTAGGAGTCTGGGGTCCTTGTCCTACATTTCCTTGTTCTAGGTCTCCTATTTCATTCTCAGGAATGACATTTCCAAACTCATCAGTCCTATCTGGTAGGTTGGTGACCACATACATGGTTCCTTCCTTATCAATGTATGAACCCTCTTCGAACTTGACCACCGGGTATTCAAGTCCAAAGGATTGATCTGGATTTTTGAGTTGGACCACTGATCGCCTCAGACCATCCTCATAGATGCGAGCACCTAATTGGTTGGTCCGAATATATTCCAACTGTGTCTTATAGGGACCTTCTGGTGTTTGTAGATGGGCAGTCCCTGAGCCACCTGCAGGTTTTCCCATACTAAAAGACATTTCTGAATCACTTGTGTCTGAACTTAGTAAAAGATGACCACTTAGTTGTTGTGCCCAAGACTTGGATGTATGGTTGACACTAGCCTTAGAAGATCTAATGCTTTGTTTATCCTTGCCTAAGTGTCTACCAGATCTCAGGTTCATAAGCTTTAGTTAAGAGTCCAAATTTTCCCCTTGGTATGGTTCAAAATTCTTTGTAGTCCCCTTGGTTCCCTAGTCCCACTTGAGGGTCAACTTCAAATTATCCTATCTCAAAATCAATGCGTTATTCTTGAAAATGGACGAGCTTTCCAACGAGCTATAGAGCTAAAAAAATGGACGTTGGATGAAAAAGTTATGCCAACTCAGGCTCCTGGGGGTCAAAACAGGCAAACAGGACCTTTGGAGAAAATCGCGATTTTGTACCTTGAGAATCGTGTTCACAAAATCGTGTTTTCACAAAATCGTGTTTTGAAAATCGCGATTTTGATCACAAAATCGTGTTTCTGAAAATCGTGTTTTTTGACATGAAAATCGCGATTTTGATCACAAAATCGTGTTTATGAAAATCGTGTTTTTTGACATGAAAATCGCGATTTTGATCACAAAATCGTGTTTCTGAAAATCGTGTTTTTTTGACATGAAAATCGCGATTTTGAGCATAGAATCGTGTTTTTGAAAATTGCGATTTTGACTCAGAGAATCGTGTTTTTTTCACAAAATCGTGTTTTTTGCTGAAAATCGTGATTTGTGAGAATCGCGATTTTGAGCCCGCTGAAAATCGTATTTTCTCAGAATCGTGTTTTTGGCATGAAAATCGCGATTTTGAGCACAGAATCGTGTTTTAGAGAATCGTGTTTTTTGACATGAAAATCGCGATTTTGAGCACAGAATCGTGTTTTAGAGAATCGTGTTTTTTGACATGAAAATCGCGATTTTGAGCACAGAATCGTGTTTTTGAAAATCACGTTTTTTGACATGAAAATCGCGATTTTGAGCACAGAATCGTGTTTTTGAAAATCGCGATTTTGACTCAGAGAATCGTGTTTTTTTCACAAAATCGTGTTTTTTTTTTTTTTTTGCTGAAAATCGTGATTTGTGAGAATCGCGATTTTGAGCCCGTTGAAAATCGTATTTTCTCAGAATCGTGTTTTTGGCATGAAAATCGCGATTTTGAGCACAGAATCGTGTTTTAGAGAATCGTGTTTTTTTTACATGAAAATCGCGATTTTGAGCACAGAATCGTGTTTTAGAGAATCGTGTTTTTTGGCATGAAAATCGCGATTTTGAGCACAGAATCGTGTTTTTGAAAATCGCGATTTTGACTCAGAGAATCGTGTTTTTTTCACAAAATCGTGTTTTTTTTTTTTTTTTTTTTTCGTGTTTTCTCAGAATCGTGTTTTTGGCATGAAAATCGCGATGTTGAACACAAAATCGTGTTTCTGAAAATCGCGATTTTGAGCAAATAAACGTGATTACACAAAATCGCGTTTTTTCTTCACAAAATCGTGTTTTTTACTGAAAATCGTGATTTGTGAGAATCGCGATTTTGAGCACAACCACAGAATCGTGATTCTGAGAATGACCACAGAATCGTGATTTTTTCAGCCAACTTTTAGGCGGGAAAACAGAAAATCATGATTTTTCAAAAAATTTTGAATTTTCACAGAATCGCGATTTTCATCACAGAATCGCGTTTTTTGGCGGGAAATTCAAATTTCTGAGCGCCGGCTATGGTGAGCTCTGTATGAGCAGAAAATCATGAAAAAAAACACAGCGCTTGCTCTCCCTTGCTTCTCCTAACTCCTTCCCACACAATAATGCATGAAAAATGGTATGAAGATGGTGAAAATGCACTAAAAAACAAGAATTTTCTATGAAGAAGAAGGTGGAAGAAGGTGGAGATGATGATGATGAAGATGAAGAGGAAAAAACAGAAAATGAATTGAAATGACAGTTTTTTTACCTTCCAACGTCGCAAATCTACGATCTTACCATCACAACGCTCGTCCTCGAAGCTCTCTCCCCGGCAACGGCGCCAAAATTTGGTGTAGCTCAAGCATAAGCACCACCTCCTTTACTTGTCAATCCGCGGAAACGTGAGGACCGGTATGAAGACCACGAGCAAGTGAAGGCACAAGTGCGTGAGTGAAAGCACACAAACATGCACACACATACACACACACGCGCACAAAGTAAGATCAAAGAGAGGAATAATGGAAAGCTTAGATTGCAAAAGAGTTCTCTTACAAAAGTTCTATTCTCTAACAAGCTAACCCCAAAAATGAGCTCTCTAGCTCTTTTTATAGTTTTTTGACTAGTTTTGACCATGTCCAGACCTAGTGTCCGGCCTAGTTAAAAATTAGGTTCCAGGGCTTATTTGAGGGCTCAAACGAAGTCTAAAAATTATGAAAATTGGTATGATGGTACTTCTAATACTCCTCAAGCTCGAGGACTCCTCGGCTTGAACAAAATGGAGTTACTAAAAATAGATATTGGTATCTATAATGGTTTTTAGTGATGAAAATCACTATTTTTGTAGGGGATTCTTCTGAAAATTTGACATACACTTCTTGGAGCTCCCTACTTGCTCCCTTTCCTTGTGTGTCCTTTCCTTTTGATGTTCTTCCATGCTTTGTCCTTGACTTTGAGCTTCAACAACTACCCTGTCAAGTTTTGCTTGACCTATAGTAGTCTTTGAGACACTTATACTCACAAACCAAAACCTATATTTATGTTTGGCATAAAAAGACAATATTACTAGTAGAAGCACTGCGATAGTGCATTTAGAGGCCAAAACGAGCTCATATCAGGATTTCGGTACCGCACAACAAAGCTATTTTGAACTCCTAATCACACTGAGTATGCTCACCAAATTTTATGGGATTCTAAGACTGTGTTTGCAGGGGTGTTGATGATACCCTAGATGAAGTGGCGAGCAACTCTAGTACCAATTGTTGGAGTTTGAGGTCTATAGAAGCATGCAAACAACACAAGGAAGAAGAAGAAGCTTGGAGCACAACACACAATACTAAATGTATTACCATTAAAATGTACAAAGATAAAAGCCTGTAAGGACAATAGGCTTATATACAATCCGGGGCAAAAAAACCTCCTAAAGAGGGAAAAATGTGACTCGGTAGTCCTAGTATGTTCACACACATCAGTACCTAAATATATCAACAACAAGGGTTAGAGAAAGTATCATAAATAATGATCAATATAGCATTTAAAATAAACCAAAAGAGGCAAAAACATAGGATGTCTTTCTGTGGATTGGGGAAAATATATACTACCATGACACAACTAAATGCTAACTCCCTTTGAGAACTTATCTTTCATGGATAAAAAGAAACTTACTCATCATTTGTAGAAATCATCAATCAAGTTATCAGTTTCTTCGAAAGGTACTTAAAGTTAATGTACCTAAACTAAAATGAAAGATAAAGAATAAAGGAGAGTGTTAGTCTCACATTGAGATTAGAAGTGAAGACTATAAAGCTTCACCAAGTCAAAGTTTTGAATCAAATCTAGTTTCAAAAAAGAAAAGATTCTTTCAACCAAGGTAAGATAGACTAGGCTAAATTTGAAAGCGCCATGTCAATAGTGTAACTCGGTGTAATCAATCTCTTGAATCAAATGTCATGCATACAAATTTCATTCCAAGAAAGGAAGACTTAGGAGATTGATCATAGGAAGTTTTTGTGTTTTTAAGTTAAGGGAAGACAAATTTCATGAATGGAAGCTTAGTGTATCGACACATTGATGTTTAAAACCACACTAGTATTTCCTGGTTGGATGATATTGTTGTTGTATTTTGCAAGCGATGTGTGTAAACACACTTTAGGAGGATTTCTTTCCCAATATTTTATATATTCATGTAACCCCAACAAGTCACCAATATTTGTACACTCACTTGGTAATACATTTAGTATTGTGTTGTGCTCCAAGCTTCTCCTTCTTCTTACTTGTGTTGTTCCTGTGCTTCTGTAGACCTCAAAATCCAACAACTCTTAGCAAAGAAGGCCCACTTCTTCTAGGACATCATGTATGCCCCTCTTATCATAGTCCAACAATCGCATGAAAATGCCTGAGCATACTCGCATCAAAATTTTGATTTGAGCTATTTTTTACCTCTCAAGATATTATTGTAGTGACTCTAAAAACTATTTTGTCCCTTTTTAGCAAAAATGTATACAAGTTTCCATTCACTAGTACAAGCACCTTGAAGTCTGCTAGAGGTTTAGTAGGTGTTGACATGGTGTTTCTACTCAATAATTTGAGATCTAGGATTTTTTTGGATCTTGGTATTTGGTCATTTGCCATGGCTAAAAGGAATGATTTATTCCATATATTGGATATTTAGGATTAGTTGGATGGTATTAGTTACCCATTGTGTGAATTTATGAAGCTTCATTTATTGGTACAAAAAGGGTTATGGAATATTGTGCGGAGTGTTGAAAAACATCCTACTATACCCAAAAATGGAGTTATGGAAGGTCATGTAGATGGTGTTGAAGGTGATGATTTTCATGTTGTGGTTCGTGATGCACTTACTATGTTGTGTAGTGGTTCATGGTGCATCTACTACAGAGAGACTTTGTTGAGATAGGAGAGATGCTAAGGCATATTCATTGATAGCTTTCTCTATTAAATGTGCCATTGGCCCACACATTCTCTCTTCCATTACAACAAAGGGATGTTTGGGATACACTTACAACTTTATACAAGGCATGAAATGAGTCTTTTGTTGCTTGCATCTGAAATAAAAATTGAGAGTGGGCATATGAATGGAGATTTGATGGATATTTTTTTTGACAAAGATGAGAGATTTGACAGAGTATTTAATTTTTGTTGACCAAGTCTTGCATGATAGTTAACTTGAGCAGAATATTCTTAATAGTCTTTTGTATTCATATTATACTTTGCTTCTACTCTTTGATTTATGATGAAACCTAATCCAAATGCCTTAACATTTGAGGATTTTGTCTCCTTTCTATTGCAAGAAGATCAATCGAGGCAAAATAAGTCAATTATGTGTCTCGCATATCAAGGTTTCTTAACTAATCATAAGGGAAAAGGTAAATCGATCTCATCTATTAGTAATGAGAAATCTCTTAATGGTGCATAATTGAAGAAGGAATAAAAAGATGAGAAGAAAAAAGAAAAGGCTTTGGAAATATTGTTAGGGAAATGATCGTCATAAAGGGTTTTCCTAAACTAATTGCAAAAGAGGCAAAGAAAAAAGTGGCTAGAATGGTCTTGCAGAGGCCTCTACACCTAAAATAGAGTGTGTAAATCTTGTAGAGAATGAATAATGGGCACTTACTTTGTAGCTATGAGCCATCTTTGCAGAAGCCATGTATGTCTACAATAGACACAAGTGTTTGGTACTTTGATAGTGGGGAAACCAAACATATTACCTCATAGCTTAATTTCTTTAGGTTACTTGAGCCTACCCTTGTAGGGATTACTTTCACATGCACTTACAAATCCTCTACTTCTCGAATGGGAATTGGTAAGATAATTTTGGCCACTGCTAATGTTGGTTCTTTCACACTTTCAGATGCTTTATATGTGCCAAGGATTAAGAAACATTTGTTGTGAGTTTCAAAATTATCCAAGATTGTCTTGATTCTCAAATTTATTGATGATAGATATAGAGTTCATGATCTCTCAAATGATATTGTTATTATTACTTCTAGATTTTTATGTCATGCGATATATAAGCTCATACATTATGAAAAATCTATGGAGATTTTGCATCTGGAATTTAGTATTCTTAGGCCATTGGAGATGCAATTGGAAAAATTGGGCATGCATGATTTGGTCATTTATTTGCTAGTTTTATTTGCATACAAATATTTGAAGTGATTTCTTGTTTGCCCAAACTTGAGGGACCTTGTAAACATGTCTATGAAGGTTGTACTTCCGAAACAATACAACATTCCTCCTTCCGAAAAAATGTTTTAGTTCGAGCTTCTCATAAATTGTAGCTTGTTCATAGTGATGTGTGTGGTCCTATATAGATACATTCACTTGGGAACTACCTATACTTTGTGATTTTTATTCATGATTTATCCAAGCATGCATCCATGTTTCCATTGAAAGAAAACTTTGAAGTGTTTACGTGCTTCAAACAGTTCTTGGTTTTGGCCAAATATCTTTCGACAATTAAATTTGGAAACCTCCATCCTGATCAAGCGAGGAGTTCATGTCATCAGATTTTCATGCATTTTTTCGCTAAACTTGGGATACAACATCAGTGTACGATGTTATATACACTTCAACAAAATAGAGTTGCTTAAAGAAAGAATATGTATGTCATGGAGATGGCAAGATGTATGGTCAAAGTTTAGGGCTTATCTCATAGCTTTGAGCTTGAGGATGTTATGTGTGTAGCATATGCACTTAACATGTATCCCACCAAAGCAGTGCAATTAATCACTCCATATGAGGCTTGGTATGGTTGCAAGCCATCTATTGCTCATCTACATGTCTTTGATTTTCTTGCACATGCGTTGGTGCTTGAACAACAATGTAAGAAATGGAATGTTAAAGTAGTAAATTATAATTTTGTTGGATATTTCTCACAAAGCAAAGACTATTGTCTGTATAATCAAATACTAAACACATTCTAGTTACCCTGGATTTTTTTCTATGGAGATGGAAGTCAAGCATGAAATTTTTTACCTCAAAGGATGTAAATGAAACTTTGCTAAAACGTTTTATAGGAGGAGAGTCAATTGGTGCTCAAAATTAGGCAATTTGTCAAGCTCTAGAGGTTCCACATGATGATGCAGATGACACCATTTTTTACTTGATTTACATGTCGTACTTATTGATGAGAGGGATGGAAAAGAAGAAGCTAAAACTATGCCTAAATTGCTGGTGCAAAATATGAGAGATAGCAAATTAGATGCATCTTCATCATATCATACCCGTTCAGGCTCTCATAATGCTTCCTTTGCATGAGATTTCTATGCAATGATTGGATCTAGTCTTTTTTATAAGAAGGAGCCTATTTATATTAATGAAGCATAAAATTTAAAAAATTGGATGGCTACTATGCACTTAGAATATGATGATATTATGATCAATGTTACTTTGTCTTTATATGGTTTGCCTCTAGGAAGGAAGGCCATTGCAACTAAATAGGTATACAAGCTGAAATCTAAGCATGTTGGAACAATCAATAGGTATAAGTTGAGGATTTTTGAGAAGGTTTTGCTCAAGAGAGAGGCATTGATTTTGATGAGAACTTTCCTCCCACATTTGGAATGACCACAGTTCACAGCATTGGTGCATTTGCAAGTCATCTTGGGTGGAATGTAAATTATTTTGACTTACATCAAGAAGTGTATGTACTTGGGCCCCATGGTTTTGTGTAGAAAGGGCATGAAACAAATTGTTTGTACATGGTTTTGAGAATAATCCGATTGATAGCACCTTATATGTTAAGCATGCACATGATGTATATTTGATCATTGTTTTATATGTTGATGACATGATGCTTACTAGTCCTAATGAAAAGCAGATTACTGAATTTTGTTGATATATTTAGGTAGTGATGTGTATGAACACAGTAGGACCATCAGGACACTTTCTTCCCTCTTTAGGAGATTTTTTTGCCTCCGCTTTTATGTACACCTATAGCCCTAATGGGTTACTTATCTTTTTACATTCTAGCGGTAATTCATTCACTATCGTGTGTTGTGCTCCAAGCTTCTTCTTCTTCTTCCTTGTACTACTCACGTCCTTCTCCGTAGCAACTATTGAGTGTGTGTTTCTCAAACACCTCTTGGATCATTTGGATGTCGGTTAGTCTTTGGGAACCACCATCTTCACAAGTAGTCAAAGCACATTCGAAGTTTCAAGGTACCTTGTGTTCCATGCTCACACAAAGCACATTGAAGTGCATTATCATTATGCCAGGGAGAGGTTCTCTGTAGGAGAGATCAATTTGCCTTATGTGCCCACATATGTTGTTGTTGCAAACCTTTTAACAAAGGCTTTGCCTAGGGAGAAGTTTGAAGCTTTTCGAAAATATTTGGGTTACTTCCTTTTGTGGATTGATCTCTTTCCACATAGAGTGGAACTTCCTTATATATGAGTGCAAGATCCTTGTTCACATCATCACTCCTGAGGGGAATTTGTTGACATAATTTGGTAGTAATGTGTGTGAACCCACTTAGAATCACCAAGGCACTTTTTCCCTTTTTAAAAGGATTTCTTTCAGTGGCATGTATATATGCCTATAACCCTAATGGGTCACTTATATCTATGCATTGATTTATTAATGCATTCAGTATGGTATTGTGATCCAAGCTTCATCTTGTTCTTTGTGTTCTTTGTGTTTTCTGTGTTCTTTGTGTGCTTCCATAGACCCTGAGCACTAGAGGATGTCTAGTGTTACTCAAAGATTTTTTTTTGAGAATCTATTTTACTTCTCTTAAAAAGATAAATAAAATTCTTATGTACCTTGTTGAAAACACATCTTGGAAAGTTCAAATTCTGGAGCGACAAAGAGTTTGACTCAAATCAAAGACTCTTAAAGGTTTGAGTTGATGGCATGGCATTTTTTTTTTCCTTGGCACTTTTAAAACCCTTTGAAACAGAATCAAATGAAGTATTAAAATCATTTAAATAAAGTTGGTTGAGATAATTTAATTAAACATCCCATGTACATCTTCTATATAGAACCCATTCAATCTTCAAAATTGATAAGTCAAAGTTGACTTATTTGTTAAAGCTTGTTTCAACTTAACTGGTGCAAATCTAATGAATTTCATAGAGTTTAGTATAGAAAAGAAAAGTTAGGAAGTGCTCATAAGATTGACAATACCAAGAACTTAAATTAAATGGCTTTGCAAAAAGTTTCCTTAGTCTAATAAACTTGAGTTAGAATTCTCTTTGTTCTAGTAAATGGTTGACCAAAGGTCTATGGAACACTCCATCCAACATCCTATCTAGGATTTTCAAAGTGAGTTAGATATTGGATGTTGGTTGAGAGTGATCATGGTTTAAGGATTTCAAGTTACATGTTTGGTTCAGGCTAATGTTGCAATCCCAAATCAAATTTGAATACTCAAAGTCTTGATAGGGATATAAATGCCACCTCACTTGCTTAGTGCATGCACTAGTGATGCTTGGTAATGGACTAGTTGCTTGAGTCCACCCATTTAATATGTTTGTGCTTAGATAACACAAAGCAAAAAAAGTGAATAAGCTAGGGATATTTTCCCAATCCACCTTTATTTTTCATTCCCTACCTCTCACACCATATAATTTATCAATTACAAAGCTAATTGGTTTTTTGAATCATTCCAAGAGAGATCACAAAGTAGATTCCCCTCTATTCATTAGGAATATGAGGTGAATCCCACTATAGAGATGAAAACATGATCCTGTAGACTATAACATGAGGCTTTGGGGTATGCCTATGGATTTTTTGTATCTCTATTTTTAGGAAATAAATGTTTTTTGAAGGAGGAGAAATTTCATAAAGTATGCTTATGACATGAGCATTTGTGTGATTTAGACAGATATGAAATCTGACACCATTTGGTCATCTTTACGTACATTCAAAGTCTCAAGAGTAGACTTAAGGAAAAGTAAATGTGCTCTACAAACAAACAAAAGTGCTTTGCCTAGTGGTTTTCGTATGGATGGGAAAGAGAATTCATGGATTCAAGTCCTACGAGTGTCACATCTTAGAGGTTGTATGAGAACACCTCTTGGGGTGAGGTGGCAAATATGCCACATGGCACCTATTTGAAATTATGTCATATGGTAGAAGAATGAAGAGGATATTATCTCATATATCTCCAAGAGGAGAGAGAAGTATGTTTTTGGGAGGTAGAAGAATGAAGAGGATATTATCTCATATATCTCCAAGAGGAGAGAGAAGTATGTTTTTGGGAGGTAGAAGAATGAAGAGGATATTATCTCATATATCTCCAAGAGGAGAGAGAAGTATGTTTTTGGGATGTAGATTGCTGCTGGGAGGAAACTATTATGCATCTCACTATGTGTGTTCGAAGCTCTCGAAGCTCTCGTTGACGGGCGATAAGACTGAAGCTCACGGCCGCGATTATTGATGGCGAAAAAGGACATTATATTGGTATCAGAGCGCGGATCTTGGGCGCTCACGCATGCAAGAGGCATAGAGGAATTGAACACACGACCTGCCCGTCGGGAGGCATATGTCTTTTCCGCTAGCCCAAGTCGTTTCCTATGATCCATGATCTGATCAATCTATATATATTATATATTAGAACATTGAAGTCTCCGTCCTCAACTGTGAGACTTCTACCATGCGGAGATATGGAGGCGTAGAAGAGAAATGGATGGTTCATTGCCATTATATTAAAATCCTATGGAGATAAGCTTTTGAAAGGCATCTTCAAATTGGATGGAAACGATGCAAATTGGATGCAAATTGGATGGAAACGATGCAAATTGGATGCATCTATTGTTTATGAAGACTCCATAATGAAGAGCATTTTTTTTCCATGAATCCCTTGATACCAGCTTTCAAAGAAAAAGAACATGGAGCTTCATGCTAAGTACATGTATGAAAAGTTTTGTTATTTTCAAGAATTAAAAGATATTGGTCCGACTTTTTGAGAAGGACAACGAAGCATTGGGGGGCCAAAATCTTGGAGGGAAATCATATGTATGGAGGGTATGAGGTATATGCCCTCATCTAGAGTCAAGAATTCCCTCAAAATACAAGAAAGGGTAAGTGGTAGGTACCTCTAAAATAGCATACTTTCCATGATTTGTACATAAATTTCAAGAGCTATTTTTGATAAGTAGCCATTTTGGGAAGGGGAAATGAAGCAGGATTTTTCATGGATTTATGGAAAAAACCATGCATATATATAGTATAGTGTATGGAAATTCATATACAATCAAGAAATTTAAAGATTATCTCAGTATGATGGGAGTTTGAAGCTCCACAAAACCCCCTTTCATCACAGTTTGAGAAAAAATTTCAACACCTGAATCTAAGCAATTTCCATTTTGAAAGAGGGAAAAAGAGGTGCAATGGCTATGGATGGATGGGAAAAAGTATATATACTGAAAGTATGATGTATGGATTTCATAGGCGAATCATTAGATTCATCAAAATGATAAGTTAAGGAGGAATTTTAGTTCCTCAAAAACCGCCTTCTCGCACTTTTTGGAAAAAATTTCATGTGTTAGTTTTAGCCGAACTCCATTTTTGGGAGTAAGAAAAGGGACTATTTAAGAGGTTTCCCATGGATTACTGCATACATACATGAGGTATGGTGTATTTATTACCATGAAAAATAAGAAAATCTAAGAAAAATCCACATTTAGAGTGGATTAGAAGCTTGCTAAGAGCTCCCATTTAAGTTTTTTGCATAAAAGTAAAAATCTAGATTTAGGCCTCTTTTGGGGAGCGAATCAGCATGCACGAAGGGAGGATTTGGAAAGATAAAAATAGGCCCAAGCATCTTCATATACCACTCTCTGAGGTTATGGCGAGAATTTTAGCATTTTCGTGATGGAAGAATGCTTTGGGGCACCCCAAAAATCACATTTTTACACTTTTTCCACGCCCTCCAACAGTCCATTAGTTTGACATGTCCCGCTTGGAATGGCCACTTGGGCTAGAAAACTCCAAATTGGACGTGCTATGGCTCGGTTCGAAGAGCACAAGGTCTAATTTTAGTTTGGGATAGAGCATTCCTATGTAAAGTAAAACATTCCGGTTCAAGTCCGGGTGTGGGCTGGTGGGAGGAACAAGCAAGAATGGTTCAATACGAAAGAAATTTTGGAAAATAAGTATTTTTGCAGGTCTGAACAGGTCTGCAAAGTCTGAATAGTTTTTGGCAATTACCTTCCGGGAGCCATATCTTTCAAACCAAGAAGGCAATTTGAGTAATTTCACCTCGAGCTCTTTGCACATGCTATATATTTCAGTTTGTGAACATTGGAAGGTCCTAAAGTGGTTTTTGCAGGTCTAAAGAAGGATTACTAATGCATTTTTTGACTAAATTTGCATTTGTTTGGTAATCACCTGACCATGTTTTATGTTTTGGGAAGTCATCCGATGTTTTCGGACACTTCAAAGCTTATGTTAGGAACTGAGGAGGAAGGTGCAGAGGTCTCGAAGTTCATCGAGAAGGATTGGATGCATGCAATTCCAAAACCAAAACTATTCAGGGACGTATGCTTTATGCTTCAGGCAGTTTACTTTATGTTATGGCATGTTCTGTATCTACATGCATGAATTGGATTGCATACATCAAATGTTGATCATTGTTTAAATTCTTAAATTTATGGATCGACAAGCAAGAAGTATACTTTTTTATTGTTTGCAGGAAAGAGGATTGCAGAAACCATATGTCTATGAAACACAGAGAATGGTTGCTAGCAATTGCTTTTATGTTTTTGTAGGTTATGGAGTCCATATATAAGTTTATGGCATGCATGCCATGGGCCTATCAAGCCCTATGTTGTTGGGTGGCCTGTGTGCCACTGAGCTTATGGTTAAATTTTTTTGGGATTCCATTTCTTGGGGAAATGCTGTCGAAATTTTTATTACGGCATGGCGTTATATACGCACTTGCCTTTAGGTAAGAATGTTATGGCATAGTAACATGCCTTTCTGCAAACATCAATAAGTTTTAGGCATGCTTCTAAGCATCTATTTCATGGACTTAGTACCATCATAGTATACATAAGGCAACTTCAGTAGTAACATGATCCCTACACATAATCCTTATGGATTTAGACCATAGCATTGCTAATGGAAGGAGCTATACCTTCATCATTAGTAATGTGTACAAGCAATCCTATAGGTTTAGGAAGTTGCATAGAGGTACGAGAGATACAGTTTGATAATCTCCAAGGTAGTGAAGATTCACTTATCTTCATAAGAGTCTCACAGTATGATTAGGAGACTATGGGGTATTATTAGGAATACCCAAAGAGTGATTAGTTTCACTCCTACACCTCACTTGAGCAAGTAATGAAGCATTTCTACTACACTACTAAGGAAACCAAATTAGATGGGATCACAGAGATGGGTTTCATGAGATAGCATCCACGGGTGCTTATGTGATTCAAGTGATGATTAGGAAGGCCACATGCATGGCACTAGCTCTATGACTTAGAGCATAGATCCCTTAGTTAAGATTAGTTGGGGTACCCAATACATATATGTATATCGGGATCTATGGAGAGGTACTTAGACTTAGTCTTGCATTAGGGAAAAAAATGAACCCTGCATGGGCCTTTTGGATTAAGGAGTGATTAATGATGGACCAATGAGAGGAGGGTGGTGGACACAATCTATAGCCTATAAATCACTAGGCTGAAGGGGGATGAGGGGACAGGATTCCCCTATGTTCAGGTTTTGCCTCTAGAGAGAGAAAGGAATCTCGTAACTTACATGGGCCCAAAAATTCAAAATTTTCAAAAAGTTATAAAACTCATCATAACACCATTTAATGGTCCCCCAACCACTTTTTAGGATCAAAAGTGCTATTTTTGGGTTCTAAATCAAAATCCGTGCATGAACTGAAGTGAAAAAAGTGAATTTTTCAAAAATAACTCAAAATGCAACTTTCTCCCTCCAAAACCTCCCATTTTCATATCCAGCTCCCAAAAAGTCATCTCTTTCCACTACTTTCTCTCCCTAGCACACCATTGCAGCTCCTGCATCTCCATTTCTTCCTCTATGCATCATCTTCTTTGAATTCCTACTGTCATTTCCATAGCCTGATCTCCAATGGAGAAACCTAAATCTCATAGACGTCCAAAAGATGAGGTTATCGCGATAAAATGTCACAATATCAAGGCTCCAGAAGGATTTTGGTTAGGATAGGAGTTCTGCAAAGGTGCATGGGTGTACATGCAACCCTCTGGTGTTGGTCCTCACCGTGTGAGAGATCGTGGAAACTTGGATCTTCATTGGAAAGGGAAGTTACTAGGCTTCAAAAAGCTCAAAAATGGTGAAACTGTTGCCATTGTACAACATGTGTTCACAATGTCAACCATGAAATTGGAAAACTCAAACAAAATGAGATATCCTATCAACTGTAAGTATTACTCATTGACTTTTGTCCAAATTTCAGAATATACCTAGCTAAGTTGTGTATTTTTTTGTTGTAGACATATTTCCTTCTACCTTGGTGGAAGAACAACCACTTCATAGTCTTACAGGTACTTTCCAAGCATTGCATGCAGATGTTGGGTCGATAGTCTTTCCACAAGCCCGTCCTGCTCAGCTATTATGTGAGAGAGTTTTCTTTTACACACATACATATGTTGTACCCTCTTCATCAAATGATTTTGGCAAGTTAGAGATGATTAAGGTAGATTCTCTCTTAAAGCTTGAGTGGCCGCAACCTGATGTATGGACATTAACATCTTTGAAGCATAAGATGGTGATGGACATACACAACTCTTTGAAATTTACAAGAGTTTCAAGATCTATAGGATTACATTGGTGTGTTCCTGTTCATTGTTTTGTACATTTATTTCAGATATTCACAATTCTAGAAACGTCAACAATGTTCATGTTAAAAGATATCACGTATGAGCAGGTAGAGTGTTTGCTAGGTGAAAAATGGGGACTTGTAGAAGGATGCACCAAAGGGGATAGATACATTTGTAAAATTGGTGCAACAGGCATAGGATTTCGATACTTGAAACATCGTACTTCATTGTACATTAGATTCTATTATGATCGTTGGATGTGTAAACTTGGTGAATGGATACCATTACAAAGTTCTGAGGGTGTTTTAATTTCATTTGAAATTAAGATAAATCTACCCAACAATGAAATGGAAGTTATTTCAGTAAATCATCATTGGACTCTTGCCAACGTGAGAGAACATCTAGTAATCATGGGATTTGAGGATCTGGATCAATCAAAGTTCAGAATACAAGGGCATAAGGTAAGTAGCATATGGTATTTCTTCTTTTGTTTGTACAAATTCTTACACTCAAATATGTTCATTTAAAGTTTTCTATTTGTCTGCAGATTGGTAAGAGGTTGGAGGATAAAATTAAAGTCCTCCTTGAATGGAGTGTGGATGGAACTCAACTTTCATTGTCATAGCTCAAGGACTATTTGAGTGCTACAGTGTACACACACCTATGTTCCATTTATAATCCTACATCTGCAACAATGTATTTAACATGCAAGACATGTAGCATGTAAAATTTTTTGATCTCAATATGATGTACAATTTGCCAAATCTTTGGTTTTTCCAATGGCAATTTATTATAATTTTAAAGTTCTGAGAATTTTTTTTTTCTATTGTGTTGTCGTGTATCTTATTCTGGTTAATGATTCTGTTCAATCTTTTTATGAGCAAAAGTTTTTTTTCTGAGAGTTCTGTGCATGATTGTTTTATTTGAAGGTATAAGTTTTAGTTTTAAAATGGGTCCCACTCACTTTAAAATTTTGAAACTACTATAAAAGCAACACTTATTCTCTCATTTCTCACTTTTGCAACCAAGAAGAGCTACAATCACTAGCAGAGTACGCACACAAGCTAGCATCACGCGCAATGGCTGCCGCATCCTCCAGTACCCTGCAACTCAAACGTCCACGTGAACTCTTCAATGAGTTCTTGGAATCAACTGAGTTCAAAGGTCAGAACCACTTGTATGACCTACTGTCTAGGGTCCCTGATCTAGACAAAACAATTCAACTGAACTCTGATGTGCTCAAGGAAATCATAGAGTTCCTTGAGTACTACATCTTGCGTTTTTCTATAGAAATACCGCCTTATGAGGGTAAATGGGTTCCATGTGACCTTCTACTCTACATACATAGAGGCGATGAAGCCTTCATGAAGCGCCTTAAGCGCTTCATGGCAATTGCGGAAACTGCTGGGCACTTACTAGATGACTCTGTGCCATTAGTAAAAAAACTTAACAAAAGGAAGAGGATGGGTACAAAGTAACTATCCTACACTGCAACAACATATTTTATTATTAATGAGGAGCCGGAACCTACACCTGTTGAGCTCCCCAACCTTGCCACTGGGGGTTTTGTTAAGGAGAAGAATGAGCCTCAACCAGAGGCCATAAATTTTTCCAAAGAAAGCATTACAATCCACCAAGAATTCCCTGGTGGTGTTGAGGATAAACTACATGTGCAATCAAGCATGGAGGAGGCCCCCCCTTCAAATCTCAACCCCTCTGAGCCCACATTACCAGAGGTGGAACTTGAATATCTCTCCTGCATCGTTGTGGATGGAGAGGAATTTATTTTACTCCATGACATTGAGAAGGCATTCGGTCTACGTCTAGATGAATGCTTGAGTATTTTCTCCACAATGTCAGATGTTCCACTTGACAACACATCTGACATACTTGAAAAGAAGTCCATCCCACTTGGGGATTCTGTGGCAGACACCATATCAATGGTGTGTGCTGATATTTTAAATGATGACAACAATTCTACTACAGAGGAGGAGTTCAGTGCAGCACATGAGAGGATACTGAAGCAAAAAATTCCTACATCCCATGTAGCAGAGCAGAGTGGCATGGCCCACTCTAGCATTGATCTTGATGCCCCTGGAAGAGGGGAGGAAGAAGACAAGCTTCATGATGTAAGTGGTAATTGAATTAAATAAATCGATAATTTTAAGTTAACATTGTAAGAGCTTGAATTCTCATTTGTTCTTAACAGGAAGCAATTGAGCTCGACAAGTTCGCAGCAAGGTCTGGTGGGGATCGAGCTTCTCGTGGGAGTGGTGCATCCTTGGCAAACTACATCGGAAAGTTGCCAAAGGATGATTTTGTTATCATACACAAAGACTACAGTCCCGATGGGCACTTCATCACTTGGTGCTTGAAGGCCCTTAGCAAGATTTTGTGTTTATGTACAATTACCCAAGGCACTAATTGTGTCATTTTGGTTAGGAAATCCTTAGTTGTAACTACTTTAAGACTTAATTTTAGAGGAAAAGTATTAGGGCAAATAGGTATCGCCATGAGTCTTGGAATGCAAGACCCCCATGTAATATCAAGATCTGTATTGACTTACCAGCTGCCTCAATCTCTCGAAAGCAGAAAGAAAGTTGTGGAGAAATTGAAGGCAGCTGAGAAATGATGTAATGTCTTGATAATACAAACTTTTTTTTTCATCATTTGTCTAGTTCTGTATATGAATGTGCTAAAAAATTGAACTTATCTTCTCTCCACAAATTGTATCTAATTGGGGGTCTTTGTATTGTGGTTTGGTCCTCTGTATGATTATATGCTTGAAAAAGGCCAAAAAAGCCCCAGCCACAGAAACGCGGGAAACAACCCTGCAAAATTTTTGCAGGGCTGTTTCCCGCGTTTCTGTGGCTGGGGCTTTTTTGGCCTTATCTAGTGTTTTTAGGTGCTACAATACATAGGAAACTATGTAATTTCAGATTTTCAATTGGTTTTGGTATTATCAGGACCAGAAGTTTTCAGTAGGGTATAAACTCAGCCTTTAGTAGCTAAAGATCTCAATTCCTATAGGGTATAACCTCTTAATACCTAGACCATTGCATCTCTACCATATGTCTTATGCTTACCAAAGACCAAATATTGCAAAAAAACCCCCAGCCACAGAAACGCGGGATTCAGCCCTGCAAAAATTTTGCAGGGCTGAATCCCGCGTTTCTGTGGCTGGGGGTTTTTTTGCAATATTTGGTCTTTGGTAAGCATAAGACATATGGTAGAGATGCAATGGTCTAGGTTTTTTGGTATGAAAAGGACATGTTGCACACTAATATGTAGAAAAGGAACATATCTAGTCATAAAACAATAGGCAAGTGCATGCATGTTTAACTGAATCCATATATAACTGACTGAAAGAGAGAGAGAGAGAGAGAGAGTGAGAGAGAGAAAAAAGAGACAAAGAATATAAGTCAAAACAAAATTTTCTATTATCCATTGTATTACATCGCAAAGTAGCCTATCATAGGGTATAATTTACACATCATGGGTTATTTCCTCTAATTCTTCTTGCTAGCTGAATGTCCTTCGGTTGTATGGTTACTCTCTTGGCATGGATAGCACAGAGGTTAGAGTCCTCAAGCATGGAGATGAGGTAGGCATCAGCTGCCTCTTGAAGTGCTTCAAGTGCTATCCCTTGTATTCTTAGACCTGCTTGGTAGCTTTGTAGTTCCTCTTTCACTACCCTTGCAAAAGCTCTTCGTGGTATGAGTAGTTCAACGGACTTTTGGTAGTGTCGTATCTCTGCAAAAGCCCTACAGTGCTTCCTTTGTCTTTGTGGAGCTCTTGGGTTGGGAGGTATGTTTGGCTGGCGTTGAGGTCGACGTCGAGGTTGATAGTTTTTTTTTCTCCGATGTACACGATGTGAGGGCCCAGCTTCATCTTGCACATTTTGTTGTTGATGTGGTTGTTGACTTTGCTCTCTTTCCTCCTCTGTTGGTATTTGCCCTTGTCCTTGTGGAAGTGTCTTACCTCCATGTGTCACCCTATGGATCGTTGGTATTTGCATATCATTCCATGGTGGTTCATTGTTGCTTTCCTCATTTTGGGATGACTTTTCGTCGCTCTCTAGTACACTCCTTCTGATCAACTTCTGTTTGGGTCTTGATTTGATGGGTGTCCTTGTTGGTGGCTCATCATCTGAAATGGCCTCTGATCGTCCTGGAGTGTAATAATCTTGTCTATTGGACACTTCATTTTCTCGCACTGAATTGCTCCCAGGTGGTGTGCCATCGTGTGACACAGGCACAGATGTGCTCTGGGAACCACTTCGAGGCCTTTGGGGGGGTTGCAACCATGGTGGGCGTTGTGTCCCTAGATGAGGGCTAGGAAAGAAGACGCGATCTTTCCTTGCATTTTGCTTGGTGCATGCCATTCTCTTGAGTTGCAAAAAGTGTGAAATGAAGTGAGTTCTCTCTATTTATAGAGTTTTTTAAAAAACTGTTTGTTCACACTAGAACGGACAAAACCTGTTTAAAACCATACAGAATATTATATATTAAATAATAACACATTGAAATCAAGATTACAATAATCATATGTATTACCACATAATGGGAAATAGCAAATTCACTTTACTTCCAAGCTGAGCCTTCTCGTTGTCTCCTTGCACGCCACTGAGCATGATGAAGAGGACCTAACGATGACTTCCATTTCTCACTGGTAATGTTGTGTTGCATCTTTCTTGCAAGTTTTGCCAATTTTGAATCTTTAAGTCGTTCCACAAAAAACTTTCTCGAGAATGTAGTGCGGTAAAACCAATTAAACATCTCCTCCATGTAGTTTGATTGCATTGGGCCACCACCATGTCGGGTGTTTTTGAAGTAGACACCCCTCGCTTTGTAGTGTGACTTTTCCATTCCTTGGGTACTGAAAATCTCTAATGACCCATATCGATGCATGAAAAAAGCTCCATGTGCAAACAAAATATGCTAAAAATTGTTAAGTACATTGGAAAAAGGTAAGTGCAATGAACACTTGTAGAAGAAGATTACACTTACAATGTAGTGTGTTATATTGCTCTCTCCCCAACATTGAATGAAACACTTGGTGAACTCCACTAATGTTTCTTGAAACATTTGACGTTGAATAGCACTAGACCTAGTCAGACCCATTAAGCCTACAACCTTATCAAAGCTCGACCAAACTTTCTTTCTCTTATTACAAAGATCAACTTGAGAGTCATTGTCTGTTGTGATCATGCATAGGTCTTTCCACAGCTCATAACGTTCATTATTTTGAGTGCTAGTACCTCTTCTAAAAAAATCTCTTGCTTTATTCCCTGTCATTGACACTTGTTGCAAGCTATCTTGAGATTCTCCAACTTTCTTAACAACTAGGGTTACATTTCCACCATGACAACCAATTGAATTAAGAAGTTCCTCCAATTTCTTTATAGCTTGAATAGATTTATCTATTGGCTTCATGGCAAATGCGTATTCTATATGGAGCTTCAACAGTCTATCAAAAATTCTCATGAAGGCATGCAAGGTGCAAAAGTGGACATTGACTAAAGGGAATGGAATAATGGGATTCCAATCCTTATCTGACATGTCACGATTAGGTGTACCTAACATGGGACACCTCATTAAAGGTGTATCCCATTCAGCAGATGGAGTTGCATCTGTGTCATCAACTAAATCATCTATGTTGTTTTGTTTTCTCTTTGTTCGTTTATAACCTCGTGTACAATATGGACAAGGATAGAGAGTAGATGCACCTTGTTTGCACCCTAACATGCATTTGATAGTCTTTAAGTCTCCACCTAAGTGCCACTCTACTTCAAAATCACCAAGGCTTTCTACATTGATTTTGGCACCATGAATTTGAGAAGTTATCACCTCTGTGATCCATGGGATCCTATTGAAAATCCATGTAAGAACATTGGATTCTGTAGGTACTTCAATAGCACCTAACCACCATATATCTTTCTCTGACTGGACACTATATGTAAAGTGATGGGTAGATTCTTCACTATCATCAATAATAGCATGGGCCATAGCTTCGTTCATGAGTGTCACACTAAGTCTCTCCATACGGCGTCCCTTTATGATTTGACATTCGTCTAGCTTCAATACAAACTTGAGTTTGGAACCACAATCTACATCAAATAACAAACATTATATTATTAAAAATACTATGAATGTCATTATCAAAACAATGGATATACCTTGAAGTGTGGATTTGTAAAATTTAACCATTTCCTTTTGGAGCCTCTCCAAATTGACAAATATGTTGTTGTACTTTGTGTAGATGAATCCCTGTCTAGATGTGTTTTTCAACTCTTTCTTTGATGTAGATGAATGATAAATGGATGCAGGCATAACATCTTCTATATGCAGGTAATTGCCAAGAGTATTGGCTACATCCTCATTGGTTATCTTCTTCCTCACAGATACCTTGTAAGGGCATGGAAAAATGCTCTGGAAAATACCTTTGTTTTGTAGAGCCTGCTTCAAAAGATTGTACAATGCAGTGTACGCTCTAGTACTAACACCTGCTTCATCACATACCATCTGTACCTCACTAGGACTAATAATATCTTCTAAGTTGCCTGCAAAATCTTTAATCACTTGGGTTTTGATGTGATTTCCTATTGGTGACTCCAAGATCATAAGCACATGTTTGTTGCTAAGACAAGAATTCAGAAACTTCAATTGATCCTCCATTGTTGAGGAAGCACTCGCATCTTCAACAAATGACCTGCACAATAAGAATCTCAATCTAAAAGTCTTTTAACATAACTAAACAAAGGAAATACATACCTAAGTGCGTAAACACGTCGCTTCCGTGCTCCACCACCAGTTGAAAGAGCTTGAAAGGATGATAATGGTCGTTTCCTAAATCTCATCCCAAGTGGAGTCTCTTTTAGTTGTGTAAGATTGGCTTTCAACTTTGTAATTGTGCTCTCCTTTTCTTCCACATCTTGTTTGAGTCTATTATTGTGCTCATCCAAAGATTTGATAGCACTTTCTAAAGTGTGTATAGCACTCTCTAAACTGTGTATCTTGAAATGGTCGTGATGACATTGTTGCATCCAATAATTTGCTATAGATGTAGAATGGTTAGACAATCGCTTGCAATAGCGTAGGAGTCCATCTTCACCGGAACCAAGGAATTGTAGAAATGTGGAGATAGTATGGAATCTAGGATGAACATTAGCCATTGGATCCAAGGGATACAAAGCACCATGGACCCAAAGATCAATATTCTTCTCTCCAGCTGCACGTCGTGCATTTTGAGAATCTATGTCATTGCTACCTCTAGTTGTTGGTGCAAATTCTGTAGGAACACGAACATGTACACTCTTTGAGTGAGGAGCACGCGCTGGTGCTGGTGTCATGTTCATAATACATGTGAGCACCATGATGTTCCAAAACTCCAGCACCGAATGGGAAGAAGCACACAGATGGCTGGAATGGCTAGTACAGTAGCTATGTGCAAGAAAAAAAGTGTGTTTTGGTATGTGGATAGGTCAAAACGACTTTTTTCAGTATGTTAGAGGGAAAATGAGTTTTTTTTCAAAAATTCATGTTTTGGGGCAACCAAAGTTACGAGTTTGATGATGTGGCACTTAACTTTTGGAGGGATTTTGAAAAGTATGTTTTTTAAGTATTTTTTATAAAAATAAGTCTAAAAAAATTAAGTTCTGACATATACATAAAAGTATGGGCCATTTTGAATAAAGAATAGCTGAAAAAGAGACTTTTTCAGAAAACTCATTTTTTTATTCATAAAGATGGACGGATTTGATGAGGTGGAAAGTGGTTTTTCTCTCTCTCTATGTGCAGAAGAGAGAGAAGGTCCTAGCTCAGCCTAAAAAAAAGCCTACTTCAGCCTACCAAAAAGTGCTCTATTAAATGCACTTTGTCCCCTTAACAAAGAACAAGATTAAGCTTAATCCCTAAAAATTAGGAATCCTTACAAGGCCCATGCAGGGTTCACTTTTTTTCCTAATGGGTACCTAGGAACAAGTTGGTTTGGAACAGAAAGGGATATCCATTGTCACATATTGACTAGAACCAAACTAACTAGTTCGAGAACATGGGACTCATTTGAGTCCACCGACACGATTCTAGGATATGGGATTCATTAGAGTCCACCTACATATTCCATTACATATATATGGAATATATATATTCGGTTTAGTGTAGATATGACACCGTGAATTGGAAGAAGTTTTCACTGGTATGGGATGGTGGAAATGAATTCCCTTTGAGTACTCTTCTTCTATGGCCAGGGAGAAAAGGACTCATCATTCATGGCATCATCTCTCACTAGATCAGAGGAGAGGTTTTTGTAGACATCTCCATAGGATTAGGAATTATCCTTCATAGATTAGGGAAGACCTATTCTTCCAGTAGAGAATGTGATGGGTGATTTTATCACTATTGGTATCACATACTCATTTTCAAGCTTTTAGGAAGGATAATTCCATGAGTTTGATTGGATGGTATAGATCCATGCATAGAGGATGGTTGGCAGAGATAGCTCTTTAGTATGGATACACATGTGTTTATGGTATCATGTCATATCATTGCTGACCATTTTAGCAGATGGCTTTGACCTTTGTTAGGAATTTATTTTCCCCACTCTTCACTACATACACCTTCATTAGTTAGGAGAGATTTGTTCTCCATCTTCATAGGAATATGTGTAATGAGGGATTATGCATTAGTTATGGAAGAGAGGACTAAATAAATTCATGAGTTTCTCTTTTAAGGAAAAGAGAAAGTGGGAATCAACTCAGAGATCCATGAGAGATCTCACTTTACTTCAGTGGTCTCACTTTAGCTCCTACTCTTTGAGAGAAAAAGAAGGAAAGGAAAACATGATTTCTTCATAAGAGAAGAATAGAGTATGTTTTCCTTTAGACAGAAGAGGTGTTTGGGAAACATCTCTTACTCTTTATTTCAGAAGGAATTCATTTATTCTACTTTTCAGTATAATTTTCCTTCATATGGGAGTTTCTTTCTCCACTATTTTGGAAGGAAAAAAACATGGAGAACTTATATGCATGTTCTCAATTATGGATGAGAGTAATTGGATTCAAAAGAATCTCTTTCAAAGGGAAAGGGAAAGTGGAATAGGTTCCACTGATAGAGCTCTTTTCCTTAGAAGAGATTGAATAGAGAGAGAGAGAGAGTTTCACTTTATCACTTTTAGGTTGTCTGATAGAAGTGGCACTCTTCTATCAAAGACAAGAGGGAGATCAGTTAATCATGATGGTTAGAATGAGTCTTACATGGAGACTCTAGAGAGGACATACACATACACATGCATATACACATATACGTCTTATGTCTAGATCTTTAGGATTAGGATTTTGGGGTCTTTACATACATACACATATGCATACAAACATATACACATACACACCCACACACGCACACATACATACATACATACACACACATATATATATATGTATATATATATATATATATATATATATATATATATATATATGTGTGTGTGTGTATATATATATATATACACATGCATACATACACACATATACACATAAGCATATATATAAACATGCATACATACATATACATGTTTTAGGTCTAAGTCTTCAAGATTAGGGTTTTTGAATTTTACATACATACACACATGCATATATACATATACACATACACACATAATACATATACACATGCACATATATATACACATGCATAGACACATACACATATACATGTTTTATTTCATGGTCTTTAGGATCACGGTTATAGGGTTTTTACATAAAATCACATATGCATACACATATAAACTCCTAGACACACACACACATACACACACACACACACACACACACACACACACACACACATATATATATATATATATATATATATATATATATATATATATATATATATATATATATATATATATATATATATATATATATATATATATATATATATATATATATACATATATATATATATATATATATATATATATATATATATATATATATATATATATATATATATATAGAGAGAGAGAGAGAGAGAGAGAGAGAGAGAGAGAGAGAGATACATACATACACACATGCACACATATACACACATATACACACATATACATGTTATAGGGTTAGGGTTTTGTGCTTTTACATACATACACACATGCATACACACATATACACATATACACATGTACACATATATCAAATGTACTATGTATAATTAAATATATAAGAAATTAGGGTTTTTTAATTAAACAAAAAATATATATTTAAATATTAAAAACAGAGGGTCTTAAGTTTAATTTTAGTATATATAAACAAATAAAATTTAGGAAAAAGAGTTAGAATATATAATCAGATTTGCTATGTATAATTAAATATATAAGAAAATATGGATTTTGGATTAAAATAAAAATATATAATTAAATATACAAAAAATAAGATTCAAGGTTTAATATTCATATATATTATCAAATAAAATTTAGGAAAAAAAATTAGAATATATAATCAAATGTACTATCTATAATTTAGTATATAAAAAATTAGGGTTTTAAAATTAATATATATATATATATATATATATATATATATATATATATATATATATATATATATATATATATATATATATATATATATATATATATATATATATATATATATATATATATATATGTATGTATATATATATATATATATAATTAAACATAAAAAAAATGGGGTTTTAGGTTTAATGTTAATATATATACTCAAATCAAATTTAGGAAAAAATTAGAATACATTATCAAATGTACTAGGTACAGTTAAATATATACAAAATTAGGGTTTTTTATTTAAAATAAGAATATATAAGTAAATATATAAAAAATAGGGTTTTAGGTTTAATATTAAAAGATATAATCAAATAAAAATTAAGAAAAGAATTAGAATATATAATGAATAGTACTATGTATAATTAAATATATAAAAAATTAGGGTTGTTGAGTTAAAATAAATATATATACTTAAATATATAAAAAATAGGGTTTAATGTTTAATATTAATATACACATACACATATATACACACACATACACATACACATATATATACATATGCATACACACATACATACATACATACATATACATGTTTTAGGTCTAGGCCTTTAGGATTAGGGTTTTAGGATTTTTACATACATACACATATGCATATACACATACACACATGCACACACACACACACACACACACACACACACACATATATATATATATATATATATATATATATATATATATATATATATATATATATATATATATATATATATATATATATATATATATATATATATATATATATATATATATATATATATATAATGCATACACACACATACACATGTATACATGTTTTAGCTCTTGTTCTTTAGGAATAGGGTTTTAGGGTTTTTACTTATGTACACATATGCAAACACACATGCACATATACACACACATATACATAGACACATGCACACATATATACATACATACATACATACATACATACATGCACACACACACATACATACATACATACATACATACATACATACATACACACACACACACACACACACACACACACACATATATATATATATATATATATATATATATATATATATATATATATATATATATATATATATATATATATATATATATATATATATATATATATATATATGCTTACATTCACATATGCATACACATCTATATATAGATGCATATACACATAAACACATATACATGTTTTAGGTCTAGATCTTTAGGAGTATTAGTAGGGTTTTATGGTTTTTACATACATAAACATGCATAAACACGTATGCACATATACGCATACACACACACACATACACACACACATTTATATATATATATATATATATATATATATATATATATATATATATATATATATATATATATATATATATATATATATATATATATATATATATATATATATATATATATATATATATATATATATATATATATATATATATATACATATTCACACACACACATATATATACATATATGTATATATACATATATATATATATATATATGCATACAAGGACATAAACATGCACACACATCACATATACATACACAACTTCACACATAGAAATGTTCTGGGTCTAGGTCTTTAGGATTAGGGTTTTTGAATTAAATTAAATGTATATAAAAAATAGGATTTTAAGTTTAGTATTAATATATATAATCAAATAGATGTAAAGAATAGAAAAAAACTAGCATATATAATCAAATGTACTCTATATAGTAAACTATATAAGAAATTATGGTTTTTGAATCAAAATAGGTAAATAATTAAATATATAAAAATAGGATTTTGGGTTTAATATTAATATAACCAAATATATATATATATATATATATATATATATATATATATATATATATATATATATATATATATATATATATATATATATATATATATATATATATATATATATATATATATATATATATATATGTGTGTGTGTGTATATGTATGTATGTATGTATGTATGTATGTATGTATGTATGTGTGTGTGTATGTATGTATGTATGTACGTATGTATGTACGTATGTATGTATGTGTGTGTGTGTGTTTGTGTGTGTGTGTGTATATAATAGGATTTTAGGTTTCAAACTACTATGTATAATGAAATGTGTTATGTATTATTAAGTAAATAAGAAAGAAGGATTTTAAGATTAAAATTGGTATATATAATTATATATGTAAAGAACTAGGGTTCTATGATAGATATCACTACACGTAAATAAATATGAAAATAGCTAGGGTCTTTGCATTAAAATAAATATATAGAATTTAATATATAAAAATAGGGTTTGAGGTTTAATATTAGCATATATAATCAAATATATATAAACATAGGAAAAAAAGTACAATATATAATCAAATGTACTATGAAAAATTAAACGTATAAGAAATTAGGGATTTTGACTAAAATATATAAGAAGTAGGATTTTAGGTTTCGTATTAATATATATAATTAAATATATATAAGAAAATAGGATTTTAGGTTTAACACTAGTATATATAATCAAATGTGCTCATTACAATTAAATATATAAGAGATTAGGATTTTAAGATTAAAATTAGTTATACAATTAGATATGTATAGAGCTAGGGTTCTATGATAAACATTAGTATAAATAAATAGATATGAAAATAGCTAGAATTCTTGAATCAAAATAAATATATATAATTAAATTTATGAAAAATAGGGGTTTAGGTTTAATATTAGTGTACATAATCAAATACATATAAAAGGTAGGAACAAAAGTACAATATATATCAAATACATTATGTATAGTTAAATATATAAGAAATTAGGATTTTTAATTAAATTAAATATATATAAAATAATATTTTACGTTTAATATTAATATATATTATTAAAAATACATATAAATTATGAAAAAATTAGAATATTCAATAAAATATCCAAGGTTTAATTAAATATATAAGAAATTATGGTTTTTGAATTATTGTTTTAGGAAGAAAATTAGTATTTGTAGTCAAATAAAGAAATAGGATTTTAGAATTAAAATTAGTATATATAACCAAATGTATCACATATTAAATGTCCCAACATCTCCACATGGTATCAGATGGCACCTTTGGATCTCGAGGTGAGAATGGCATGTCCTTGCACTTAGTGGAAGTATCAAATTTGTCGAAATGATGGATTTGTACTACACATGTTCTAGAATATCAATCCTTTGATGTAGATCGACTACAAAACCTCTGCTATCAGTCGCATGGTTCCCTTGGTGAGCATGTTGATCCAAACAACATTGCAACATCGACCTCTCGTGGATAGGAAAGAACAAAGAGGGAAGTAGAAGAACAAGGTTACAACATCACACAAAATCAACACATGGAAGAAATGCTTAAGGTGTTTGATGACATGGACCAAGATCAAGATGGTGGAGAATATGTCATCGGTTCCATGGACATGACAAAAATTCCACAATCAAAAGTCGACAAAGAACACCAGAACATGTGAAGGCTAGCCCCTTTACCACTCTACACTAGGGCAAATATATATGTACCATGTGCGTCGCTCATGATGCTCAATCTTCAATCCATATATGGACGGTCAGATAGTAGTGTTTCTAAATTGTTCAGGTAAGTGGATCTGAATATCTCTCTGGTACATGGTTCATGGTTCATTCTGCTCCGACATATCTCTTTTATGTTTGAAAATGTGTTTTGCTTTATCAAATCATGTTCTGGTTGTCAGTAATTTAAAACTTAAATCGGCAACCACTATATATGTTGCATGTACTCTTTTTTTTTTGACAGAATGTATTGTCATTTGCTACACAACCACATTGTCATGTTGTTATAGCAAGAAACAACAGACTTTGTCAAAAAACAAAAATTTGCAGATATGATCATTTGTATAGGTGCCGGTATGTGCCTCGTTATGGCCAGGCACACTTGATTTTCCCCACGGATATACTGATGCTTATACTGATGATTCTCAAATCGATGCGCATATCGTTGCGTATACCAGAAATTCACATGTAAATATCGATTCCTATATCGACGAAAATATACTAGCGCCCATATTGACACTTATTTCAATGGTAATGGGCAAGTACATATGCATATACGAGCACCCATACCGATGCTTATACCAATGATATTGTTGTGGTGCTTATACCGGGGAATATACCGATGTCGGGGCTATATTACCCTTGTGTATTTGCATCGGTAAAGACGCGGTATGCCCCTCATATGTTGTAGTGTCATCAAATGGATCAACGTACTAAGAGACAAAAATTACAAAATTAGCAAACTATGATGGTCGCATTCTTTATATTAGAAGTATAGAGTTGAAAAAAAAAATCATGTGAAATGTGGAGTTAACAAGAATAGAATCGAGATTATACAACTTATAAAGCCATTTCTATAAACCATGAAAGGTCACAGAGCAATACCATATACAGAGGTGTAGAAACGAATATTACATGAAGTGTTAATGTATGTATAAAGAGTGAATATTTGATGAGCATATTTGAAGCAACTACAAGATGTTTTAGAGAGGTCAAAGAGTAACGGAATATGATAGTAATTGGAGAAAATTTCATTACAATAGATTTATTACATGTACAAGAATAAAATTATATTCTAATCCAAAATTCAGAGTGGGCTTTCATATTTAAAATTCTTCTTCTTGCAAGTACTGAAGATTACCATAAGCATGGTCTAGTCTAGCAGAAAAGTAGTGAGGGAATTTGTGCTCCATGTGAATCCCGAGTGGGAGGAGAAGTCAAACAAATTGTGAGTGGTGGATAGCTTAATCCAAGCCTACCACTCAAGCCCCAAAATAGTGTTCCCCTTATTATCATATCTGTCTCTAATGTTGGTGACCATAGTGAAGTCTCCCACCAAGATGAGAGGACCTTTAAGGTCATTAAGCTCTTCCTAGCCTTTAGTCCTAAGAGTAACAGAGTTAGAAGCATAGACATTTATGATGGTGCAATCATAAGGATTTTCGAGGGAGACACCAGTCCATTGGTGCCATTTACTAATGAACTTGCCTACAATGAAGGGACTTAGGGATTTAGCCACCCCTAAAGCTGCACCCCCTACCATGGGGATGAGACCGTGATGTTGGGTGGACACACACCTCAAATTAATGGGGAGTTTGGAGCAATACCAATTGTGAGATCGACCACTCCCTCTGTATCTCTAACCATTCCCCCTTAAACGTTGTTCTTAAGGTTGATAGACCGAATGAAAGGGTGGGTTGGCCACACCTGGACCCTAACCTTCTTAAAGTCCCTTATGTCCTTGACAGATCTAAGGTGATCATCTCCCATTACTTCCGCGAGTATGCTAACCGTAGTATAGCTTGGGCTAAAGCGGTTAGAGAAATTCAGACTCTCTTCATCCACTTCAAGAAGTAAAAAAAAGAAGCCAAAGATAAAAGAAGACATGATGTTGTCAAAGAAATTAATCTCCTGGCTTCCTTTCAAAGCCCTAATAAGATGGGCCTTATTTTATCCCTTCAAGAGAAACTGAGATACAAAGAGTACCTTGAGGCTAGCAGTATCCTGACCTCTTCAAGGGAATTCTGGGTTGTGAATCTTGAGAGACCTACTAAAAGCATGTTTACTCTCTTAAAAAAGAAAAAAGATCAAGGATTATATTCCTTTCCATAAGAAAAAGGATGGTGGATTCTTCACATCAAGAAAACTTACAGGAGGCTAATAGCTTCTTTACAAATGTTTTCTCTAGTTCTCCCAAGTGGGGGAGGATATCCGCAGAGCCAGAGCCTATATTGCTCTTAAAAGAAAAAAAACTATTCCTTTTGGCCTCGCTACCATGCTGGACCTGCCCCTCACTGCCGGTGAGATTAAAGAAACCATTGGTAAATTGAAACCCTACAAGTCTCTTGGGATTGATGGTATACCTAATGAGTTCTTTATTGCTCTGAAAGATTTCTTGGCTCCTTACATTCTGTTGATTTGGAAGGATTTTGTTAGCCGGGGCACTCTCCCTATTGAAGTCAACACTGGAGTAATCAAATTGATCCATAAAAAAGGCCCTAAAGAGGACTTGAATAACTGGAGACCTATCACTTGTCTGACTTGCATCTACAAAATCATTGCCTCTTCCCTTGCTAGAAGATTGAGCCCCATCATGAAAGATATTATCCTCCATGAGCACAAAGGATTCATTAGAGGTAGATTTATCTTAGATGCTATTATCTCCCTTTGGGAAGGGATGGACTATGACAATGAGTCTAAGCAAGACTACTAATTCTTTAAGATAGATTTAGACAAAGCTTATGACACGATTGAGTGGGACTTCATTTGCCAATCCCTCCATGACCTTAGTGTTGGCAAAAGATTTATTAAAGTTCTTAGTACTCTCTTTGGAAATGCCCATTCTAGAATCTTTATTAATGGTAGTCTTTCCCCCCACTTTCGACTTAGAAGGTCTATCCGGCAGGGTTGCCCCTTAGCCCCCCTTCTGTTTGCTATTTCTAGTGATGCCCTTGGGTGGTTGATCAAGGATGCCTTCGAGGCAAAAAAGTTGAAGGAGTTAGTCTTCGTAGATCTGACAATCAACTGTGCTTGCATGCCTTTGCTTATGATACTAATATTGTGACTAAAGCTGATGGGGACTATGCTGAGTGCATTCTTAATTGTCTCAACACCTTCTGTTTTGCCAATGGGTCTCTCATTAACCAAAAGAAACTTCGTTTAGAGCCTGTGACAATATATTTCCTAATCACATTAACAACTTGGGTTGTGAGTTGTTAAGAGATGAAGAAATCTTTAGACTTTTGAATTTTGAAGAACCCTCAACATATGAAGAAGAAAAGAAGAAGCCTAAGTGGATGAATGCTATGGAAGAAGAGAGAGATGCCTTACTAGAGAACCAGACTTGGGAATTGGTACCCATGACTCCGTCTATGAAAGTCATATGCTCAAGATAAATATATAAGGTACAAAAAACTTTTGATGGATCCATTGATAGGTAGAAAGCAAGGCCAGTGACCAAAGGATAAGCACAAACACAAGGTTTTGATTATGAAGAAACATTTTCACCTGTTGCAAAGATGCCTGCCATTAGGGAATGCATGAGTGTTGCATCTCCCAAGAATTTGAAAATTTATCAAATGGATCTAAAAAATGCTTTTCTAAATGGATGGATATCTGAAGAGGTATACATGGCTCAAGATCCTAGGTTTGAAGCTCAATCATGTCTTGAATATGTATGCAAGTTTAGTAGAGCTTTTATGGACTACACCAAGTCTCTAGGGCTTGTAATCATTGGCTTGTCACTTACTTGCAAGATAAGGGATTCAATGTGAGCAAGGCAGATCCTTCTCCCTTCATTAAGATATACCAATCAGAGGTCATATACCTATGTGTATATACTGGTGACATAATCATTATAGGTAATGATGTAGAAGGAATCAAAAAGATCAAACTTCAAATGAAAGAAGAATTTAATATGAGTGATCCTAGTTTGCTTATGTACTTCATAAGTTTTGAAGTGGTATATATAGAAAGAGGAATGTTTGTTACTCAGAGGAAATACATCAAAGACATGCTTGTTAAATTCAAAATGGAAAACTCAAATGTTGAAGGTATCCCTATGGATATGACTCTGAAAATGAGTGCTCATGGAGATGAGCAAATTGAGGATATAACTAGCTATCAAAGTCTAGTTGGAAACTTGAATTATGCCACACTAGTTAGAGTGGACATTTGCTATGGAGTAATTGCGTTGAGTCATGCATACTCCAAAGCCACCTCACATGGAAGAAACCAAAAGAGTCCTCAAGTATTTGAAAGAGACAATCAATGAAGGTTTATACTATCGTTACACATCTCTCTCTCTCTCTCTCTCACACACACACACACACACACACACACACACACATATATATATATATATATATATATATATATATATATATATATATATATATATATATATATATATATATATATATATATATATATATATGTGTGTGTGTGTGTGTGTGTGTATATATATATATATATATATATATATATATATATATATATATATATATATCAAACTCTTCTATGATGCAGATTGGGCATTCTCTAAAGATGATAGGAAAAGCACATCTCGATACCTTTGTTTTGTAGGTACAAAGTTAATTTTTTGGTCTTCAAAGAAGCAACCAACAGTAGCACTCTCCTCAATAGAGGCTAACGATAGATGACTTGAAAATGCTACACAAGAAGAAATGTGGATTAAGAACGTATACTCTGATTTGGGTCTTAAATCATCAATTCCTCATAATTTTAAAGACAATATCAATTCACTGCATCTTGATGCTTACCCAATCTATCATGACAAGACTAAACACATAGAAGTTCATTATCAATATGTTAGGGACAATACTACAAGCAAATATATTCAATTATCCTATGTGTCAAGACACCAACAATATGTAGATATGATGAGAAAGGCATTCGGTGGAAAGCGAGGTAAAAAGATTCAAATCAATAACTGGATTGCAATAAATCTTAAAGGATTGAAGAATCAAGCTTCTTAGGCTTGAGGGGGAGCTATTGGTACAAATTCCAAGCCTAAGAGCTTGGCATTTGATTTATGGACTACTCCCATAAATTCATCTCATGTAGCATTGGACATGAGAACACATGCTTGTGAAACCTTCAAAGAGTAACACCTGTATTTACTCTAGTCATTTGTAAAAAACTAAACATAGAAGAGGAATCTCATGATGATAGGAAGCTGACTCTATGAAGTTTCTTAGTTGGAATCAAATCAAAACGTCCCCAAAAATGTATGATCACTTTTAGGTGAAGGATTTACCTACAAGTTCAAATTAGACATTCAAGTATGAATACACCTGCTTCTTAGCCATGGGACACCACACCCATTTCTACCACATTGAGGTACATTATTGAGCATAGAGTGTGCTCACTTCATTAAGGAGTAGTCCTCTACACTTCCCATGTATCATATGCTCAATAGCATACACATTCTTGATCATTACTTTAAGTTCTTTTCTACATGTGTTGTAGTACGTTCATGCACGCATTGAACTTTTCCTGTGGATTTATTTGTGCATAAGCTTCCAATTGCTATAATTGTATTTTTTTAGTTAGCTAAAAGGGTTTAGTATCAACATATCAAGTTTCATCATCATTGGTTCAGTAGATCTTAAGATATAAAGCTTTAAAGCTGAGTGTGTTTGCACATCCTCTTGTTCTTGAAAAGTCGGGGTGACTCCTTAAACGTGTTAGATTTATTTCTCTCTGTATGGTATAGATAAATTCATCGAATAACTTTTTAATTAGCTATACACTTCAATTAGATGTGTGCAAAATCTCTTTGTTCAATTCATACCAGATTGTGAGCTCGGAACATATCTCTGAGACTTTCTCATCCAAAAAAAGAAGGCTCTTAACAATTCTTGCAAATCAAAGTTATTTGTTTTGGTGCAAACTTTTGATGATGATGTTTCAAATGACTTAATGGCTGCTTATGCATTTTTGAGAAGCTACAAAAGTGTACTAAGCATCATGAGTCAAGCAAATAGAAGTAATCTGTTTTGGTGCAAACTTTTGATGATGATGTTCCAAACGACTTAATGGTTTCTTATGCATTTTTGAGAAGCTACAGATGTGTACTATGCATCCTAAGTCATAGAGAACGTTTGTTTTTTCTTTTAAACAAAAGGAAGTTCGGCCTTGGGCTAGAGGACATTTGTTGCAGCACCAATAGATCTCTATACATATACCATCACCTCTTCACAACTATCTTTATGTGAGGAGAGATTCTCTGTTGGAGATATTATTTTGGCTTATGTGAATTCAAAGAATATTTTAATAGATGTTTTCACAAAGGCTTTGCCTAGGGAGACGTTTGAAGCTTTTCATAAAGCTTTGGGATTACTCCCTTTGGTAGATTGATCTCTTTTAACATAACTTGGAACTTCCTTATACATGAATGCCACTTTCTTGTTCAGAGCATCACTACAAGGGGGGATTTGTTGATATGTTTAAGTAGTGATGTGCATGAGAACACTATGGAATTTCGAGGCACATTTTCACTTTTTAGGAGGCTTTTTAATCATCTTTCATACATTCCTATAACCCTAACGGTTCATTAGTGTGCAAACAAGTGAGCATTGTTTATCTCATTACTCGAGATTGGATAAAGCAATGATAATGAAACTTGATAGCAACAAAATGGACACTCCAATGAATCTATATCAACTTAAATCACATTAAAGGATCAAATATACACTAAGAAACATGTCACAGAATTTCACTCTTCTTAGTGGTACATGACAGAGTAGAAAATATGAGATATGAGAAAACTATAAGTATTAATTCACATAGATTACATTGATATTTGCAATGAATGATTGAAAAATGTAAGGGCAATGATAAAGCTATGATGTGAGCTCAACATCAACTTAATATCCCTTTGAATATCTCTCCAATTCCGGCTACTATAATGCGACTTTTGAAGTCCTTTTTTATAGCTAAAGTTGGAGCTCATTTTTTAATTTTGAAGTTCAAACTTCTACCAAAAAGTATCTCTAGAGTTTAGGATCTCAATCTCCATTTAACTCACAAATAATTCGTGAAAAGATTTTTCTAACAACTCGTGATTGAAGTGATTCCATATGTGCACTTTTACAAGTAGTAAAAAGTCAACCTTTACAAGAGATCATTTATGTGCTAATACATGAATGTACATATGAGCCTTGGGATAAATGATCGAGCATTTAGGCCTGGAGTTGATGGAGAGTGTTAATCTCCAAAAGAACAAGTTAACCTTGAATTTAGATCACCTCTATATCAAGATTAACCTTAGACTCCACCAAACTTAGAGAACTTTCACCAATTTATCAGAAAATTGATTATTCTGAAAAATTCAGCTTCTTCAGAAAAGTCTACTGCAGATTAATCACTCATTGACTAATCAATCCTGTAAAGTTTTTGATAAAACTTTGCACAACACTTCGCCTTAAGGTTGCGCAACTTTTCCAAGTTATATCTCTCAAAAAGATTGAGTACACACTGAGAAATGTGTGAAACACTTTACCTATGCCTGAAAGAGCTTCTCTGCAATGGCGACTTTGACACCTGCAACTTCTTAGCACTGGTTCTCCCAAAGTAAATCCCGTTTGATCAAGATCTTTTAGCCATAGATGGCTTACCTTCCAACTTAGATTTTAAGCCCTCACTTGTCTAAAACTTTACACTGTGGACTGAGCAATGATCATTTCATTGAAGATGAAATGTGCGCCAGATTTTACGACTCTTAGAACATTCTTACATATGAATGTTCCTAATCAAAATTCTCTTAGCCTGATTTCAATTAACCTCTCAAATTCTAGCCATAGATAGATTAGCTATGGACTTAGACACGTGCAGAAGGATTTCTCAAAAGATTAAACACAGAAGGAGCAGACTGCTAAACATCGGGCGCAAGTTTCTCGATTTCTTCAGAAAATTTACATACAAGTGAGGATGGATGATTCACTCACTTTCAATGTGTCTAATGACACTAATTTCTCTCTCCCTATTCTCTAATCTTCTTCTGCTCTATTTGCCCGACATTTTCCAACATATTTATAGATGAATATGTACAAGTGTATGACAAGACAAAAGTATAAGTCAGCTAATGTACATATGTGTACACATCTTTGGAATCCTGAAAAATATCCTTCCTTCAACCTTCTGAATTTATTCTCCTCTTGACTCCTTGACTGCATTCCTTCATAATCCTTCAATTGATGATTGTCATGCACTAACAGCTCCCCCTCAATCATTAATTGAGGTTCTTCTCTATCTTCTTTACTCCAGCCATATCCTTGAATCTTTGTAGTTTTGGTCCATCTAGACTTTCTGTCATCATATCTGCAACTTGATCTTTTGTGGGAGTGTGTATGACTTCAATCTCCTTCTCAATGACCTTCTCTCTCAGAAAATGATACTATATTTCAATATGCTTAGTTCTAGCATGAAATACAGGATTAGCTGCCAAGTATAATGAACTCATATTGTCTCCACAAATAATAGGAGTACTCTGAATCACATCAAAAACTTTCAAAAGTGTCTTTAGCCATATTACCTCTTTTGCAGCTTCCACCATACCTTTATATTCTGCTTCTGTAGATGACAAAGCAACTGTATGTTGCTTCTTGGAACACCATGAAATCAATTTGTCTCCTACATAGCACAAGTATCCATGTGTTGATCTTCTATCATCCACATTACCTGCCCAATCTGCATCACTATATATCTTCACTCTTGTGTCAGAAGTAAATCCATAGTACAACCCTTCTCTGAGTGTACCCTTGATGTACCTAAGTACTCTTTGTCCTGCAATCCAATGTTCCTTTCTAGGACAATGCATAAATTGTGAAAGCACACCAACTGCATATGATAAATCAGGCCTTGTCAATGTAGCATAGATCAAGCTACCAACCAAACTTTGATAGAGTTTCATATCTTTGAACTCTTCTCCTCCAAACCTAGACAATTTATGGTTCACTTCCAAAGGTGTAGGTGCAACCCTGCAATCTTCCATTTTAAATTTGGTTAGCAAATTTTTAAGATACCTTTCTTGGGTCACATATACTCCATGTTGAGTATAAGAGATCTCCATTCCCAAGAAGAATGATAGGTTCCCCAAATCACTGATTTTAAACTCTTTCTCCATCTGCTTCTTGATTATTTGTATTCCCTTATCATCTGTTCCTGTAAGTATTATGTCATCAACATAAATACACACATAAATGAACCCATCTTCACTTGCTTTGACTAGCAAGCTACTATCTGCCTTTGATGCTTGAAATCCAAGATCATTCAAGAATTTTACAAGCCTATAATTCCAAGCCCTTGGGGCTTGCTTCAACCCATACAAAGCTCTCTTGAGCTTACACACATAATTTGGACTCACTTGATCTTTGAACCCATCTGGTTGCTCCATGTAGACTTCATCTGAAATGTAACCATTCAAGAAAGCATTTTTTACATCTAATTGAGATAACTTCCAACCTTTGCAAGCAGCAATTGCTATGAGTGTCCTGATGGTTGTCATCTTTGCCACAGGACTATAAGTCTCATCATAGTCCACTCCATATGTCTGTGCATACCCTTTCACAACAAGTCTAGCTTTGTACCTAGACACACTTCCATCTGCAAATCTCTTTGTTTTGTAAACCCACTTACATCCAATGATCTTCTGACTATTAGGTTTAGGAACCAAATCCCATGTTTGATTCTCTATCAATGCATCATACTCCTCTTGCATAGCATCTTCCCAATTCTTTTTCCCTTTGGCCTCTTCATATGTAGAAGGGTCTTCATCTGCTTTTACCAAATAAGCATAATCTTTAGTAGTTAAGAATGAAGTGTCATAGCTATACCTTGTAGGTTGCCATTTGTGCCTAGATGACCTCCTAACTTCTGCACTTCTTGAAGTTTCTGGTTCATCACATTCTGGATCAAACCTTGGCCTCTCTTCAACTTCAACCTGCACTTCATTGTTCTCACTTTCATCAAGTAATTGAATCTTTGCTTTACCTTTTCTTTGATCCACTACTTCTTCATCATCTGCATGTATATCATACCTGCATACCAAGTACCTTGCTCATCAAATGTAACATCCTTGGATACAATAAATTGCTTTGTGGATGGACTCCACAACCTGTATCCCATTTGCTTATCATCATAGCCAATGAAAACATACTTTTCTGCCTTAGGCTCCAACTTATGCCTCAATTGAGATGGCACATATGCATATGCCAAGCATCCAAATATTCTGCAATGATCTAAGGTAGGTTTCTTACCCCACCAAGCTTCATATGGTGTCATGCCCTGCAAAGCTTTACAAGGCAATCTATTGACCAAGTATGTAGCTGTATTTACAGCCTCTGCCCACAAATAATTTGGACAATTCTTCTCTTTCATCATGGACCTTGCAAACTCAACAAGAGTCCTATTTCTTCTTTCTGCTACCCCATTTTGTTGAGGAGAATACCTGCAAGTAACTTCTCTCTTTATACCTGCATTCCACAAATAATCATTGAACTCATTTGAAAAATACTCTCCCCCTCCATCTGACCTTAGTCTCTTTAATTTTTGACCTGTAATCCTTTCTGCATATGCATGATAGTGTTTAAATGTATTAAACACTTCTGACTTTTCTTTAATCACATAAATTGTGATCCACCTGGTAGCATCATCAACATATATGACATAATATCTTGAACCATTTATACTAAAGTCCTTTGAAGGACCCCACACATCTGTATGCACCAATTCAAGTCTTTCTGAATACATAAATCCATGCTTGGAATAGGATTGCTTATGAGCCTTACCTAATTGACATGCCTCACATCTGTATGTCATGTGTTGACCTGCAATGTTAGGCAATCCAAGCACTGAATCATTGTTAATCATTTCTTTAATACCTCTTTCATTAAAGTGTCCAAGTCTTTTGTGCCAAAGATCCAATTCTGACACCTTTTGCTCTCCATATGTGAACATAGCATGTCCAACATTTCCTTGTACCTTCAATGTGAAAAGCCTTCCTTCTTTCTTTCCTGCAATAATTTGTTTATACCCTTGACTAGGGTCTTCCACATAAACTCCATCATTGGTAAACCTTACCTCATATCCTTTTTCCACAATTTGACCTACACTGATCAAATTCTTTGGGATTGTGGGAACATAAAGAACCTTACTCAGAAGAGTGCTCCCATCCTTAGCTTTGACTGAACCAATTGACTTTACCTTATGCTTTGTATTATCACCTGTCTGAACTGTATGATTAATTGCATTATGATCTAGGTCAGTCATCAAAGCAATATTTCCACTCAAATGATTACTACATCCTGAATCAATATAGAACACTCTCATGTCTTCATGTGAGGTTTCACATGTATTCATAATGAGAGTCGAGTCCTCCTTTTGATCTGATGCATAGTTGTAGTAGGTGTTATTATAGGATTGACTTTGGAAGTTTCTTCCACCACCTCTTCCAAAAGAATTCCTACCACCTCTACTTTTGAAGTTTCCTCTCTGAAATCTACCACCTCTTGCTTTTTGATTAAAGTTCTGATAATTACCATTGTTTTGATTATTATGCCAACAATCATGAGATAGATGATTGGTCTTACCACGTATCCAACAAGCTCTTGCATTCTCTTTGTTGTTTCTGCCTCTTCCTCTACTTCTGCCACTTCCTTTTCCTCTTATGAAGTTTGCTTGGTTTGAAGTACCTTCTTCTTCACCTGATTGTTGCTTTCCTTTGTTAGCTTTCTTCTTGTCTTTAAAGTACATTGCATGACCTGCACTCTTATCAACATCTCCTTTGATATCATTCTCAAAAGTTAGCACATGACCTAACAATTGATTCAAGTCAGGAGTAAAATGATCTAATGAAAGTTCTGTAGATAAAATGAAAGGCTTCCATTTCTCATCTCCTCTTAGCCCTGTGAGTATTTGTCTTACCAATTTGTCTTCTTCAATGTCTTCATCCACTGCACCTAGAGAGTCTGCAATGTCCTTCATCTTTGTCACATAATCAGAGATTGATTGTGAGGCCTTCTTCTTAAAAGTAGTAAACTCTGCCCATAGTGAAGCTTTCCTTGATTTGGTTGTATTTTGGAAATGCTCTTCCAAAGCATTCCAAATGTCACATGCACTTTCAAGTCCTCTAATGTGAGGAAGCAAATAGTCATTGACTGCCATGTAGATGATACTTCTTGCTTGAGCATCCTTCTTCATCAAATTCTTCAAATCTGCAAGCTCCTCCCTAGTTGGAACACTAGGATCTCTGAATTTAGGCTTCTCTTCTTCACCTGTAATGTAGGCTATCAAATCTTTGCTCATAAGATGAGCTTCCATCCTCATAGACCAAGCTGGATAGTTCTCTCTATCCAACTTTTCAATTTGGAGACTATCTCCCATCCTTGCTTCACCTGTAGTCTCCAAACTTTAACCTTTACAGATAATGAATGTACCTTTACTTCGAATGTTGCTCCTTCTGATCCTTTTGATACTCTTTGTATGTCTTCCTTCAATCTTTCTTCACACTTTAACCTTTTGCACCTTCGAGATGTAAAGATTTGTATTTCTGCAGTAGTTGGAGTCTCCTTCACTTCAATTTTGACACAACCTGCTCTGATACCACTGATGGAGAGTGTTAATCTCCAAAAGAACAAGTTAACCTTGAATTTAGATCACCTCTATATCAAGATTAACCTTAGACTCCACCAAACTTAGAGAACTTTCACCAATTTATCAGAAAATTGATTATTCTGAAAAATTCAGCTTCTTCAGAAAAGTCTGCTGCAGATTAATCACTCATTGACTAATCAATCCTGTAAAGTTTTTGATAAAACTTTGCACAACACTTCGCCTTAAGGTTGCGCAACTTTGCCAAGTTAAATCTCTCAAAAAGATTGAGTACACACTGAGAAATGTGTGAAACACTTTACCTATGCCTGAAAGAGCTTCTCTGCAATGGCGACTTTGACACCTGCAACTTCTTAGCACTGGTTCTCCCAAAGTAAATCCCGTTTGATCAAGATCTTTTAGCCATAGATGGCTTACCTTCCAACTTAGATTTTAAGCCCTCACTTGTGTAAAACTTTACACTGTGGACTGAGCAATGATCATTTCATTGAAGATGAAATGTGCGCCAGATTTTACGACTCTTAGAACATTCTTACATATGAATGTTCCTAATCAAAATTCTCTCAGCCTGATTTCAATTAACCTCTCAAATTCTAGCCATAGATAGATTAGCTATGGACTTAGACACGTGCAGAAGGATTTCTCAAAAGATTAAACACAGAAGGAGCAGACTGCTAAACATCGGGCGCAAGTTTCTCGATTTCTTCAGAAAATTTACATACAAGTGAGGATGGATGATTCACTCACTTTCAATGTGTCTAATGACACTAATTTCTCTCTCCCTATTCTCTAATCTTCTTCTGCTCTATTTGCCCGACATTTTCCAACATATTTATAGATGAATATGTACAAGTGTATGACAAGACAAAAGTATAAGTCAGCTAATGTACATATGTGTACACATCTTTGGAATCCTGAAAAATATCCTTCCTTCAACCTTCTGAATTTATTCTCCTCTTGACTCCTTGACTGCATTCCTTCATAATCCTTCAATTGATGATTGTCATGCACCAACAGGAGTAATTGCACCAACACATTTAACTAGCTAAGTGATAAGTTAAGTGATCAATGTCTCACTTTGAATGAGGCCATTGAATATCTCCTTCAAGTTTTCTTGATCATACAGAAGGATTCAGCTCTATATCATCCAGAGGCTAATGTTCACATAGAGACTATGAATAAGATATTATCAATATGCAGATTAAGCTTGTAGATAATAAACAATTTGATTGGGATAATTAGCTACATCATGCTCTTTGGGCTATCAATAATTCTATAAGCCTCTCTTCAATTCCAACCCCTTCCAAATGTTTTTCACAAATGTGGTGCTACACTTGGATTTCTTGAGCACCACACAAAACGTATCACCATAATATCAATCGAAGGTTGTGAAATATTTTCTAGGGTTGTAGACCTAGAGCACTAAGGAGAGATGGAACTATGTGATGCTCCATGAATATATGCATCTAAGAAGAGGCAACCGGCTTATTTCAATGCTTATATTAATGAGAAAGATCTAAAATTTGACAAATTATTCCTCATTCACATGTTGAAGCAACATGATCATAAGCTAGAAAATCATGGATACAGATCCATAGTCCTCAATAGAATTTCCATGAGTGTGTTGTTCAATTAGAAATTTTAGAAGTTAAAGTATTGTAAAGCTACATTAGCGGATGTAGAGCCAAAAGTTTTCAAGAGCTCTTAATGGATGAGATGATCACATGCTCGAACAAGGTCAAGAAGCCTAAATAAGAAGAATATGGAATTAGGGAAGAAGCTTAAGCAAAGGATATAAAAAAAACCAAAAAACGTAAGTTACAATGTCAAGGTTTGTAACCCAATCCTCATGCCCCAAACTACTACAAGGCAATCTGCCAAGTCTACAAACATACCAAACCTAGGATTATAGATAGGGAGCCATTCATTTTTGTTGAACTAGGATTCAGTGCTAAAACCAAGATGATTAGAGCCTTCATTGATTCACGTGCAGCTACTAATGTCATCAAGTATTCTTGTTTTTGAAATTTGGGCATACAAGTTAATTCAATGGAAACCTATCTCATTAGATTGGGCGTAATAGAAACCCCTTGTTTAGGCAAGGTGGAAATTCCACTTCTCCTTCACAACATTTGAATGAACACAAAAATCTATGTTTCCCATGATGAAGATCTTATGGAGGCACCATGCAGTAGACTTGAACCTAAGGCAATGACTTCTCCACAGTTTGATTAATAAGAAATGCCTCATGATAGAACCAAAAGGCCCTAGATCTCATGGCCCTTCTTGTTCAAAGTCCACACATGGTGCATGTGCACTAAGTTCTATTGTGTAAAATGCTTTGCCACTTTGTGGACAAGCCACGCAAGTGTTGGATCCCCCTTCTTTTCCAAAACAAGGAGTTTTTATAGCAAAGGAGTGACCACCCATCAGGAATAAAATACAAAACAACACCAATCAATGAAGCTAACAACACCCACAATCAAAGAAGAAAGATCCACAAAAAATGCAGCAATTCTTTGTGAAAAAAGGTGATATTTTCATATATATATATATATATATATGTGTGTGTGTGTGTGTGTGTATGTATGTTTACACACACATATATATATATATGTGTGTGTGTGTATATATATGTGTGTGTATATATATATATATATATGTGTGTGTAAACATACATACACACACACACACACACACACACACACACATATATATATATATATATATATATATATATATATATATATATATATATATATATATATATATATATATATATATATATATATATAGTTAGTTAGATAGATAGATAGGTAGATAGAGAGCAAGAATGAGGGAGAGAGAGCGAGACTTATATACTTAGAGCCACGTATATACAAGCACATATATATACACACATGGTCCATGTCACATAACATGGTTTTGGTGTGGCTTTTTATTTATGCATGTGGTCAACAAGTTACATGAACATGACACGCTAAAATTTCACACATAGCTAACTGTCTCTGAAAATGACCAATTTCTAGAAATTGTCAAAGAGGACTAGATATTTCTTCTATTTAAGAGTAGTTCAAGGCAAAGCGTAGGTTGTTGCCCATAGACTAGTGTGCAAAGAGTATGCTTGCAAAGATAGCCCACTTCAATTCATTCCACGGAGCAACTAGACTCATCACCAAGACATCCCATTGACCAATTTTTAGAGCTGTCTAGAAAATTTTAGGTTTGCACTTGGCCTAGAAAATCTAGTTTTGTACGTCTTCTCCTTTGTTGTGATGAGCCTTTTGGGCTGCTAACAGGTTGAGATCTTTTGCACATTTGATTCACTTTTGCCAAGAAAGGTTTCCAACCATCCACACGAGTAACGCAGAGATGTAACCATAACGAAGAGATGGAACCATATTGATGAAGTTGGCAAGAGTGTATACCGGCTGAAAACTAACATGGATGCTTTTGTCTGCTTTTGTCGAGGTGGTGAAACACACACGCTTACAATATGAGTGAATAAATACGTTCTAAGTTTATCTTATCATGCATGTTTGATCGTCCTGGTTCCATCTTTTGCCCATCTCTTTTGTATGTTCACCTATTGTATGTTTCCGAACAAGATACCCCAAATGCAGGATACTTCTTTCGAAGGCTTGAAAATATGTAATGGTTTTTAATGTTAAGAACCCAGGTGATTTATGCGATTGAAGGTCGGGCCTGCAAGCAAGATTTTGGTACCCAAATGTATGGACCATTAAGGAATGCCTCGGGGAACTACTTAGGTATCCAAACTTGATGTATCTTCAATGGTTGATCTACTTGAAACTTGATAGATGACAATTCAGAATTGACATGGTTCATCATGGGAAATGTCAAACATTGGTCTAGAGTGACCATTCCATGTGTTTGAGACAAGGGCCAGCCATAGTCAAGGTCCCAATCTCCACGAATATCCTAAGGTATTCAATGGTAATGGGGATGAGTGTTTCATGATGGCCACATGGTGGCACTAGACCTTTCTAGATCATTACTATTTTTGATGCAAGAGGATATATTGGATGGAAGGAGAGTGGCACACACATCATTCACTAGTATTTGATTTTCAAGTCATGAAGATGTTTTAGTTCTCACATTTGGTAATCAGAGCATTATTTTGGAAGCTCTCTTGGGAGAGAAGAATCAATTTTAAAAATTTTCACATCAAATTGCTCACCACCTCAAAAAACATGCTGCTCATCATCATCTTCATCTTGAAAGAATGACATTGCGAGTTGATGAGGATTTTTTGGGCTGTTGGAGAGTAAAATGAAGGAGATAACGTCCCTCACAAGAGCTTTACGCCCCCCTAAGGGAGGCCGGCATTGCCCAAGAATGCAAGAAGTCGCTTGCCATGCATTTTTCACACTTGCCTGCAACCACAAACTGACAAGGGGAGAGGGAGAGAGAGAGAGAGAGAGAGAGAGAGAGAGAGAGAGAGAGAGAGAGAGAGAGAGAGAGAGATGTCCATTCTCTCTTCCTTTTGAGTTATGAGAAAGAGGAGTTGAATCCTCTTTATATAGGCATCATCATCAATCTTTGCTTGATATATGGGATAAACAAAGCAACTATGTGTGCCTTCCATGTTTAGGAAGCTCACACATGAGAAAAATTGAGTTTTTTCTTGAGACCATAGCTTTAAGCTTGCTTATCTAGCTTATTTGAACCACCTAGATCCACTTATTTGGACATAACTTGGTCCTTTCAAGTCCAAATCGAGCCTTTTTCTTCTTGTGCATTCCTCTCTAAGTGTGCTTTTCATTGAATTGTTCAACTTACCTTTTGGATCCACTTTCAAACCTCTACAAGGCTTCAAACTTGGTTGTTCAACATCAAGGACCCCCTGTTTGAGCACTTCTTTGATGCAATAATCATTGACAGACTCTTGGAGAAGCAAGAGGAGTGTGTGGATCATCTCCAGCACATGCACACACCTATAGATCAAGTTTTTGTGTTCTAAGATAAGTTATGTGGTCAATTTTGATGCATTCTTGCTCTCTTCATGCATCATGGTGCACATAGGACAAGAATTTTGCATGGCATACATGGTATATGATTAGTTAGAAGCTTGTTCAGCTCTACACTTTGGGTGAAAGTAGAGTTATAGGTTTAGTTAGCACTTGGTTTTGCAAGTACAACCAAAAGGATATAAGAACTTGTAGTGTTCTTATTGTTATACTGTGTCATAAGCACAAGGATTATTGCAAGGTCGTGTAGTTCCCTTTACTATCTTTGTATATATATTGTGTCTGCCAGCATCATTTGTTTGTAGAAGTGTGTGTAGTGCACTTAGTTTCATTTTTTTTAATTTCTAGTTTTACATTGTTATGGTGCCAAAATGTTTAAGATTTAACATGCATGTGCATAAAAAATAAGTAAAGCATACTAAAAGTTTCTTGTTTTATCATTTCTTAATGGAAAGGCTTGTGATTTGCCTATTTTTGCTGCCACTTGGATATCTTAGGCATACATAGAGCATTAAAACTTAAAATAACATACAAAATATAAAAGCATAAAAAGAGACTTACACCTTATCCTAGCATGGATTCACGACCCTCTTCACTAGTTAGGACTCATACACTTATGGATGTTGAGAGGAGATGGTGGATAGATTCCAGAGATGAAGTGATGCTCGAAAATCATGCTTCACACCAGCCAAGAACAAGTTTTGGAGAGTAGAGTAGACCTTTTGAGCTTCCTAACAATCACAAATAATTACCTAAGTGCTTTGGAGCATGGTCCTCTAATCAATGGATCAAAATAGGTAAGTAGAGATTTCAATTATGTACTCATTCACGGACATTAGGTTTTTCCTTATGCATTGATCTTTATATATTGCACTTGTTGTATTCTTGTTTTAGGTCATTCGTGTACACTCTTTTTATGTAATATAAGAAGAAGAAGATCTTCTTCCTTGCCTCAATCTCTTGTTCCTAAAGATAAGCATGGCCGAAGAGGCCTCTCTTACATCAAGCTTTGATAAACCATTTAGCACGTTTGTCATGCCCTGAATGTTCAGAATGCCCAGACCCCCACGTCCTTTTGGCTAGTACAAGTAGTCCAATTAATTTTTGGAGCACCACTTCTATTGGGGCCACTTGTCCAGAGAAAGTTTATGCAGATTCTTTCCAATTTGATAATCTCTTGATCCTTCAGTCTCCAACATGATAGAAAGTAAATAGTCACTGAGATTAGGAGTGTATTAATTACCATGGTGCACCCTACAAGGTTCATCTGCATATCTTTCTAGTAGGCCAGCTTGTTATCGAGCTTAGAGAGGACCCAATCCCATCTATGGTCCATCAAAATGCCAAATCCCATTGGAATATCTAATAGAGGGAAGATTCCTCCCCTAGGGATCATTTGACAACCCTAATGAACTAGGAATCAGGGCAAAAGGTCAGTAATGGCTCTGAAAACAATTTTTGAGTGGTTTATTTTGGATCCTGAAGCCACACAGAATGTGTCCAAGCATCACCAAAAGGTATCAATGCTGGTCATATCGTTATGCAAAAAGGCATTCATGTCATCCGCAAAAAGTCTTATGATCATCTGGCCATGACTGAGAGGGAGTGAGAGACCCTTAATATGGCCCAAGTCCATATGATGCTTCACTAGGCAATGGAGCCCCTGCATAGCAATAGCAAAAAGCATAGGGGCCAAGGGGCATCCTTGCGTGATAGAGCATTTTAATGTGATAGTCTTTGATAGCTAGCCATTGATATTTATCCACGCAATGCATTTCCCAACAGGGTAGAGATCATCTTAGTGAATTTCTTACTACAACCGAGGTCTTTAAGAGATTGGAGAATGAAATTCCATTCAAGCCTATCGTATGCTTTGTTGAAGTCAATCTTAAGGAAGATAACATCTTGAGTAGACTCTTCTACAAATTCCATACCTTCCCAAACATTGATAATAGCTTTGAGGATGGACCTACCCTTGATGAAGCCCTTTTGGTCCTCACTTAATGAGCTTTGTAAGTGGCAAGAGATGCGGTTGACAATCACTTTAGAAAGTATCTTGTATCGCATTTGTGACACCATGATCGTGCACCAATTCTCAATCTTTTTTTTGTTTCCTTTTTTGTGAATAAGCTTGATGACACCTTTGTTTAGACATTCAGGTAGTGCACCAAAAGACAATGCCTATTTCCATACCAAGCAGAGTAGAGTGGCCACCACCTGTCTTAAGGTCTTGAAAAAATCATTGGTAAGACTGTCAGGACTCCGTTTTCCCATTAAGAAGCACATCGATGAATTCTAGAATTTCAGTTTCTGAAATAGGAGTTTCAAGCAGAGTTTTCAAATTATGTGGGATTCTTGTTGATTTAACTCTAGAAATGGTTGCCATGCAATCATGCCTGTGGGTAGAAAGAGGCATTGAAATCCTGAGGAGTTGGAAAAAATGGTTGACAATCACTAATCTATTTTCTTCTTCCATCTTGCATTTCACCCCATTGATGTCCATCAGGAAGGGGACAACATCCTTGAATTGTTTCTTTTTTATGAGGGCACACATATCTTTAGTAGGTTTGTTAGCCTTACTAGCCCACCACTTTTTGAAGTATACTTGTAGATTTCTCCTTTGAATTTCTTCCTCATATCTCTCTCTCTCTCTCTTTGCATGCACAAACATTTTGAAGTATCTTCCAAGTCCTGACCAGGATCTGAGGAGTCTGCATAACCACGATCCTCCAACTTTTGGCCGATGATGAGAGGTTGGCAAAGGCCAAATTCCAAGCCTTTGTGACCTTCTTTTGGACACAGGGGAAGGAGAAAGAAGTTGAGTTAGCATGAAACCACAATGCTCTCTTCAGCTTGGTGAAAGGCATGAAGGTGAGAATAATTGGGTAGTGATCGGAGATGGTAAGGTCAAAAAGTTGGGATAAGGGGGGTTGACCCACTTGCAGGTTAGGTCTTGTGAAACGTAGCTTCTAATCGAGCCTTGCTTTTCTCAAATCATTCCCTATTTTTTTTAAGTGTTTATGTGCTTCAAATCGTTCTAGTTATAGCTAGAAATATGTCATCGTGTAAATTCAACCTCGGTACTGCTCGAGGGAGAATACATGTCTTTTGATTTTAACAAAATTTTTAGATGATTGTGGGACAAAACTTAAGTGTACAATGTTCTATACACCTTTAGAAATAGAGTTGTTCAAAGAAACAATAGGTATCTTGTGGAAATGATGAAGTGTATGGTCAAAATTCATGCTTTACCACATAGCTTTTGGCTTGAGGCTATAACCTATGCAACATATGTACTTAATAGGTCCAACCAAAGCACAACAATTGATTACTCCATATGAAGCTTGCCATGGTCAAAACCCATATCTTGCTCATGTATGTGTATTTGTTGTTTCATATATGCATTAGTTTTTGAATAAAATTGAGGTAAATTGATTGATAAAGTAGTGAGATGTATTTTTGTTGGATATAGTTCGAAAACTAAAGGCTATCATATGTATCATCCAAAAACTAAAGGCATCCTGGTTAGTCATGATGTTGTTTTTGTGGAAGATGCAATTTAGTTATTACTATCATGCTTTAAGGAGACATTAGTCAGCTGTAAAGATGTGCAGACACTTTGATACTTCTTTTTACAAGTTTACAATCAAGTGGTGGTCCAAATTAGGTGATTTTCTCAGCCTTTATAGGTTTCAAATAATGATGCATATCATTCCATTTCTGATGCAGATTTACATGATGCACTTGTTGATGAGAGGATGACATAGAGGAGGCAAAAAGTATGCCTAAATGATTGTTTGAGAACTTGAGAGATAGGAATTAGATGCATCTATGACATATATTACTTGTTCAGGTTCTCATAGTGCTTCCTTTGCATCAGATTGTTATGCAATGGTTGTCTCTAGTCAATTTTTTGAGAATGATCTTGTTTCTTTTGATGAAGCAAAAAATTATGAAAATGATATGGTTGCTATGTTATCAAAATATGATGCTATTATGAAGAATGGTACTTGGTCTTTATGTGCTTTACCTCATGGAAAAAAGGCCATTGGCACTAAATGGGTATACAAGTTAAAACACAAGCTTGATTGTACAATTGACAAGTGTAAGGGGAGGCTTGTTCCCAAAGGTTATGATCAAGATAGAGGAAATGCTTTTTTGAGACCTTTGCTCCGTATGTTTAATGACCATTGCTCATAGCATTTGTGCACTTGCAGCTCATCATGGTTGGAACTTGCATCCATTTGAGATGAAAAATCCATTTGTAAAAGTGGCCTACATGAATAAGTGTATGTATTTCAGCCCCATGTTTTATGTAGAAAGGGCATGAAAACAAAGTGTGTAGTTTGAAAAAGTTTTACATGTTTTGAAGAAAGCATTACATGCATGGTATGAAAAGACAAAAGCCTACTTCATAGCACATGGTTTTGAGAACATTCCAACTGAGAGGACCTGTTATGTTAAGTGTGCAAATCATGTACTTATGATCATTGTTGTCTATGTTGATGACATGTTGGTCACTAGTCATACTGAGAAGCATATTGCTAAATTTAAGGATTATTTGTGTGCCTCTTTTGAGATGTCAGATTTGCGGCATTTGATGGAGGAATAGATTTTTGTCAAACACAATATATTGACACATTATTGCATTGTTTTAGGCTTGAAGATTGCAAAGCTCTTATATTTGAGCATTCAATCTATGCAAGTTGTTGGAGGAATAGATTTGTGTCAAGAAAAATATATTGACACATTATTGAAATTTTTGGGCTTAAAGATTGCAAACCTATTGCAACTTCCATGCAAGTAGGTTTATAGTTGAGTCCTCATGATGCTAGAGATGCACGTGATGTTGTTGTCTTTCACCAAGATTTTGGATGCTTGATTTACTTGTGCATAATGTGGCCTGATATTCAGTTTGCTATCTCTTCATGGTTTTGAGAACAATCAAACTAAGATGACTTATATGATAAGTGTGCAAATCATGTACTTATGATCATTGTTGTATATGTTGATGAAATGTTGCTCAGTAGTCCTAATGAGAAGCATACTACTAAATTTAAAGATTATTTGTGTGCCTCGTTTGAGATCTCAAATTTGGGGCATTTGATGGAGGAATAGCTTTGTGTCAAACAAAATATATTAACACATTATTGTAGTGTTTTTGACTTGAAGATTGCAAGCCTATTAGTATTTGGGCATTCAATTTATGCAACTTGATGGAGGAATATCTTTGCATAAAATAAAATATATTGAAGTATTATTGCAATGTTTTAGGCTTGAAGATTGTAAACCTATTGCCACTTCCATGGAAACACATTTAGAGTTCAGTCTTCATGATGTTGGAGATGCATTTGATGTTGTTCTCTATGAGCAAGTTGTTGGATGCTTGATTAACTTGTGCATAATGTGACCTGATATTGAGTTTGCCATCTCTCAGATGAGCATATTTATGCATTACAAGGAGCAAAGCATTGGTAGGCGGTTAAGTGCATATTTCTCAAGGGGGATCATTAACACCAGATTTAGATGCTTTTTTCTACCTCACTATGGGTTGGTTGCTATGGCAGTCCTGTGTCCAAGAGTGGTTTTTGCTTCATGCATGTTAGCTCATGCAAATCTTGGTTTAGAAACAAGCAACCTACTATGACCACTTCTAGTTGTGAGGCTAAGTATAGGTCAACCTCCACATGAATTGTTAAGTGTGTATGGCTCACATGCCTTTTGGCTGATTTGGGTGTTGGTCGGTCTTCTTCAACCACCATCATCACTTAGAAGGAGAGCACATTGGTAGTTGCAAGGAACCCTGTGTCCCATGCCCAAATAAAGCACATTGAGGTGCACTATCATTATGTAAGGGAGAGGATCTATGTTGGAGACATCATTTGGCTTTTGTTCCCACATAGGATGATGTTGCAGACCTTTTTATAAAGGCTCTACCTAGGGAGAAGTTTGAAGCTCTTTGCAAAGCTTTGGGCTTACTTGCTTTTGTGGTTTGATCTATTTCCACATATCTTGGAACTTCCTTATACATGAGTTCCAACTCCTTGTTCACTCCATCACTCCCAAGGGGAATTGGTTATATATTTTGGTAGTGATGTGTATAAACACACTTAGGACCATCGGGGCACTTGTTTTAACTTTAAGAGATTTTTTTTCTCGTTGGATTGTTTATATGCTTATAACCCTAATGGGTCAATTATCTTTGTACATTCACTTGGTAATACATTCAATTATCTTTGTACATTCACTTGTATTGTGTTGTGTTCCAAGCTTCTTCTTCTTCCTTGAGCTCTTCATGTGCTTTTGCAGACCTCAAACTCCAACATCCCAATGGAGCATGCACCTCTCTACCATTTCTCATTGGCACCCTAGTGGAGCAATCCATTTTTAGAATTCTGAAGGTTCCCACCCCCATTGGAATTGTAGCTAAATAATAAGTCTAGCTAAAGAGGCACAAAACTATGCATTGATTGATGATAAAGTATAGCAACAAGGTAGATTATTTATTATTTCACATACATGACAATGATTACTTGAAAGTCCTAGAGGCTAAACACAAAGGTATTATAGGTGGACACTTTAGACCTAACAAAGTGACTAAGAATATCTTATTCTTAGGCCTTTGGTGACCACCCTTCACATGTAGATACTTATATGAAACATTTTGACACCTGCTTGATAGCACAATGCCCTATCTAATATGATGAGATGTTTTTAAGATTCATGATTGGAGGATGTTCTTTCTCTAACTGGGGTTTAACTTTCATAGCCCACACATCAACCCACTTACAAGGAGTTCACATGAAAAATACATTATTGTAGCCATTGATTACTTAATCAAGTGGTTAGAAGTATGGGCTACACATAAGAATGATGTGCATATAGTAGCCAAGTTCTTTTTTGAAAATATACTCACAAGATATCGACTACACATTGAGCTAGTTAGTGATCGACATACTCACTTCTTGAATGAGGTCATTGAATATCACCTTCAATTTCGCATGGTCATACACAAGAATTCAGCCCTACATCATCCACAAGCTAATGTTCAAGTAGAGAGCATGAATAAGACATTATGCAATATGCAGACTAAGGGCGTAGATAATAAAAACTTTGATTAGGACAATTAGCTACATCATGCTCTTTGGGCTATCAATTAATCTATAAGACTATGCTCAAAACCACCCCCTTCCAAATGGTTTTTAGACAACGTGTTGTTACAACTGGATTTCTTGACAACCACATAAAAAGTGGCACACAAATATCAATGAAAGGTTATGAATTATCTTCTAGGATTGATGATCTAGAGCACTTAGAAGAGATGAAACTATGTGATATTGCATGAATATATGCATCCAACAAGAGGCAAAAGTCTTATTTCAATGCTTATATTAAGGAAGAAGTTCTAAAAGTCGATACTTTATTCCTCATTTACATGTTGAAGCAACATGCTCATAAGCAAAAAAGAATGAATATGGATACATGGTCCTCAATAGAATTTCCACGAGTATGTTGTTAAATTAGAAACATTAGAAGGTAAAGTATTTTAAAGGTAAATTAATGGATGTAGAGCCAAACTTTATCTATAACCCTTAATAGATGAGATGCTCACATGCTCAAACAAGGTCAAGAAGGGTAACGAAGAAGAATAGAGAATTAGGGAAGAAACTCAGATATAGGTAATCGAACTAAAAAATCAAGTCATGATGTCAAGGTTTGTAACCCAATACTCATGCCCCACACTACCTTAGAGCAATGTGCCAAGTTTACAAACATACCAAAGCTAGCTTATAGATAGGCCAACATTCATTTCTATTGAGCTAAGAGTCACTACTAGAACTAAGATGATTAGAGCCTTAATCGATTCATGTGCAACCACTAGTGCCATCAAGCATTCTTGATTTTAGAATTTGGCCATATAAGTGAATTCAATGGAAGCCTATCTCATTGGATTGGGCAAAATAGAAACCCCTTGTTTAGGAAAGCTTGAAATTCCCCTTCTCCTTCACAACATTTGAATGAAGACAAAAATATTGGTTTCCCATGATGTAGATCTTATCGTTGGAGTTAGACGTATGCAGCTTGTAAACCCACTTAGTGTCAATGGCCTTCTCACCAGGAGGAAATTCACATAAAGACCAGGTACCATTCTTCATTATAGCACCATATTCAGATTGCGTAGAAGCCAGATGAAACATGCTCATTCTCATCACAGAGACTAGACGCAGCCATAACATAGAAATTTGATGTAAAAGAGGCACTATGAGAGCTTAAACGAGTACGATATGACAAAGGTGCATCTAATTTTCTATCACGCAAAATCTACATCAATCATTTTGGCATAGTTTTTACCTGCTCAATATGAGATCTCTCATCAAACAAGTGCATCATGTAAACCTGCATCAGAAATGGAATGTTCTGCATCATCACATGAAACCTCCAAAGGTTGAGAAGTTGCCTCACTAGGACTAGCACTAGACTGTCCACTTATAAAAAGAGGAAGCAAAGTATCATACATATCTTTGGACCTAACATATGTCTCCTTAGTACATGAAAGTAAGGGCTGAATAGCATCTTCCACAAAAACAAAATCATGGCTAACCACAATGCATTTAGTCTATGGATGATACAGACGATAGCCTTTGCTTACAGAACTGTACCCAACAAAAATACATTTTACTACTTTATCATCCAATTTTCTGCAATGTTGTTTAGGCACTAATGCATATGTCAGACAACCAAAAACACACAGATGAGCAACATATGGCTTGCAACTATGCCAAGACTCATATGGAGTGATAGAGTATAGTGGTTTAGTGGGACACCTGTTAAGTACATATGCTGCACACATGACAACCTCAAGCCAAAAACTATGTGGTAAAGCTTGGCTCTTGAGCATACACCTTGCCATCTCGATGAGTGATATGTTCTTCCGTTCAACAAATCCATTATGTTGAGGTGTGTACGGCACTATACAGATGTTTTATCCCACATTCAGCCAAAAATGCATTAAAGTCAGAAGACATATACCCCCCCCTTGATTAGAACGGAGGGTGCCCATTTTACATGCTGACAGATGTTAGCTTATGATACTCCTTTTGCCTTCATTCCATGCTCGAGCAACGCACATAGAGGTGCTTCCTATATTTTTGTTCCCAACTGTCGAGCTCATGCTCTCAACACTCTCTTCGTGTGTCTGCTTCTTCTCTTTGATCTCTACCTAATGAGGCAACGTACAATATCTTGCCAAGTGACAAGATATTACTCTAGCCTCTACACCATCATCATACCCATAAAGTCTATGATGTGACATTTCCTTTAGGCAACATACAATATCTTGCCAAGTGACAAGATATTACTCTAGCCTCTACACCATCATCATACCCATAAATTCTATAATGTGACATTTCCTTCAAGCAACATACAATATCTTGACAAGTGACAAGATATTACTCTAGCCTCTGCACCATCATCATACCCATAAAGTCTATGATGTGACATTTCCTTCCCATTAAAAACATTTTTTCCCTTGAAAATATAAATGAAATGTCTATAGTGGTAGAAGAAAATGCTCGAACTCCCCTCAACCCCATGTACTTAATGTACATGGTCATCTCTATTTCTTATTTTCCCATATCCTTTCCCTTAAGATGTTTCATACGAGAGCATCTTAAAGGTGGGAAACCGTCTAAGTGGTGCCTAATATCTTCCATGTTCACTCAACTTCCAAACTATCACTCCAATGACATATAACATCATCAGAATGACCCAAGTCAGTATGATGTATCCTCTATGGATTAATAATATTAAAAACAGAATAATAGATTGCCCTCATACAACTTTAGGACTTGCTAACCTTGAGTGTAATCACAAGTAATAGTTTAATCTAAACTACCTTGTGAACTATGCGAATCCATCATCTAGCTCATGGTAGTAAAATGCAATCTCTACATTTCACTAATCAAGAAGTCTGTGGTTTGTCATCCTTTACCATTGGACTAAGTTCTATTGGAAGAGCATCTATTGGCACTAGTGCAAACTCTAAAATTTTCTCTTCCCTTTAGTTTTCCATATGGATGCAAAATAAACTTTTAGATATCAGATCTTTGCATCCTGAAAGAATTTTTAGTTATTGAATTGATGCATGTACATGATGGGGTATATCTAATTAAAAGGAAGTATTTAGTTGATTTTTTGTGCAAGTAGGTAGGAGTAGATGTAAGAATCTTACACAAACCATGGAATATAAAGTTATGTGGAGGTGAAGGAGAGATGATTGAAGACATAAAAATCTATAGAAGTATCATACGGTCATCTACTTGTGCCACCATAACTCAACCCAACCTATCTTATGTCATTGATGTTCTTTCATAGTTCATGCATGCTCTTACTAGTGAGCATCTTAATGTAGCAAGAAGAATGTTGAGGTACATCAAGGATACAATAAATCCAACCCTAAGCCCAAAGGTTTTAAAGGTTTTAGTGATGTAGATTCGACATGTTCAAAAAAGGATAGAAGGAGAACGTGAGGCTAAATTTTCATGTTAGGCTCGAAGGCAATCTCTTGACGTCCAAGGAAGTAGCCTATAGTAGAACTATCACCGACACAAGTTGAGTGCAGGATTTAGCCCTAGTTACATATGAAGTTATGTGGTTGAGGAATCTTCTCAAGGATCTAGATGTATAGGTAACAACGTTTCCTTTGTTTGGAAATAACATTTGTAGCATACATCTAGCTAACCATCCTATGTAATTAGCAAGAAGTAAACATATAGAGATTCAAGATCATTTCATTGGAGACAAAGTGTTATCTAAAGATGAGGATAACAAATATCCGAGTAAAAAATAACACTTTGCATGTAATTTTTCCAAATTCATAAGGGCAAATAAGCTTGAGGAATTCAAGGATGCTATAGGATCTAGGTTGAAGGTCAAAGAAGCTCGAGCTTGAGGGGGCATTTTGAGGTCTAAGGTTCATGGAAAAATATAAGACAAACTCCTGTGATAATTTAGAGGTTCAAAGGCTTAATGAGGTTCCCAAGAGCCCATGGGTAAATCAGAATACAACGACAACTCTACTCATCTCCAAGGAGAGGAGGAAAAGGGAGATCATCCCCATGCTTTAGAAGAGTCATATCCTTTCCAACATTCTCCCCAAGATTCCATTTCTTCTCCATAATCTCTCTAGATTAAGCTCTCTCTCATATAGTTTTTCTTCCTAACATCCAAAATTTGTAATCTTGAACGTTTTGGATATCCAATCAACTATACTTTCTTAATAGAAGCTTCAACTTCATTCTTTATGTAATTTAGGAGCTATAGGTAATTCTATGTCTATATGCCAAGTCTACTTACAATGTGTCTCAAATTGTATGTTTCTATGAAGCTATTTCATGTAGTTTTCCACATCCAATTTTGGTAACCTTACGCTTTTTGAAATCTAATAAAGTCTACCTTTTTTATCCAAAGTTTCATCTCCATTATCTATGTGAGTCCTAAGATATAGGAATATCTATATTTGTGCATTCTCTATGTGAGTCCTGAGATATATGAATATCTATATTTGTGTGTCAAGTCCATTCACTACCGATGACAGGTAGCCTAATTTTTAGAGATTGTTTGGTATAGATACCATTGTCCAACGTGAACATACTTTAGATTATTAGGAAGCTACTAGAGACTACTATAGCTAATAAGGTCTACCTTTTTTATCCAAAGTTTCATATGCATTCTCTATGTGAGTCGAGTCTCTATAGCTAATAAAGTCTACCTTTTTTATCCAAAGTTTCATATGCATTCTCTATGTGAGTCCTGAGATATAGGAATATCTATATTTGTGTGTCAAGTCCATTCACTACCGATAATAGGTAGCCTAATTTTTAGAGATTGTTTGGTATAGATACCATTGTCCAACGTGAACATACTTTAGATTATTAGGAAGATCTTCAAGGGTTTACCCCTCGTTATGATAGTCTTCATGATTCATTCCCCCTTGGTAATCCAAGTCATTGACCTCCTTTTCCAAGTTAATAAAGTTCATTTTTTGGGCTGTGCAAGAAGGGATCTTCTGAATAATACCTTTGGGGATTCTTCTCCTCCTTCTTCTTACTTTTGTGAAGCCATCAGGGTTCGTTTCCAGAACTTGAGTTGTCCCTTTTTCAACCTCCCATAGATGATCTGTTGATATGTTATCGGCCCCAGTAGCGACTCTGATCCCTCTAACATTATCTTTCTTTGGATTTCTGTTACTGGAATTCTACCTTAGAGGCCATTCTTTAATTCTATTTTCCTATATTCCACAATGAAAGCAAGCATTCGGCAAGTTCTTGAACAAAATATCTTATTCAATGGTGTTCTCTTCTTCAATGACTATGGAGATTTTAGAGGGGAGATCTTTGTTTAGGTTAGCTTTGACATAAATATGTGGGTGTCATCTAGCGTTCAATGAGGATGTCACACCTTCATAGATCAGGCTTCCGATGTCTTCTCTCAAGGCTAGAGGTCGATCGATGGATGAAACAGTTTCCCTTATGAATTCATAAAGGAAAAAGGGAAAGTTTGGCAGCTTGATCCAAAGCCGATAGCACAGGGGTTTTTACTGATCAAAGACAAAATCTAGAAACCATATAAATAGACACATGGTGGCCCCCCATACCTGCCAAGTGCTCATTTGTAAAGCTTGGAAGGCCATGTCCTCATTTTCGAACACCAATAGCACGTGTTTCGTCAGTAGGAACTGACACTTGCTCACAATCAAACCATGCGGGAACCATTCCCTATGGAACCACTCATGAAAGGACTCCAAAGGGGGCTTAGGGCCAAACATTTGACCTATAAGATAGGTTCTTTTAAGAACTTCCTACTTCACCACAACATCATCCTTGCAAAGGGAGATGATCAGAGGCTTGACCCCAAACAGTTCTAGAGACTCACCGGAAGCATTGTCCTTTGATGACGGACCCACATTACTAACTACGAGTGAGGAGAAAAAATCAACCATGAAACAACCCAAACAAGAAAACCTATGAAGCTCTTAGACAAGAAAACTTATGAAGCTCTTGACTGAAACCACCCTTCAAACAATGATTGCACAATCCTCATCACCATCGAGATAACTTAAACCACCATCGAGATCGCCATAGCTCGAATTATCTCTCCCATAGCAAAACGATATCCCTAGAGCGAAGCCTGCAGCATGATACCCGGCTTCTCACAACAAATGATACCTCTAAGACACGATACTTACAATGTGATACATCGTTGAGCGAAATGATACCACCACGAGCGATACGATACTTTTGAGCCCAACACTAACAAAGCGATGATAAAATGAAGAATGCATGATACGACACAATGGCAACACATCTGGGTCGTATAGCAGGGGTGTCCAGCCTATGCGACTACTCAACCCTCAACCGAGAGGGGAGGGGGCGACCACCTTAAGGTGACGACACTTCGCGCAGACAAAAAATGTATATCATGGAAAGTTGTATCTTGTGGATGATGTGCCACCGTTTGTCCTGCCCCGTGGTAGTTGTGATCGTAGTCTAACCCAGCTATGTTGACCCCTATTCTTGTGGGATAAGGGGGTTCCCATGGGTACTATGCCCTTCCTTGTAGAGTTGCAATTTCAAAGTTGAAGCCTGGAGGAGTAGGCCTCAGCCGAACCTCCATTTAAAGAAAAAAATTCTTGTCCTTCTATTTAAAGAAGCACTCAACTTGTCAATCTCGATAATTTTTTTACCTTTTACATTTTGCACTACAATACCTTCTTAATTTTTTACATCTTTTTCATTATAGGAATAAAAGGCCGATGAAATGTTATTTCCCATATCACGTACATATCATATAACCTACTTCTCTCCGTTTTTCGCTGAACCCTATTTACCAGAAGAAAAGCCTCGCCGTATCTGGAAGTAAAGCTAATACATTAAATGACATGAAATCGAGAAAAATCACGAGTAGCATTTTTTCTATTCGATAGCTTTCTTTAAGTATTTGGCTTATAACACAAGAAGTTCACTAAATTATATGCATTGAAAGTTATGACATTCTGTATTTAATTTCTGTATTTAATTATATGCATTAAAAGTTAAAGATATGACATTCTGTATTTAATTTCTCAGATCTAGCTATCCAAGATTTACATCATCAACATTACTTATTAATGGAAAGAATGCTGCCCACTGATCATCATGCACTCGATAATATTATTGTAATGAATTATTGTACAAATGCTGAAAGTTCGTATTAACCTGTAGTCTCGCTGTTTTTGTTTTTCTACTAAAATACCCTAAAAAATCCGTGCACTTCTTAGTCTCAAAACTTTGTAATTCCTTATCTTCAGCTCTAGATTTCGAAATTACATGATCCTTGAGGATGATTTGGTATTTTTGAGCCTTCTAAGTGCATTTCTGGACTTAAAACGACCCGTATTCGCACATGTTTTGATATATCAAACTTCCTAACTCGAAGAAGTTTTAAGCTTTGTACTCATTGTTAAGAGAACAATAACAAGAGGAAGAATGATAAAGTAGAGGAGGTCCACAAACTAATGAAAGTGAACAAGGACTAGTAAAACGTGGGAGACAATAGTCCCCCACTTCAATGCATTGGAGTGTCTGAGTGAATTGAAGAAAGATAGACATCTTGATCAATTGAATGTCTTTAACCATTCCAGACATGACGGTCATGATGTCTATGTAGCTAGCAGACATATCCCATGATCTTGTGGTACAATCACCATTCTATGATCCTGCATTGCCTAATATGGATACTCCAAGAAGCCACAAAATAAGTCGTGGAAGATCCCAATGAAGTTGAAAATTCATTAACAAATATGCCCTTGTCTCATCAAATTTGAAACCAAAATCTTGAGTAACTATTGACACATATCAACAAACGTTTTCATTCGAGAACTACTCGGGTTGCTATGATGTACCATTCATCATTTGATGCCATTTTGGAATCTCATGTTTCAATTAATAATTCATTGTTACATGCAATCATTATCATTCCATGCATTGGTGCACTTGCATACACTCACACATTCATCTCACCATTCTCCATATCAGGAGTGTTACCAACCACAAAGACGGACTTGCATTTTCATTTGTCCCATTCCCATCAATGTTTCAACATTTTACTCGTTCTTCACCATTGTCCCTAATGGCACTTATGTACTCCATTATCACTCTTTTCGGAATCGCCACCAACCTCGTCTGATGTTATGCACTACACTATGGTTGTTATATGCTTCATGATTGTAGAAGTTTCTACACCTACTAATATTTCGAGGTCCCAATTCGATCTTGAACCTCAAATGCACACTATATTTGAACAAGTCATCTTGCATAACACATCCATTTGTCATATGAAAGAGGCTTCGGAGGAGATGGATTCATGCATCTTAGCACTTGAGGTACATATGACCGAATTGTACTTTGCTCTTATAGAACAAAAAGAACGAGACTCCACATCTTTTAGAAGAGAACAAGGTTTGTTGGCAAAACTTAGAGAGTTAGTTGAGTTGAATGCAAGATTTTCCGTGTAGTTTGAGAGTAAGGACAAGCATGTAATTTATGCGAGAGGAGAACAAAAAGGAACAATCTCGACATGAAAAAGTTAGGCGGAATCTCATAGCCCTAAGAATGATTTTGGTCAATGAATTTCGATTTTCAATCCTACATGCAAAACTATCAACAAGGATAGCTCACTTAGAGGCAAAACACAATGCTTTATTGGAAAGTATTTGAAAAACAAAGATCAGATTATCATTGAGCTATGTGGAAATCATGCAGCAAGTGAGACGACCTCCATGTTGACCCCTTAAATTTACGACGACCCACCATCAGGAGAGACTCATGGACATGTCCAACATGGATTTGAACTCAGGACTTCTTTCAACAGCTTCAAGACATCAGCCACTAGCAGACTCCGACAAAGTGTCCTCTTTTAGATATGCAGCATACTCTGTGTTGTAGCGCAGCAGCTTTTCGGTTGGTCCGTCTGCACTCGCACGATCGCATGCCTGGATGAGGACCGCATCTTCCTCGCTACGGAAAATTGGAGAAGTGGCGGAGGCAAATGAATGCCATGTATCAGCAATGTCTCGCTTTTGACAGACAAGCTTCAACCCCTGATATTTCTTCATAATGACGTAGCCGAGTACCAGCTTGCTTCAGTTTTGATGCCCGTCCTGCTTTCATCAAGTCTTCGAGACCCATACGAAGAGAATCCCATGTTGTCCTTTCCAGCTGGAGAAGAACGCACATGTTCAAAAAAAAGACTCTTCTCGGAACTCACACGTCTAAACTTACAGGCAAGACTCTGAAAGATTTCCATAAATGCTCACAATAATCTTCATGAGACGTACCGCATACTGATTCTGATTTGAGTGTGGACTCAGCTCAACCTCCGTTCGCATCATCGCATGTCATATATACCGCGCAATCCAGAAATGTGTAAGAATAATGATGCGCCCTGAAGGGATTGGAGTAACGCAGTGCACTCTTCTTCAAGGCAGATGCTTGGCATGGGACCGCTCAACTACCCCCCTTCTCTCTCGACAAGATCTTCCTTGCCTAGAGGGCCTCAAATGGAGCAATTGCAAGAAAATATCCAGAATCTCTAACTTCAAAGAGAACTTAGATGTTCATCACACCCTTAACAAGAGGTGGTGCCTTTCTTGGACCAAACTTCGATGGGAACTAAAGTTTATGTCTATTTGGCACCCCCTAATTGAGATCAAAAAGTCGGTTCTCATGTGGCAGATCTTGCATAAGGGAATCTGGTCCAATGCAAGGGCTAATAAAATCTGTGGTGTGCCGCCATGGTGCAAGCGTTGCCATCGATGCATCGAAGATTTAGCTCACCTGTTCTTCAATTGCCCCAAGTCCCATGTTGTCTGACATCACGTGACACGGGTTTTAGGACTCACGCACCAAATCAATTGGCAACAGGCGCTGTTGGGTGAGGCAATCGACTGCTCTTCGAGGCTGTGGAATGCCATCAGGAGTGAGACCCTTTGGAAGATTTGGAGGGAGCGATTTTCTGTCAATCTTGGCCAAACTCCTAAGGAATGGTCGATCGAGAAATCATTGTTTCTTCTAGGTAAAAGAATCTCTCGAGATAAGAGATCTCCACCGTTTAGACATCATTGTATTTATCTCCTCAAAAACAACAAGTTGAAACCCAAATGGGTCCCACATGAGGGTGATGATAGATTTATCCGCCTCATTTGTAATGCCCTCTAGCTTGCCATGCTCATTCCCTGCATTGTGGGATTTGGGGGTCCCATGGGCACTAATCCCATTCACTTGTAACTTTTCTTCTTTATTTTAATGAAAGTTCGGGAGAATAGGCTAAAGCTGAACTTCCTTTTATTAAAAAAAAAAATGCAGTGCACTTGAAACACGAGAATATTGATGGCGGAGGTACAATGGAATTGAAACACGAGAATATTGATGGCGGAGGTACAATGGAATTGGGGATGCTCTGAGGATAATAGCAGCAGAAAAGCCATGCTCATGGATTTTGGAAGCATACTAGTTGAACTGAACATTGAGCGATGAAGCTTAGCCCCTTCTCTAGCCCTGTCACGCATGGATTAGACTTCAGTACAAGAGGTCTCCTCATTCTTCCATATCCTGAGTTTTGTAAATGGCGGTAATGAGATGAAACCCAAGAGGATCATCTGTCCTTTACTAGCCACCTTTGCATTTCTCCCTCATATTTCATGAATCTTTTTTTCTACTAATACAATTACTGTTAAGAGTCAAGAATGTTTAAAACAGTCGAATGGTAGACCTGCCCATTTCATCCGACTCATGTAGTAGCTTTCCATGTCTGAGTCGAGAGAAAAGTTAATTGTATTTTTTGTACTTCTTCTATGTAAATCATAGTTTCTGGAACAGATTATATTGTCCTCCAAATTATTTCCAAGTCATCAATTAAAAATCGGTGTATTTTTTGAGTAAATGAATTTTTGGTGCGTATGGGTATCCAAGAGTAAATCTATAGGAAGAGCTTTACCGTGCTTCATGCTGCATGGGATTGAAACATCTCAATACATGATGAAGAGTAGAGCTCAAGCTTTCATGGACACTTGAAGCAGATAAAGCATACCAAATCACGAACACATAGACATAAGAAAAAGAAAAATAGAAGCTATGGAATTACACCGAACCAAGAAGAAATTTAGATGAAGAAAAAGTAAACCTATATGTAGATGAGTGAGTGTTTTGAAGTGATGTTGGGAGCAGACCTTCCATTGAGGCTCCTTTTTGCATATGATCTAAGCTATGATTTCATGTGCAAGGTCCTAAAATCAAGGCTTCATTTGGATGCATAACCAGAAAATATGAGATAAATCAGTGAAGATCTAATAACTCAAGGCTTGGGGTAGAAAATTCTCAAACAATAGCCTATGTAAACCAAGCCTTTCAACACTATGGATTGCGGATACATCATGAGTTTCACATGATACATTAGGCTCTTCCAAGGATACATCCCAATGATAGAACGTTTGGATATAACATAGCTCACTTTTGATACATCTCGGTTCTCAAGGCTTCCAAGGGGTTCAAAATAGAAGCTTTCTAATTGAAGATACAACTCAAGGCTCTCACAATATCTGTTTTTAGCCCTTGGAAGACAAAGATTCATTTGGATCCATACTTGTGAAATGGGGTTTACTAAAAAATAATGCATAATGAAACTAGGTAGGGAAAAACTACTATCTATAAGCTATCATCAATATTGTAGATGGTAGAGATAGCCGACGAAGCACTTTTCCTCTTGACCATGATGTGCAACTCCATTTTGTTTATCTTGCCATTTGTAGATACTAGTTGGGTAGGTAGATGACACGACCAGAAATAACCATAAGTGTGTCGAGATCACTAATTTGTCTCCTATCATACAAGAATGATTTTCTCCCATGAAGGAATCCATATGGATCGATATGCCCTGCCTCAACTTACTGGTAGTTATTGTGAAGCTACGCACACCATACCCTTGAAATGAAGCTATGGCTACGATGAGTGAAAATGGTAGTTATTGTGAAGCTACGCACACCATACCCTTTAATCAACTCGTAAGCTAAACTCTAACTCTGGAGCTAAAGA